>CAMTDV010000026.1:56952442-57552442 GCA_947069175.1 Scalesia atractyloides
TACAAATTAGAACAAAAGCGTTCAAAACCTCCTTCTTAGCGAAAGTGAATCTGGGAGCAAAAACCGTCCACCAAAACTAAATCACATGAACGATTATTCTTCATGGAACAATCGTTTTCATACATATATTCTTGGTCAGAATACAGAATTGTGGACATGTTTTGTTTCTCCATACAGAGAATCTCTAAAAGACGTCGTATCAAATTCTGCATCATTAGCTGAATTAGATGAGAATGATAAAAGGGCCTATGATCTTGAAAAGAAGGCCTTTGCTATTCTTACGCAAGCACTTCACAGAGACATTTATCATCAATTCATGCATTGTACATCTACGAAGAGAAGGAAACGCAACAACAAGGATAGTTAGACGACCTGTTAAAGAAGGAATTTGAAGGATTTCATTTTATGGAAAATGAAACATTAAATGATATGACAACTCATTTCTATCATTTGATGAGTGAGATGCACTCATATAAGGTTCTTGTATCACAACAGGAGATTGTTACGCGTTTTGCTGACGCCTTACCACCTAAGTGGAATCAATTTATAGAATTGTTAAAACATACAGGTGTGATGGACATGATCAACATTTACGAATTTATTCAGAAACTTGAAAATAAAGATGAAGAAGAAATTCGCAAAGCTAAACGATTTCCAGTTCAGCAAAATCCAGAAATGTATTTTGGTGGCATTAAACCGAGTACAGGTGCAGTTCAACAACAAAGACTTCAAACAGCTTTCATGTCAAATACAATTCTTTTTTGGGAATGTCAAGTGAAATATGATCAGTCTGTCAGTACAAGTGCTTAAACTTATGAACAAACTTTTGATCCAAAGGCTTTTCTTCCTCAACCTTAAGTTGCTACACCTCAAGTTCAACAACAAGCTTTCTATGGTAAAAATTCTCAAACTTCAACTTCAAACACTGTCAGACTAGATACATCAAACCTTTCCAAGGTAAGTGTGGAAGTTGCACGGGAACATATGGAGCTTCTGAACACGTTGGTGAGTTCTTACTGTGGATTAGTAGCTGGTAAATTGGTAATGTCAACTTAACCAGTGAAGAATATGCGCAAATTGTTAAGGAAGAGATGGAGTTAATTGAAATCAAATGGGCGTTTGCAAGTGCAGTTCGTAGAGCAAAGGATTTTATGGAAAGAACCGGAAGAACTGATCTGGAAAATAACAAGGATACTCCATATGGTTTTGACAAAAGAAAAGTTGCTTATTTCAACTGTAGGGAAAAAGGGCATTTTAAAAGAGAATGCACGAAGCCTCCACAGCAAGGGAATCAATATCCTTTTACCAGAAATCAAGCTGCTAACAATGAAAGAGCAATGGTTTCCGCAAACAATTCCAACTGAGCATTAGTGGTTCAAGCTGACAAACACTGTGATTTGTCAATTCAATTGGGAAACATTGGTGGAGGAGGAACTGCATTATATGCCGAAATTGCAAAGAACAGTAACAATGAAAAGTCATCCAAAAATAGCAACAGTTCAGGAGACATCAGCAGTTCAGATGAAGCAGAATCGACTTCTTCTAATGGAGAAGAATCTGAAAATGAGATAGTCATGGAGACTGAATCAACAGATAGTAGTGAAGAAGATTCAGAGCATGAAACTAAAGAACCATCTGATGAATTTTCCAACCATCTCTCATCAATTGGATCTTCAACACTTTGTGCAGCATTCATGACACGCTTGGACTGTCAATCCAGTCAGGTAAGTCTCGATAAACCTACTATGTCTAAGTGTTTTAATTGTATATTCTTAAAAGGTAAATACTTAGAACATGAAGGTAATTTGATCACATGAAGAAACATCATCAGAGCTTGATTGTGGACTTAACAAAATGCACCGAGGCAAACACAGCTCTTAAGAAAAAGGAAAAAGAATTTAAAACAACAATTGAAACTTTAAAGAAAGATGTTTCTGAATTGTCAAAGAATTTTTAAGAAAACAAACATCCATTAACAATTACATTAACATGCTTGAAGAAACAAAAAAGGAGCTAGCCAGTGCAAAATGTGAACATGACGCAATCAAACTCAAGTTGGACAGTTATTCCAACTCAAGATATGTTTTGGATCACATCATCGAAGTTCAAAAGAAGAAAGGTGATGTAAAATGCATAGGTTATCAGGCTTGTCCTCCTCCGGTTAGGCACAATTACTCCAAAATGCCAGATGATGAGGATATGCCACATTTTAAACCCACTGTTCCATTAGACCTAGATGAGTTTAAACCTGGTCTAGGATTCACAAAGGGCACATCTTCAAGTCAAAGCCAACCGGATGACGTCAATGACTCAAAGTCTAAGAATAATAAAAATTCTCCCATCATTGAGGATTATGATAGTTCGGATGACGAGTCGGCTGAGGTTAAACCTAAACAGTCTAACACGGTAACAAAAGAGGAAAATATACCTCTCGAAAATCACATTCTATGTGATCCTTCAACAAAAATGTCAATCAATCCTTGATTGATAAAGTTTTTGAAGATTCTCCTAGTAAGTTTTTGGGAAATACGAGCACGAAAGTTGTAATAACTAAGCGTGCCCCAATCCTAAAAGCTGAAAATAGAAATAAAAACAGAAATCAAAAGTGGAAATCTCAAAACAATCAACAAAGGCAAAATCATGTAAATCAAGCAAAAGGCAAACAGAGCCAAAACAAGAAGAAAATTCCAAAGGTGAACTTCGTGAAATCCAGAGGGACTGATAAAATTGAATCTTTTGTAAAAAAGTCCAACATGGATGTTGTTCAACAAAGAAAAATTTTAAAGCAAAACAGTCAGAACAGTCACACACAACACATACATTATCGTAATGAAGGACCAAGTACCTCAAGATCACGAAACTCATCTTCAAGATATCAATCTCATCATACTCCAAGGTTTGTTGAGCGGAGATCATGTTTTGAGTGTGGTAAGTATGGACACATCATCAAAAATTGTCCATATCTTACAAAAGGAAAAGCAAAGATTGTTGCACCCCATGGTAAACGTTACCATACAAAATCTGTTTCACCAAAACATGACCCTCGTCTTGTTAAACAAAGAAAAATAAAACAAAGAAAGAAACAACAGAAGATGGTTGAAAAGGTTTTGAAACCAAAGGTTGTCCAAATAAAATCAGATGTTAAAGTTTACAAACAAAAACAGATTTGGAAACCAAAACCGGAAATTGTTTAAGGGGGAGCACAATCCATTCCGAATGATCGGAAAAACAAGGTATCAATTGTCGATGATGTCGGACGACCCAAATCAGCAATGACTGCGGTCCTCCCCTCCAACTAATCTTTGATGAGTGTGCAGGATGTTCCAGGAGGAACTATTGATAATTTTAGGATTGTTGATAGGGGAGCATCCAGCACAAGATAGGTGACATACGGCTCCAAAATATTGTTATATCCAGGAGTTGTTGCCTTTGTTGGAGAAATGAAAGGACAAAATTGAAAACTTCAACAAGATGAAAAACAAGTAACAATTTGTTTGTTTAAGGCTTGTATCAGATCCACAGGATAGATTCAATAGAAATGTATGCGCCTGCAGCACGATGGAAGATTATCAAAGAATCATGTCTTATATCTTCCAAAAGAAAGAAAAAGCTTACAAGATGATCGTGCAGTATACATTTCTCCAAGGGTGTGATTGAAGAAAATGTGTTTGTTTGAACAAATCAACTGGGTGTGCGGATGCCTTAGAATGGTTTGAACAACCGCACACTACTTCTCAAGGAGAAAGACGAAGACCTTTGCTCTCCCGATCAAACACATTGATCTAGAATATCAACTCACACGTGATTGTTTCAATATGAAACCCATCAATGTTGTTGCTTCGCACTGATTACCAACATGTCAACTCATTTTTCCAAATCTTGATAAACCATTTTTATTAAATTAATTTTTGTAAATAGCATTGAGGTAAAACATGAGTTAATCCACACCGGAAAATCGTTTTTCTAAATATTTTTCTCCAAAGACAATCCAAAAATGTATATTAACTGTCTAAATCTACTTTTTGCATTGTAGGGGGAGTAAATTTCCAATCAGAAAAATATAAAAACATGAGAAAAAAAAATGAGTTTCCTGGCAAGAAAAAGAGAAAATGATAGCAAATTAGTGGTCTGTCAAAACCTCTTTGAACATAAAATGAAAAATGATAAGTAGCTCTATATTCGATGTATCGGTAGGCTCACAATCATTTTAAAGTGTAAACAGGGCGATATAAACATAATCGACTGAAGACCAGGTGGGAACCATTCATTGGCATATGGTCTTGGTACCGAAATTTCGTTTGATAGAGTGCCGAGGTTCTGAGATATACGGTCTTTATGCTAACTTATCATCTGGATATCATGGTTGACTCTTTTTCCGAAAAATAACGGTGACGCAAGTCTAGAACTTCCATGATACCATACATATGTGTACATAGTGCATACGACCATCAAATAAGTGATAAAAATATCACATCCCCAAAATAAGTGATAAAATATCACAGCTTTATGCGGGAGCTAAGTTCGTCTCTCTGTCGGTACGATGTTACTAACCTGTTCACGGACTTACTCCTGTGCCCTGCATGCATATGAAAATCAAGTTCCTCATCAATAAGTGATTTAATCACATAGGGCTTGTTTTCAATCAAAATAAGTGAGTATCTCACATCATGTATATACGTCAAAACAAATGATAAAGCAATATACTCACCGGTAAGATTTTCTCTCGTGCATATCTTGATACGGGAATGTGTCGTGAAGTGGATGAACACCGGTCGGTAAGTATAGATCATACATTAATCATATCCCCTAACCACGATTACATCTGATAAGTTGAGTTTACGTGGACAACAGTACCGATAATTATATAGGATACTTATCTTAATACTAACTAATCAAATAACAAGTGTGTTTTGACAAATGCCGTATACTAATATGATTCTCCTACACTCGAAATTCGTAAAAAGAATGTCTTTAATTATTTATTTATTTAATGCTTTCCGTCCTTACCTTTAAAATTTGCAAAATATCAAAAAGATTTTACTTCTAGTTTATTTTTGGTTCACCGATGTTGGAACTCAAAGTCTATTCTACCTGAAATCTTGATTGTAAGCCAGAAAACAACTACATCTTCATAAATGGTCGAAGTTAACAAGCTTTAAAGTTTAACAATTTAAAATTAAACGATCTTAAAAACTTGTAAAGTATTGTCAATTGGTAGTTGAAAGAGAATTGGTCTCATGTGTGTCTTTTGCTAATTCTATTAAAGATCAATCCTTCGTGAAATTTTCAAATAAAAATTCTATAAGGTTGATTACATCCCTACAGTTGTTCTCATTACGTGTTTAGCTTTGTGGTATGTACAGATGGAATATCCAAGAAAGCTAAAAGTCAAAGAGAACGAGTCTGAAGAAATCCAATTACGGGAGAAAAGACACAACATGACTGCAAGCTGTGAATCAAGAAGATCAATCTTCATAGCTGACCACTTTTCAACACCAGCAGATACATTCAAGGGGGAGTTTGCTGATGCACTTCCTAACTATGACATGTGAAGACATCTGAAGATCCGACAGTATGAAGAACGAATCATCATGAGCAACATCCAAGGGGGAGTTTAACTCAGTTCGGTTCAGTATAAGTCAGGTCGATTTTCATGCCAGAAGCTCATAGTCTGAAGCAGGCAATTCGAAGTAAAGATCGAAGATCAAGCAACATACAAGGGGGAGTTTGTTGATGCACTTTTGTGTCTGTCGCTTGTTCTTAGTTACGTATGTAATTGTTCGGTCTTTGTTTGTTGTGTCTGTATAAGTTTGGTCATGTCGACCAAATCAAGGTATCCTTCTATCTTGGTTTTGTACGACATCTTAGTTAGTCTATGTTAAACAGGTGCATGTGTGCATACCGTTGAGTCTTGTGTATGTCATTGCTCCGTACGAAATTGGTTGCTTCGTACGAAACCAGTTGCTTCATACAAAATTGGATGCTTCATACGAAATTGGTTGCTTCGTACGAAACCAGTTGTTCCGTATGAACCAATTTCGTACGGATGACCAGTATGGACACTATATAAGCAAACATGCACCTCTCAGTCAGTGTTGGTCCAGTGAGCCTTGAGAGAGAACCTTTGAGTAGAGACCAGAGGTTAGCTGTGCGAGACAAGACCAGACGTGTGTGAGCACTTGAGAGATAAAGCAGTGTATTCAAGAGTCTATGTACTGAGTCTCTCTTCATATCAATATAGTGAACATTTGAAGATTCATCTTTATCATATTGATTGTGCTCTTGCTTTGGTTGCATACACACTTGGATTCCGCACTCGTGTGTGTGTTATATGAACAAGGAATAGGTTTGATATCCTCAGGTGGACCTACAGCGGCAATGGCCCTAGGTTTTTCATCTTCAATGACAAGTCAATACGCATTACCAAGAGTAGGTGTGGGAGACATGGCAAGGATTTGGGTTCTGATAACAGAAAAATTGTTATCAAGTCCCATACTCATAGAGTCATTCCTTATCTCTGACCTTGATCATCTTCTTCGCTAAGCCACAGTTGCAGCCGAGGCAGGTGCACTGTGGGATGGAAAGAGCCGACTGCATCTCATCCCATATGCCGCGAAGTTTTGTGTAATAGGCTGAAACAGAGGTTCCGTTTTGTTGTGTGTTGTTTAGCGTTTGCTTCAAATCATATGCCCTAGAGGCGCTTTCTTTTCCGAACCGTTCAGCAAGATCAGTCTAGATCTCAGAGGCGGAAGTTGCGTATTTCACGCTGTTTCTGATTTCTCTTTCCATAGCCGTCGTGAGCCAACCTTTCACCATGGCGTCACAACGCATCCAGGCCATGTAGTCGATTTCGTTTTTCTGTGGTTTCTTGATGGTTCCGCCAATGAAACCAACCTTATTTTTGGCGAATAAGGAGTTTAGCATCTCCTGAGACCAATCGGAATAGTTGTTGTCGGTGAGGACATCATTTACATGCATTTGTTTTGGATTATCTGAGGGATGGATGTATAGAGGAGATGTGGTAGGATCATTGTTCGGAGTCTTGTTGGCGACACCGGAAACATCGTCGCCGGCCATAAGTAAAGGCGGATTGTGATGGGTGTATTAGGTTAGGGTTTGCTCTGATACCATCATAAATTCGATGGTTCAAAGTTTTGGTTTTATTTCTTGATACACATAAAGAACCGATTACAATGAATAAATAGCCAAGAAAGGCCTACAATCAAGAAACAATATAAGGAAGGGAGAACAATAAGGAAACAAAAAGAAGGAAATAAAATCAATTCTCCCTATAACACATAGAGAGTGTCGATTTGAAGAGCCGAGTTGTTGAATGTTGACCGTTTTCGTTGGAGGAAGACGGAGCTGGAGACGCTGGCAAGAGAAGATAAATGCAGAAAAAAAATTCAACCGAGACGATGACGGTGATCAGGTGGTGGTTTTGTCGTTGTGGTGGTGGTTACGTAGTTTTGTGCGTGGCTTTTTTGGGACGGTGGACCTGGTGGTTTTGGGGCACATTAATAGGGAGACAAAGCGATGGTTTATAGTAGCACCTTGGCTGAAGTTAGGAATCAATCCCTGTTAACAATTAAACACCCTTATTTTATATGTTATAAAGTTTACTAAACCTTGATTGTGGATTATGATGTCTTTAACTTTGGTGATAAATCTCTTGGTTGATCAACATCATCTGTAATCCGCTAAAAAAAATTATACTTAATGAAGAAGCCAATTTCGTTTTGTTTAATTTAGAACACTTAAAAGAGTTTTACAAATTCCATTAAAAAAAGAGTTTTACAAACTTTTTGTTTTCTTACAGCTTTCTTTTAAAACTTCATTGAACTTTAAAAGTATTAACATGAAATATACGTGTTAACATGAAATATAACTATATTAATTATAAAAACGAAAATACATTAGTGTACACATGTAATAGGTAAAAGAAAAGTAAATATATTCGACCCGATAGTTTATCATTCCACTAACATAACAATATTTTTGGGTTATTTATTTCCTTTGTAGTAGCGGGTGTACTGAAACCAATTAAGTTTTTATTCACGTAACGTCGATATCAATATTCGTTTTTATGGTTTTCGATCAATATAAATCACATTTCAATTGCGATGTTGAGTGCCAGTATCGTACTTGTAATACCCATATTTATATTATAGGTAAATTCCATATAATTAACGAAATTATCATCTTATATTTTAAAATACCAAGTTACTTTCTTTTTACATTGTAATTGTTTAAAACAACTTAAATATTTTAGACAAAATGTATACATAAAATGTACAAGCAAACAAAAGCTTAAAATTTCGGAGTGTTCGGTTCTTCGCCCAGCTTGATTGTCATTTGTGAACCTCTCAAGATACAGAAATCAAACTTTCTAATAGATTAGTATTGTGTTGAGTAAGGATTTTAATTTATAATTACTTTTACAAATAATAAATCAAAAACCTCTAAAATTTTCCGAGAAGGTGTCGGCAACGACTGATTGCTTCGTCGGCGACGCCATGTCTAAAACATCGTCGGGTCAGAACTACCGTAGGCAGTAACATAAAGCGTCGGAACAATAACGTTGCGTTGACGACAGCCAGATGTGGCGTCGTCCACGACACTTACTGCAGAAATTTGCTGCTGTATTGTTTGATTGTCCGTTCGACCGGTTTCGAGTTCCTACATCATCATATGACTCGAGGCTTACAGAAAATCGTCTGTAAAATGATATTCTTTGTTTTCATTTTTGTAGTGCCATCTTATGAGTGTTTATACCACTCCAATTCTTTTTTCATAAATTTCGTAGTTTGACCCAATTACAAAATTTTAGCAAACGAACTTTATAAGCATATCATACCTTAAGGAATTACTAATTATATAAGTATCCTCATTTTTCATAATAACTACTTATAAATTTACACGTCCGTTACTCAGTTTTCACGCATATATTTATCTTTTTACGATTTTACCCTTCAACCACATTTAAAACAAAATAAGCATTCATGTATCCTTTGCGGTATTCTTTTTAAGCTCCATTTTGAGCGTTTGGTTGTTTTAGCGAAATCCATCGCTTTATTTAACCCGTTTGGTTGTTTTAGTGAATCCATCGCTTTATTCGACCAAACCTTTATCCATTCCCTTATTTTGACCCGTTTGATTGCTTTAGCAAAATCCATCTCTTTATTCGACCAAACCTTTATCAATTCCATTGTTTTGACCCGTTTGGTTACTTTAGCGAAATCCATCGCTTTATTCGACCAAATCTATATATATTCCATTATTTTGACAAGTTTGGTTACTTTAGCGAAATCCATCGCTTTATTCGACCAAACCTTTATCTATTCAATTATTTTGACCCGTTTGGTTACTTTAGCGAAATCCATCACTTTATTCGACCAAACCTTTATCTACTCCATTATTTTGACCCGTTTGGTTACTTTAGCAAAATCCATCGCTTTATTCGACCATACCTTTATCTATTTCATTATTTTAATCCGTTTGTTGGCTTTAGCGAAATCCATCGCTTTACTCAACCAAACTATCATCTTTTTCATTATTTTGACGCGTTTGGTTGCTTTAGCGAAATCCATCGCTTTACTTAACCAAACTATCCTCTATTTCATTATTTTTGACCCATTGGTTCATTCCTGTGAAATTCATCGCTTATGAAAGAACCAAATTTCTCTATTATCACTTCAATTGTTCTATATTTATTAAAGCGAGAATCATAAATAAAAACCTTACGGAGCAAAAGCCACGTACCTTAAATCTTTCCCTTGAGTCGACTATTGTTTCCGGATTGATCTCCCGGCTTATTCTTCGAGACGCCTATAGTGTACAACCCGATAATTTATAAATTATCATTATGTTGATTAATTCCCTCGTTCTATAAATAAATCAATTCATGTGTTTCCCTTCAACATTGTTCTCTTACAATTTCAGTATACTACGTCTCACTTAGGCATTTTTATCATATATCTTACGTGCATAATTTTATGAAACTTCAATTTATCCAAGCAAGCATCTTTTGACCGTACATTCTTATTTACAAGAAAATGCATATGTTATAAACACTTAAACGTCAAAATTTCAGTTAGTTATGCATTCATTTATCCAATTTAACCTTCCAATCTCATGGATTCGATCATTTGTCAAAACCCACTTACACCTACAAGTGCAAATCATTCTAACATTTGATTCATGTCAAGATATTTGCAACTTCAGTTACACCTTACTTAGGTTATTAGATCAACAATTTCTAATGAACTAAATCAACCAAGTTCTTCCATATGATTCATTATCATTTAAAACGAAAATTACAACATACCTCATGATCTTCTTGACTGTGTGATAACAAAATCGACTCATGCAAGAACTAATTCTCAATTCTCCGTTTCAATTTGATCAATTTGATGATTTAGGGTTTTATGTTTCTTGCTCTGTTAACACACATATACACGCACATAGACAATGTGTTGGGTTTTGTTTTTCTGTTCTTTTAATATAGCATGTTTCATCTACTTGGCTATTTTAGTCCCTCATGTTTAATTCATTCTAAAAGTAACTAATTTCTATTGTTTCTTTTTATTACTTAGCAACTTTCCATTAACTAGGTTAAAGGCTTCCTAGTTATTTATATGATTTAATATTTTTGGGGTGTTACAAATCCACCATCCTTAAGGGATTTCATCCCTGAAACATGTGTACTTACCAAAAAGCGAAGGGTAGAGTCGTCTCATTTCTTCTTCAGACTCTCAAATGGTGTCTGGTCCCTTCCGGTGCTCCCATTTGACCTTTACTTGGTTAATCTTCTTGTTCCTTAACCCCTTGACTTTTCGATCCATGATTTAAATCGCTTTAGCTATGAAGTTAAGCTTGTCATCGACTTCAATATCACTATAGGGTACATATGCCGTTTCGTCCGCTAAACATTTGCGAAGGTGTGATACGTGAAATGTGTTATGTATCCCACCTAATTCGTTCGGAAGTTCTAGTCGACAAATCATGGACTCAATTCACCTCTTTTCCTAAATCGAATGATTCATTTCCACAGAGATACTTTGAGCATTACACTATCGCCTACTTGAAACTCGATAAGCCTTCGTCTTTTATCCGCATAGGACTTTTGTCGGTCTTGAGTCGCTTTTAAATGAGCTGAACCTTATCTATCTTCTCATTTGTGGCCTTAGTTACATCTTTATGAGCGAGTTCTCTCAGTCCCACTTTGCCCCAACATACTGGGGTTCGACAGTTCCGACGATAAAGCATCTCATATGGTGCCATACCAATGCTCGAGTGATAACTATTGTTGTAAGAGAATTCAACTAACGGTAGATAAACATCCCAACTACCACCAAAATCAATAATACATGCCCGAAGCATGTTTTCTAAGGTTTGAATTGTTCGTTCGCTTTGTCCATCTGTTTGGGAGTGATAGGCAGTACTGATCAATGGTTTTGTGCCCATCCGTATTTGGAAATCGTTTCAAAAGTTCGAAGTAAACAGGGTACCTCTATCGGCTACGGTCGATACCAAGACTCCATGGCGCGGTATAATTTCATTCATAAATACCTCTGACATCTTTTCAAAAGTATAAGTCTCTCAAATTGGGATAAAATGAGCGCTTTTTGTTAATCTATCAACGACCACCCAAATGGCATCGAATCCTAGAGCCGTTCTCGGAAGTTTTGTCAATAGGTCCATGGTTATGTGTTCCCATTTCCATACTGGTATTTTTAATGGTTGGAGCTTGCCATAAGGCTTTTGATGCTCTACTTTTACTTGCAAACAGGTTAAACATTTTCAATGTATTTTGCTACATCTCTTTTCATTCCAGGCCACCAATAATTTTGTTTTAAGTCTCTGTACATTTTGGTTGCTCCCAGGTGAATCGAATAGCGCGATTTATGAGTCTCGTCGAGTAATAGATCTTTTATTCCACACGTGTTTGGGACCCAGATTCTACCACATCGGTATTTCAAACCGTTCTCTCCGTTTTCGATATCTTTTACTAACCCCTTTAATCGTTCCTTTTCCCAGTTCTTTTTCTTTATCGCTTCTTCTTGTGCTACCCGGATTCGTTCCAGTAATCCTGAAGTAACCATAAGTTGCCTGGATTGTACCCGAATAGGTACGTATTCCTCCTTTCGGCTGAGGGCATCTGCCACTACGTTGGCTTTTCCTGGGTGATAATGAATTTCACAGTCATAATCTTTCACCGCCTCTAACCAACGACTCTGTCTCATGTTCAATTCCTTTTGATCAAAAAAATACTTTAGGCTTTTATGATCAGTGAAAATGACGCATTTTACTCCATACAAGTAGTGTCTCCAAATTTTTAAGGCAAACATTACTGCCACCAACTCAAGGTCATGCGTCGGATATTTCTATTCGTGGACTTTTAATTGTCTCGAGTCATAGGCAATCACTTTGCCTCGTTGCATAAGCGCGCACCCAAGGCCTAGGTGCGATGCATCCGAATACACTACTAAGTCGTCAGTACCATCCGGTAAAGTCAGTATCGGAGCACTGGTCAACTTTTCTTTAAGCGTTTGGAACACTCTTTCTTGTTTATTGCTCCAGACAAACTTTTCATCCATGCGGGTTAACTTAGTCAATGGTGAGGCAATCTTGGAGAAATCCTGAATGAACCTTCTATAATAACCCACAAGTTTCAAAAAGCTTCTTATTTCTGAGGGATTTTTCGGAGAATTCCATTTAGATACTGCTTCTGTCTTGGACGGATCGACCAATATTCCATCACCGCTGATGATATGCCCAATGAATTGCACCTTTTGAAGCCAAAAGGCACATTTTGAGAACTTTGCATAAAGCTTTTCTCTTTTAAGCGTTTCCAATACCTCACGCAAATGGTGCGCATGATCCGCCTCGCTTTTTGAATAAACTAGAATGTCATCGATGAACACTATCACTGATTTGTCTAACATTGGCTTACAAATCTGGTTCATAAGATCCATGAAAGCCGCGGGTGCATTTGTTAGCCCGAAGGACATTACGAGAAATTCATAATGCCCATATCGCGTACGGAAAGCCGTCTTGGGTATGTCTTCCTCTTTCACCCTCAATTGATGGTACCCCGACCTCAAGTCAATCTTTGAAAACCAACTCGCACCTTGTAATTGATAGGATAAATCGTCGATCCTCGGAAGCGGGTATCAATTCTTTACCGTAAGTTTGCTTAACTCCTGGTAATCAGTGCACATACGCATACTTCCATCTTTCTTCTTTACAAATAACACCGGCGCTCCCTAAGGGGAGACACTAGGTCGAATAAATCCTTTGTCAAGCAAATCTTGTATTTGTGATAGTAATTCTTGAAGTTCAGAAGGTGCTAATCTGTATGTTGCTTTGGTCACCGGTTTTGCACCTGGGATTAGTTCGATTTTAAATTCCACCTCATGTTCGGGTAGTATCCCTGGTAATTCCTCCGGAAATACTTCTTCAAACTCTTGTACGATCAGCACAGCTCTAATCATTGGTGACTCCGTTCCTGAATTGAATATATATGATAGGTAGGCCTTACACCCGTGTTGAATGAGTCTACGGGCTTTCACCATTGAGCATATGATGGGGTTGCCTCTTTTCTCCATAGATATTGACGTGCCTTCCGCTTGGAGATATTAATTGTATCTCTTTAGGGAAACATATTAGCTTGGCGTGATAGCGGGACAACCAATCCATTCCGATGACTACTTGGAATTCCCCCATTGACATATGTATTAAATCAACTAAGTAATCCTCATCCTCAACACTTAATTTACAATTCCGACATATGTCATAGACAATAAAAGTTTTGTCATTACCTATTTCTACCTCTAAGGGCATTGGTAACTTTGTTAATATGAATGATGGGTGTTTAACAAACGCATGTGAAACAAAAGATTTGTTTGCACCCGTATCAAATAAAACATGAGCGGGAATTAAATTTACGGTAAAAGTACCTGTGACCACATCTGGTTCAACTTTTGTCTTGGCTACAGTTATTTGGAAATATCTTGCCTTTGACTTTGGGACTTCTGTCTTTTTGTCGACTGCGACTTTCTTTTCTACCAAATCCCGTCTTTCCGCATACCACACATGGCTTGTTTTTGAAATAACATTTGCCCTTATGAGCACGACTATAAATTTTGGAGTTTAGAGTTCTCCTTTTAGGTTCATCTTCTTTGAAGACTCATTCATTTTTGGTTTATTTTTTGGGCTTGGATTCGTATCCAATGCCATTCTCTCTCCTCTTTCCACTTGTTTCTTCAACTCTATCTCATGCTCTCGAGCGGCATTAGCGATTTCGGTAAGATGTTCATACTTCGAGGGAGTCATAAACTCCCTATATTCTGCGCTCAGCATGTTATAATAATAATAAATCTTCGGCTCTTCCGTTTGCACCAGCTCATCACACAAAATATGAGCTTGTCGAGGAACACCCCCTGATCTTATCAATAGACTCACCTTTTTGCCTTAATTGAATGAATTCTTCTTTGATTTTGTTGATCACGGCCTTTGGGCTATGATGTTTAAGGAAAGGCACCTTAAACTCCTCCCATGTCATGGTTCTTGTGGTTTCGACCCCTTGTTCTTTTCTAAGATTGTCCCACCAATCTTTCGCTTGACCCCTCAGTTGACCGGTTCCACAAGCTACGAAGTCGGCTGGGTTACAATGGATCCATTCAAAAACACCTTCAATATCACTTATCCACCGTTGACAGATGATTGGATCTACTTCCCCATTGTAAATCGGGGTTTACATGCCGTAAATTGTTGTAACGACATGCCTTCCCTTCTTTAGCATTGCCACGATCTTGATTAAGGCTTTCCTTTATTTCATTCATTCGTTCTTCTATTGTTGCTAACATCGTCGTTTGCAACCTTTCCATAAATTCGGGTAAGGCCGCTTCCAGTGCTTTTCCGACTTCTTCGGAAATTTTTGTTTGTATCTCCTCTGTCATGAGGGATACTGTTTCCTCATCCGTACCGTCAGACATCTCTTTTACTGAAATGTCCATAACAAATAGGTGAATACTTTGTTTAATCATTTCCGTATTATTATATGGGAATTAATACTCATCACTCAATATTACTCATGATGTATCATTCTTCTTCGGATGATTAAGTACATAACTCATCTCAACCATTTATACTTAGTGTATTTCCTGGATTCGAATATATTAATACACTCCTCCCATACACTTTAAATCATCTTCTTTTCTATTATTTTCTATTGAATTTCATTTCATAACTAGTTGTTACCAGATGTCTTGATCAATCCTTGAACCGAACACATTTTGTTTTTAACCTTAAGCTCGGACTACCAACTTGTAATACCCATATTTATATTATATGTAATTCCATATAATTAACGAAATTATCATCTTATATTTTAACATACCAAGTTACTTTTTTTACATTGTAATTGTTTAAAACAACTTAAACATTTTAGACAAAATGTACACATAATATGTACAAGCAAACAAAAGCTTAAAATTTCGGAGTGTTCGGTTCTTCGCCCAGCTTGATTGTCATTTGTGAACCTCTCAAGATACAGAAATCAAACTTTCTAATAGATTAGTATTGTGTTGAGTAAGGATTTTAATTTATAATTACTTTTACAAATAATAAATCAAAAACCTCTAAAATTTTCTGAGAAGGTGTCAGCAATGACTGATTGCTTCGTCGGCGACGCCATGTCTAAAACATCATCGGGTCAGAACTATTGTAGGCAGTAACATAAAGCGTCAGAACAATAACGTTGCGTCGGCGACAGCCAGATGTGGCGTCATCGACGGCACCTACTGCAGAAATTTTGCTGCTGTATTGTTTGATTGTCCGTTCGACCGGTTTCGAGTTCCTACATCATCATACGACTTGAGGCTTACAGAAAATCGTCCGTAAAATGATATTCTTTGTTTTCATTTTTGTAGTGCCATCTTATGAGTGTTTATACCACTCCAATTCTATTTTCATAAATTTCGTAGTTTGACCCAATTGCAAAATTTTAGCAAACGATCTTTATGAGCATATTATACCTTAAGGAATTACTAATTATATAAGTATCCTCATTTTTCATAATAACTACTTATAAATTTACACGTCCATTACTCAGTTTTCACGCATATATTTATCTTTTTACGATTTTACCCTTCAACCACATTTAAACCAAAATAAGCATTCATGTATCCTTTGTGGTATTCTTTTTAAACTCCATTTTGAGCGTTTCGTTGTTTTAGCGAAATCCATCGCTATATTCGACCAAATCTTTATCTATTCCATTATTTTGACCCGTTTGGTTGTTTTAGCGAAATCTATCGCTTTATTCGACCAAACCTTTATCTATTCTCTTATTTTGACCCGTTTGATTGCTTTAGCGAAATCCGTCGCTTTATTCGACCAAACCTTTATCCATTCCATTATTTTGACTCGTTTGGTTACTTTAGCGAAATTCATCGCTTTAGTCGACTAAACCTTTATCTATTCCATTATTTTAACCCGTTTGGTTACTTTAACAAAATTTATCGCTTTATTCGACCAAACCTTATCTATTCCATTATTTTGACCCGTTTGGTTACTTTAGCAAAATCCATCGCTTTATTTGACCAAACCTTTATCTATTAATTAATTTTACCCGTTTGGTTACTTTAGCGAAATCCATCGCTTTATTCTACCAAACCTTTATCCATTCCATTATTTTGATCCGTTTGGTTACTTTAGCAAAATTCATCGCTTTATTCGACCAAACCTTTATCTACTCCATTATTTTGACCCGTTTGGTTACTTTAGCGAAATCCATCGCTTTATTCATTCTAATCCGTTTGTTTGCTTTAACGAAATTCATCGCTTTACTCAACCAAATTATCATCTTTTTCATTATTTTGACACGTTTGGTTGCTTTAGCAAAATCCATCGCTTTACTTAACCAAACTATCCTATATTTCATTGTTTTTGACCCATTGGTTCATTCGTGTGAAATTCATCGCTTATGAAAGAACCAAATTTCTCTATTATCACTTCAATTATTCTATATTTATCCAAACGGGAATCATAAATAAAAACCTTACGGAGCAAAAGCCACGTACCTTAAAGCTTTCCCTTGAGTCGACTATTGTTTCCGGATTGATCTCCTGGCTTATTCTTCGAGACGCCTATAGTGTCCAACCCGATAATTTTATAAATTATCATTGTGTTGATTAATTTTCTCGTTCTATAAATAAATCAATTCATGTGTTTCTCTTCAACATTTTTCTCTTACAATTTCGGTATACTACGTCTCACTTAGGCATTTTTATCATATATCATACGTGCATAATTTTATGAAACTTCAATTTATCCAAGCAAGCATCTTTTGACCGTTCATTCTTATTTACAAGAAAACGCATATGTTATAAACACTTAAACGTCAAAATTTCAGTTAGTTATGCATTCATTTATCCAATTTAACCTTCCAATCTCATGGATTCGGTAATTTGTCAAAACCCACTTACACCTACAATGCAAATCATTCTAACATTTGATTCTTGTTAAGATATTTGCAACTTGAGTTAACATTAATGCCTTAGGCCTATATTACACCTTACTTAGGTTATTCTATCAACAATTTCTAATGAACTTAATCAACCAAGTTCTTCCATATGTTTCATTATCATCTAAAATGAAAATTACAACATACCTCTTGATCTTCTTGACAGTGTGATCACAAAATCGACTCATGAAAGAACTAATTCTCAATTCTCCTTTTCAATTGGATCAATTTGATGATTTAGGGTTTTATGTTTCTTGCTCTGCTCACACACATATACACGCACATAGACAATGTGCTGTGTTTTGTTTTTCTGCTCTTTTAATATAACATGTTTCATCTACTTGGCTAATTTAGTCCTTCATGTTTAATTCATTCTAAAAATAACTAATTTCTATTGTTTCTTTTTATTACTTAGCAACTTTCCATTAACTAGGTTAAATGCTTCCTAGGTATTTATATGATTTAATATTTTTAAGGTGTTACAACTAATACTATAATGAACTGAACCGATACTAATCGAAAATCCGTCACAAAGCACGAGAAAATCCCACTAATTATATATAGGTATGAAAACTTAGTGACACCATGTTATTATATCAATATATGTAAACAATCTTGGATAAGTGCTAAGTATTAATAGGATAAGCACTAAGTATCAATTAACAAATATGTAACTATATGTGTATAATATACTGTTTTAAAGTTTGAGTCATTTATTTTTTGTATTTTTCACCTATATTTCATAATTAATTTATATTAATTAAATAAATAATAAATAATAAATAAATAATAAATTAATATTAAATTTTATTCCGTTTGAATTTCGAATGAAATCCTTCTATTTTTCTAAAAAAATATTATCCTTAAACTTAAATGGTTAATTTAAGATACATTTAAATAAAACAAATTATTTATTACGAAAACCAAACTTTTTATTAATATATTATTTATTTTAATTTGCATTATTAAAAAAGTTTCTTATATCTGTTTTATTACAAAATTTATAAATCAAATTGTCGAAATGTTATATACAAAATAACATTTGTTCAACTCGTGTAATACATAGGGTTTTTAAAAATATAACTTTTTTATTACTTGGTATATAAAAATAGATTTATTCAAACCTTACAATACAAGGGATTTTTCAAAAGATATAATTTTTTATTATTATTATTTAGTATACAAAATTAAATTTATTTAACCCATGTAATACACATGGGTTAAAAAATATAACTTTTTTATTTTTTGGTATATGAAAATAGATTAATTCAACCCATACAATACACAAGGTTTTTAAATATATAACTTTTTTATTATTTAATGTACAAAATTACATTTATTTAAGCCGTGTAATTCACATAGTTTAGAAAAATATAACTTTTTAGAGGTTTTTTTCCAAATAGGTGAAGGTAGAAAAATTATTTATCAAAATAGATAATTTGAAAAATATTTACCAAAATAGATGTTTTCCTTATTTACTTATTTTAACTAATATATTTATAACTCTTTTTCTTTTTATTTATCATTCATTTAACAGATTATCATTTTTTTCTTCAATTCACTCACTATAAGTTATTTTCTTCATGATTAAACTACTTATAAGTTCTTAATTTTACACAACTAGAACAAAAAACCAAAACTTGATCGCTGGACATTTAAAAGCAAAAAGCAAGCAAACAACATCTAAAACTTAATTAAAACAAGTGAACTAAGAAGCATAAAAAAAGCAAAACAATCTTTAAAATTGACCCTTTCATGTCAAATACAAACAAAAATAAAAGCGACGATAAGACTTCATAAGCTATCAAAGAACGTCTTGCTGCTATTGCACTAGACGTAGAACACTTGAGGGTGCATAAGATAGATAGGATAATACAGTTTTTAGATGTGCAGATATTAATTCAAAAAGTATGTGTAGAGTCTACAGATTAACGAACTTGTAGTTCCACTAGATATTGTCATTGGTACACGAACTATATCTAATGGGAGTTGCAACCATAAGCTTTTATTCTTTCTTGAGCCCTTTGGGCTTCTATTATATGTAACACCACAGATCATGAAGATAAAACAAAATCATGGAGAAAGTCACAAAAACAAAAACATTAATAAAACAAAATTCATGAAGATAATGCATCTAATAGGGAATCGTGGAAGAAAAAGAAAACAAAAAGCTTACAATACAATTCATGTTGGTAAATATGTATTATCGAACGGGAGGAAATTGTTGATGGAGATCGAACTTGATAAAATCGCTGATGAAAGTGTCCAGAACTAGAATATACTGAAACGTCGCCTATGAATGAGTTTTAACCTAATTTTTATTTCCAAAATAAAGATTTTTCCTTTCACCTATTTTGGTAATTATTTTACAAATCATCTATTTGGGTAAATAATTTTTTCAACTCCATCCATTTGGAAAAAAATTCCTTTTTTTCATTATTTGTTATATAAAATTACACTTATTCAACCTGTATAATACACTGTGTTCATAGAGATATAACTTTTTTATTATTTAATATATAAAAATATCTTTATTCAACTCGTAAACGAGTTTTTAAAGATACATTTTTTATTATTTAGTATAATAAAATTATATTTGTTCAACTCGTATAATATACGGGATTATAACCTAACACATATATAACAAATTAGTACCCATACAAAACTTATATATTATGTATAGCAAGTCGAAAATATTGCATAAACACGAAGTATATTCAGGTTAAAGTTAAAGGCATATAAGTATCTATGGATAATTTGGTTATCACTTTTCCATTATAAAATTATTTTTATTTAAATGGTTTTACATGTGTTTATACGAAAAAATATCAATAAAATTATGTAAATTGATTTATATTTTTTTACATGTAAAATTAGTCGTTTTCCACTTTTTGTGGTCCCTAATAAACTTGCCACATGCCACCAATCTAGTGCGCCATATAACATATACACACGCACACCCTATATAAGGATTGGACTATGAGAAAACTTTTTCTTTGTAAAAAAACTCTATCAAACACTTGATTTGTGTTAAATTTTTATGGGGTTTTTTTCTTAGAGTTTAAGGTTTAATTTTTAGAGTTTAGAGATTAACTTTTAAGATTTATCTTTAACATTTAGTTTTTAGTCATTCGACATTAGGGTTTAAGGTTTTGCTTTTAGTGAATAGTTTTTTTAGGGCTTAGAGTTTATTTCTTAAAGATTGAAGATTACGGGTTAGAGCTTAAGATTTAGTACTGGTTAGATATAGTTTTCTCACAAATAAAATTTTTGTCATGATCTATCCCATATATATGTATATATATATATATGTATATATATATATATATGTATATATATATATATATATATATATATGGGGTTTTAGAGTGAACACTAGTGTATTTGCGAACTGGTGAACAAATCCTAGCAATTGATTTACTCACGTGTATGGGTAGGATTTCATCATGAAATCGTAAAATACACTAGTGTATTTCATTATCAAATTCTTGCCATTGATTTACACACGTATATGGCTAGGATTAGTTTGCCCAGTTTGCAAATATACTAGTGTTCACTGTTGACCCCCCCAATCCTATATATATATATATATATATAGGGGCAGAATTTAGAAAAAAATGCCTATAACTGTGAAAACGGTGAGAACGCCTCTCATCCGTTGGATCAAAACAATATATAGATTAGATTGACGCGGTGACGTTTTCGTAAATAACATAAACTTTACTAGGTGGACGCGCTTCATTAAGGGTAAAAGGGTCATTTGACTTCTTTAATACAAAACACCAAACTCATAAATAAGTCTCTTCTAGATGAAACACCATCTTTATCTAAAACACTATAACGAAAACGTCATTAGTTGAATAATAATCAATATGAAGAACTGATGTTGCTGTGTTCCTAAAACATGTTAATGAAAACGCCATAAGTTGAATAATCAATAAATAGTAAGAACTGATGTTTACAAATTAACGCCAAGGTTCATAACTAATCAGATGCACGTAACCAAGTGTAAAACGCCATTGATCGTAAACAAGTAAGCATATAATAGATCCAAACGACAATTAACATTAATAATGAAAACGTCAAATATTGAATATAGGAAGAATAACATTAAAAAATAAACGCCATTTTCAAATATCACTTTGGAAAAAAAACTCCATTGAAACAACCAAAAAGAACGAAAACATCATATTTGCTACATATTTGCTGGAACAAATATGAAAACACCATTAGAAGTTACTTTACAGAACGAAATCCACGTTACACGCCAGAGATCTCGAAAGCTTGGAGAAGAGGTAACAGCTAATACAAAATTTTTGGAATTTTGTTTGAAACGGAACTAAAACGCCTTTTATTGAGCGGAAACTGGACAGTGACAATACCCTGCATATCATCTAGCGACCCCTGCCACGTGTTCGACCAGGATTCGTTTTCACCATTTTCACACTTCCTAATCCCGTGTATATATATATATATATATATATATATATATATATATGTATATGTATAAACGGTATGAATTATGTAAAAACTCATAAGACTTAGAAAAACCTTGAAAATATGTTAACAACCATTGATATAAATAGATCTAATGTCGATTAGAGTTCACACCTTTTGCAAAATAATTCCAATCCAAAAAATGTCTTTTATTACAATAAGGTGGAATGGTATTCTTCATTTTTATGACAATTTTTTTTCATTCTCTCTCAATTTTGCGACCAAAGTACATTCTTCTCTCTCAATTTTATGACCAAAAAAAACACTACTAGTTTTCCCATTATTGTTTGCCGACATATTATGTTATGTTTAATGCATTATTCTATGTTTAGTATTTTGTGACTTTTATAAATCCTTAGTTTTGTTATCTTCTGTTGTCATACATTTTAGTACCAATACCTACTCTATGCATTTGATTATTATGTATTGGATACATTTTAAGATGAAATGAAAATAGTCATGTAAAACCACTTTTTAAGTTATCTTATAATATATTTTTTAGAAAATAGTAGTAATCTCAAGTTTAATGAAAACCAAGAACCCAAAAATGTAACATCACCCTGTAGACAACAATTGTTGTTACACAATAAAAATCAATCTGTATTATATGGAATAATACATAAAAAATGTAATACACTGTAGGTAAATAAGATATTTTTAAAACGAGCATTTTTGTTAGACCACAAAACTTTTAACAATATTAAAAATCTATATTTTATAAGATATATTTTTTTTACAAATGAGATTGTTGTGTGTGATTAATGTAATGAATTGTAACATGTGCTAAAAAGAAAAAAAATGTAATATATTGTAGGTTGTAATAAAATGTAGCACACTGTAGGTAGTGTAGCATAATATAACACACTACACGTAATGTAAAACACATTAAACAATTAGAAAAATATGTTACAAAACTGGAGGTAATGTAACAAAACATAATACGAACGTACGTTAGTTAATATATTAAAAGAAAAAAATCAAAATACAATACGAAAAGTTACATATCTAAGGAAATGAATCAGCTGGTGTAACAATTAACATTACTAACATTAAACGCATAACATAATGAAGAGAAAACCCTAATTAACAAGTTATTTAGTCAAAACCCCAAATCATAAAAATAGAAACTAAACGTTAACAGCAGATTATCTACTCTCAACGATCCAATCTCTACTTGACCACTAAGTCATAAAAAAAACAAATTCAAAATCAAAGATTTTTCAATCGGACAACTCAAAATCAAGAAGTACACCGAATCAACAATACATAAACATGACAAAAATAAAAATATTTAATGTAACAATGAAATCAGGGTTTTTATATGAACATCAAATAAAAAAACGTGGGTTATGTAACTCTGGAAGTTACATTTAAAATTTTGCAAATCATTAAAGATAACAATTTTAAAAACATAAAATATCTTCGTTGAATGCAAATATGATGGACAGTTTAAAAAAGTACAATTGAGCTATAAGAATATTTAATGTAACAATTAAAAATCTACGATATCTTCAATGAATGCTTGGTAAAAATGAACTTGGTGGGATATATTAAATTTCATAAATGAAGAAATACGAAGATGAAAGTTTAAAAACAAATGCTTATATAACAAGTTATGAACATAAAGAGACGAGGAAGATGAAAAATATAGGAGGAAAATGAAAATTTGTAGAGCTAGGTGTGTAGTACATACATCGAATCGAAAGTTGTCAAAATTAAAAAGTGTAAAAGCACATGAGGTATTGGATGGGGTAGAATATCGAAAATACCCTTATTACTTGATTCTTGGGTTTGAGAAATACGGTGACGATGAATCTAAGCCATGTATGTGGGTTTCTTGGGTTATCCAACTCACTTAAAATTTTTTGTTAGAATTTGAAATCGATGGATGTACATAACTTGCCACGTGTTATAATTTTTCAGACTTCGACACGTTGCACTTTTGTGTAACGAGAGATGAGAGAGAATATGCTACATTTTTCCCCTGCTTACGTTATATGTAACTTTACATGTTACAAGTTTTTTGGGTTTCGAACAACAGATTTTGAAGTTTTCTAAAGTGTAACATGTTAGAACTTAGAATTTACGAGTTTTTTTAAATTTGTAGTGCATGTAAAAATATATTACATGTTTTTTATAAAAAGATTTTAGTGTAACAAAACAGCCGTTACACCTTTTTGTGTTAGATATGAGAGAAAAATATGTAAAACATGTTCTGAAAAGTACCTTTGTAACAGGCTAATATCAATCGTAGATTATTTAGGTGGATGATGGAAATGATATTTTCTAAATTTCTTGAACTCCTATGGATTTTTTATATCCTTTCTATATATATATATATATATATATATATATATATATATATAGGCCGGTTATTATATAATATGGCTTAATGTACGAAGCATACGAGATTCAGTATCAACATACGAAAAAAAATGGTTTATAACATGCGAAATTGGTTTTTTGCACAACATGCGATTTTACTCCCTTGTATTAACATGCGAAATTGATGTTTCTCACTTGTATTAACATGCGAAATTGTTTTTTTTATAAACATGCGAATTCTTTTTTTTTAACATACGATCTTCCGTTTGTACAATATGCGAATTTTTGTTATAACGTGCGAATTTGATAACGCGTACGCTTCGTATGTTAAGCCATATTGTACGATACACTTTATATATATATATATATATATAGGGGAAGGATAACGTACAATATTCCTTTACGTATGATGGTACGATATGAAATTACGCATGTTGAAAAACCATAATCACACATGGTTATGATTTTTCAACATGTGTGTTCAGGGTATTGAATTTTATAACATGCGTAATTTTGTATCATACATTAAGGAATATTGTATTTTACATTATCATTATATATATATACATATATATATATATATACATATATATATATACATATATATTGGAGAGTTCAAAGGAGAAGAAATTACAAATTAAAAATAAAAAGAACAAAAGATACAAAGGTAATTTGAACAAATCATTTAATAAGTCTATTATTTATTTTTCCTATTCAAATTAATAAACTCTAATCATTTAATGAGTCTATCTTATAAGATACTTGTGCACCTTACACAATAAAAACAATCATACACATGATCTTACATATTTAACGTTTCCTACACCATTAAAACAATATTTGGTGTAGGATGGACTCAAAACACTTTTAAATAATTTTGCGACTAATAATAAAATATGTGTAGAACACAACATTTTTAAATAATTTTGTCACTTCTAATAAAATTGGTGTAGAAGCCAACACATTAATGATGGTGAAGAAGAAAATTAAGGTTGCATTAATGTGACTTAAGTAACTCTTTAAATTATTTATTAATATTCTACATTAAATAGTCTATACTACCCTTAGTAATTAAAGAATTAAGTAAGAGTGGATAAAAATGGTATTTTAATTCACAACAATTGATTAAAAATATTGGGTATAGATTAGTCTATTTTTCTTCTTTTAAAAAGATTCTTCTCAAAATAATCCCATATGTGTGTGTATATATATATATATAGATAGATAGATAGATAGATAGAAACAGGATCAGGAGAAAACGATTGTAAGTGTGAAAACGGTGGGAACGGATCCTGGTCGAACACGTGTCAGGGGCACTAAATGATATGCGGGTTACAATTATCATTGTTCAAGCCCGCTTAATAGATAACGTTCTAATTAATTGTAAAACAAAAGTCCATCAGATATCGCGTATTGTTCTTTATTCTTGTTTCTTTGGCGTGTTATTTTCAAATTTATTTTCAAAGCAAATTTTTTTTGAAAAATGTTGTTATGTCCTTCAACTTAGAATGAATATTCGGCGTTTTCACTATTTAGAACTTACCAATGGCGTTTTACACATTGTTACGCATATCTGAATTATGGCGTTTTCATTAAAATGTTTTAGGGTTACAATAAATCTGTTATTCTTATTGGTTATCATTAAACTAATGGTTTGTTTATTATGGCGTTTTCACATTTTTCCCATTCAGCAGCCACTTCATTTATAGATATGTCCAGCTGAATTAATCTCTTATATCTTATAAAGGTAAATAGCTTGGCGCTCTTTACGTTCCTAAATTCATTATATTTCATTAATAATTCAAAGCATTACAACTAAGACGATGATGGAAATGATAATGGAAGTGATGGTAACGTCGTTTATATAATGATCTTATTGGCACGTAGTTTAGGAGGGAATTTTTTTGTAATAAATGTTAATAATTAATTTTCAGTTACTGTTTGTTCACATCTATTTGTTAAATCTTCAACGCGTTTTGTCATTAAGTTTTGGCGTTTTGTATCAATGGCGTGTTAGATAAATATTTCGTATCATTTGAATGACGTTTTGCTCATTAGTGTGGCGTTTGGTATTAGGACAGTAAAAAGACCCTTTTACCCTTACTGAAGTACGCCAAGTAATAAAGTTGATGTGATTTACGAAAACGCCATCGCACATTCTAATACATAGATTGTTTTGATCCAAAAGTTGAGGGGCGTTCTCACTGTTTTCAAACTTTTAGGCATTTTCTCTAAATCATCACCCTATATATATATATATATATATATATATATATAAAAGAAAACTAGGGGAATAGTAACCATGCCATTAGGAGTATGCCATGTGGTCCACTAGATTGGTGACATGTGTCGCTTCAATTTTTTATTTTCTATTTTCATTTTCAATCGTTATATTATAATTGATATACCTTTTAACTGGTTAAACTTTTTTAATATTTTATTTCTTTAATAATTTTCGTTTGTTAACTTAAAAAAATGAAATGCACAACCATTTTTTATTTTTTTAACGTTTTGATGTGGATTTTTTTTAAATCGGACTTGTACTCAAAATTGAGTCTTTTTATATCGTAGGCTATAACGATGATGCTACCGTTGCGATAGTATGACGAACCCAACGCTTATAAGAGAACAAAATTGTTGCCAATATTTTTCCATTGTTGAAAACGATACCTGTGTTTGCTTTTATGGTTTTCGACAAGCCAAACCTATAATGACCAAACTCGTTTAGGTTTTTTGTGAAAGTTTCGGTATACATTTTTTTTGAAAACGAAATTGTATTCAAACCCGAGTCTTATTTTGTACATAGGCTATAGCGATGACATTACCATTGCGGTAGCGTGGCGAACACAACCACTTTTAAGCGAACAAAATCCTTGGCGGTATTTTCCATTGCGAAAACGGAAACCTTGTTCGCCTTTATAGTTTTCAACAAGCCAAACTAATAATAACCAAACTCATGTCATGTTGTCTGGGGAGACACACTTTCGCCGCGAAGTGTAACATTAACAAAATTTCAAAGATTGTATACTTTCGATCGTCTTCGAATTTAACCAAAATTTATATTTTATTAATGAATTCGGTATTAAACGATCAAGCAAAACGGTATCCACAACTTTATTGGGACAGACTCTAAGTTAAACATGCCTCAATACCTTTCTTATAGCTTAAATAACAAGTTAGAAGGGTTAAAAATGGCAAACAAGTGATAATATAAGTCTGAGGCCAAAACTACCAAAAAGTGGAACTTTTTGGATCAGATTGCCTTGTAGACTGTAAGACATAACGCCTTGCGACCCGTAAGAAACGCCCAGATGAAGAATCTTGCTTGTTCTTCAAGTTCTGCCACCTTTCTCCAGTTGATGCCCTTAGAACGATTTTTGCCACACTTAATCTCCTTCAAACACTTGTTAGGACACTAAGCAACATCAAGACACCTCACCTAACACTCGTCAAGCTCTCCTTGCATTGATGACTATAAAGGGCACTTATTATTGAGTTCTCTTCACATCATTCTTTTCTTTCTTCTCAAATCACTCTCTTGGAGTTGGCTTCTGCATTGAGGCCTCCACTCTTAAGTTCTAATCTTCCTCATGAAGCACTTGTAAGTGTTTCTCCTAGTCTATTTCATTAAATAGCTAGTTATGAGCCAAAAGTCAAGCTAATTGACTTTTTCTTGACTTTCGGTTTTGACCATTTTGATCAAGTCAAAGTTCAAATTGAACTTTCCTACGTAATTGTAATATTGAAGGTGTTAATCCTTTGCGATTACACCCTTTGATCATCACATTTAGTAGGCGAAATGACGAGTCAAACGTGTTTTAAATAAAAGTAAAAAACGCATAAAATGCATTTTACGACAAATCAGTTTCTAAGTATTAAAACCAATATTTTTGACACCCAATTAGTTTGTATAACATTATAAAACATGTTTTAACATGTCTAGCTCGTCATTTCAAGTTTAGCACTTAATTCTTAGTCGAAAGTTGGGCGGTTTGATTTCTTCTCTAACTTTTGAATCTAACCCATTTAGTCGACCTTAGGACCTGACCAAACCCAATAATATGACCATGGTAATATAGGAAATAACCCTCTGAGGTTATACCTTATGGTCATTCCATTTGTTGAGTCAAATGACGAGTCAACTATGATACTTTAAAAAGGTCAAAACTGGCCTTTTGGCATAAAATGCTTTTTAAACCATATCGTCCTGTTTAAGTATAAGAACTGATTGTATAGCATAAATAATTTTTTTACATGTTGAACTCGCCATAAGACCCATTCGACCATCCGGAACCGTGTGTGCGCAGACGGCTAGTTAATTAGCGCAAACTAGCCCTAACGGGTCAAAACACTTCGAAACACTTTCAAATCAGAATGTTAAGTTTAACCAACCATCTTATATGAGATACCTTGCTCATACAGTTATAAACCATGTTCTCTTCATTCTTTCGTATCCATATTATGTGCATTTAATAAACTTTCGACGGAAACTTCTTGTTTAGACAGATTCTGTGTTGTTACTTTAACCAAGCATAACTTGGTCAAAGCTTAACCAAATAAAGTAAACTCTTACATTTTGATTAATTTCATTGAAATACTGTTTTAAAGATGTATGATACATCAACAAATACCTCTATTTGGACCCTCAAATATCTAAAACCAAACAGAAGATCAAAACTGGACAGTTTGCAAAGATTAATAGTTTTGACCACTTTCTGTGTTTTAAACAGAAAAATTTTCTAAATGAAAGTTGTTGAACACATTTTGAACTAATAGGCTGAAATTTTTATATTGCTCGACAACATTTGCTATTTTTAAAGTATTTTACAAAAAACAACACAGAAGGCTGCGGAAATTTTCTATCTTCTAAAACATCTAAACTTCAAAGTTTTGATGTTTCCATAACCCTCATTCTTCCACAAACATTATCATAACAAAACCATTAACGAACAAATCCTTATTTATAGGAAACACTTGTGCTTTGCTAGCACAATTAAGCACACCATCGACAATTCAAGTGAGTACATAGTCCCCTCTTTTACGTTTTCAAAATGTTTTGGGGTGATTCATATGTGCCTATTGTTTTCTAAGTTTTCAAAAACTGTATATATCGTTTATATATACACCATTCTTTCAATTTGTGTGAAACTTGGTGAGGCGTCATTCATAACAAGGGTACATTCATTAACTTTGGCCAAACTGACCAGTGGTATGTTATGGTACTATAGGATTGACAATCCCGTTACCAAATTTCTTGGGGTTATGTGGAAGTTTGGCGAACGACTGGAACTGAGCATTTGACAAACCCTTTGTAGGTTTGTCCGACGAGTCAACATAGGCTTGAATGTATTCACCATACGACCACACTTGTTTGCATGAAACGATACTATGGTTTATACATAACATGACGATTGGTTTACATAAGACGATGGTTTATACATAGCATGCGATTGGTTTATACATAAACATGAAGTTGGTTTTCAAGTATACATATATAAACCATACAATTTACTAGAAAACATTTGCTTACTTACACGGTTTACAAAGAACATTTTTGTAGAGTTTCATGGCTACAAGACTTATTTAAAATACGAACTTGCAATAGTTGGAAAAACATGTTGCAATACCAAACACATATAATACAAGTTTGGTTACCAGGTTTTTGCTCACTGACTCTTGTAGTCGGATGAGGTATTGCAATGCAAATACATAGCCATGGATTCGATTACAAAACCTATGTTACTCACCAACTTTACTGTTTACATTATTTTCACATATGTTTTAGGTGTAAATGTGTTGTGAACAAATTGTAACGTTACCCCTCGACGCTTTCGCTACGGGTTGTTACACGAAGCGTGAGTGAAAAATTAGTTAATTATTAACTAACCAAGACTTAATATTCATATATATTATCAAAATTTAGCACAAAACAATATATAAATATATTGGTTAGAATCCCGTGTATTACACGACTTGAATTAGTAACACTTGGTTTAATCTTTGTAATTTTAATGTGATCATAAAAGACAAAAGAGGAAAAAGAAGATCACAACTCTTAAAATTAGAAAAATAGAAACAAAATAACGGTCAATTAAACTTTTATTATAAAAACGGTTGTTGAACCTACAAAAGAACATATGATATTGAAAAGCCAAAATATGAACTTCTGATCAAGAAATAAATAGTTGATAAAGCATTCTCCTCCTAAAAATAGTGAATCTTGAACACTAATCAGAACATCTATTGAAGACATTTAAAGATCTATTTGAAGCCTTAGAACCACTATTCAAGGCCAAAGCTATGTTGAAGCAAAACACTAATCATGAAGACTAAACATCTATAACATATGTTTGATATAGGCCAACAATAGTTTGAAGAACGGAGGTTTACTCAATGTGACAGTTTTTAGCTTAGAGATGTTTAATGTAATAAATCAATGTTAGATTTCCGTAGATGTCTGCTAACATCTGTGGAATCGTTTCTATTAGGAATGTTAGATGTCACTATTAGCGTGACGTCAGCTGATTGCAAACAGAGCTTTCGTACTTGTATAAAAAGATCTCTAAGATCTCACTATCAGGGTAACGTCAACTGACTGCAAACAGAGCTTTCGTACTTGTATAAATAAATCTCATGTGTTAGAGATCTATTTTGTCACAAACATTCCTTCTACATGAACAACAAAGTGAGTGATCATCTGAGGGGAGGTTATATAATCATTGTACTGTAATTGAAATCATTTTCAATAGAAAGCAATTTTGATATAACTTGTCGTTTATTTGTTTATCTTATTTTCATTAAAATTTACAAATTGCTAGCTGTTCGTTGTTTAAACTTACAAGTAAAACAAATTCAGATCCAACAATTGTTTGTGTTCCAAAAGACAATGTAATTCAATAAAACATAAACTTTAGTACCACGCGTTGTAAACAATTTGTAACGTAACCCCCCGATGTTTCCGCTGCAGGTTGTTATACGCGGTTAGGGTGTTACAAATTGGTATTAGAGCCATGGTTATAGGGAATTATGTTATTAGAATTGCTTTTGACCAAGACTATAACCTTCCTAGGACCCAAACGTGAGGTAACTCGCGTATAGATTCTTAGTAAAAAGAATATACAAAACTATCACCTATCCTTACGTGATTACAAAACAAGACAAAGTCAAAATTCATCCTTAAAAGTCAAAATTTTCAAAAATTTACAAAAAATCATCATCTATCCTTAGATGATTTATTTTTAGGCTTTCTAGCCTTAAACGTTTACAAAATCTCATCAAAGTTTGGGTTTTAATAATGTGAACACGTGTAATATAGAAGGGTAGATGCATGTACCCTGAGTTTTCTGTCTAAGGCTAGAGTGTTCGTACAAATACACTTAATCGGACCAGTCACTCTTACCTGGGAACTCTTGGGGTGAGTATCCACTTATAGGCTAGATCATATCTTCGCAATACATATAAAAACCCATTTACTTTGATAAGTCACCGTGTCATTTATTCGTTTTAAGTAACGAATAAATGATTACAATCCTTATGCTTTGTTGATATTTTAATGTTTCTTGTTGACTATTCTATATCACTCACACTCGTTTTCTCTCATGATTCCTTTCTCTTTTAGAATGCCTCCTCGTCACAAAACTGCTAAAATGCTGAAATAGCGGCCTTGATCTTCCAGTAGATGGTTGCGATACTTCCAAACCTTGTGACCTAACTCACTCATGCCAACAATAACAAGAACAATGTACCGTTGAGTTTGCTTCGAGTGTTTTCCAAAAGATAACAGATGGAATAATGAGATATCGAGGTGGAGATGTACGTATGTCAGTATTTTTGGAGGAACTTAGAACCCATATGATGAAAGAATTCTGCCTACGAGTTAGATGAGGGCACTTGAGAACGAATTCCACGATCTCAAACAAGATAGTGGCGAGAATCGTGCCTACACAGATTGGTATGAGGAGTTGAGTCTGCTATGTCCCACCATGGTCATGCCCTTAGATAAGGCCATTGAGAAGTATGTTGATGGCCTACCTGATCTGGTTCAAGATATTGTTACTAGTAACAAACCATCTTGATGTGTGATTTTTGCAACTATTTTTTATGACCAAGTTTTAAAAAGTAGGACTCACTAACTACACACACAATGACAAGTAAACCGGACGTGAAAGTAGTACGAGTAGCAAGACTGAGTATCGAACGGTGGACTTTAGACTGACACCTCTAATAATTAACCTTAATCACAATTCTAGCCTTAAATTGATTTTTAGATTTTTTTATTTTAGAATTAATTAACTAATATTTTAATTAATTAACTAACTTAACGAACCTAATGAATAAGAAGGCAACTAAAAACTATGAACTTAACCAGGAGAGATGAACAAAACACTTAGGCATGAATCACTAATGATACGTGCAGACAATTCATTATGATCACTCTCTTAGGCTTCAGTTTCTAACTGATCAGTCTCTTGTGAAAGAGAACAAATCCTATAGTGATTAGGTGACAAGGAAAGTGACTCACTAACTCAAGAACCTAAAAACCGACCAATGAAAACAACTAAAACATGTGATGGAGTGCTATGAGGAAACAAACCTAACTAAAGGTCCTAAATCCACAATTATTAGACTGCAAAGACTACCCTTAACCAACCCTCTAGATGTAAAGCAAGCTATAAGATGAGACACCAAAATCCTAGGAATGACTAACACACGAATAAGCAGACGAACCCCAATTTATCGAGTGCTTAAAACTACCAAACAATGCACAAAATTACCTGGCAACTTCTAATTATCTAACGAATCAAAGAAGATGGATGCACACTAATGTCTAGCTGATTTTAAATTGATTTTATGTTATGAATTATTACCAAGTTCAAACAATTAGATTGAGAATCGCGAATATACAACCTAAAAGCGAGTTCAACATGAATAGAGGTGACTTATTCCTACCAAAAGCATCAAACACATCAACCAAATCAATAAATTCAGCAAAACAATGACATACACAATCAATTCTAGCAACAACTTATAACCAATTTACTCCAAAACGTTGTCAAAATCAAATAGTCAAAATAAACGTCAACCACGCATCAATAAGTCATCCAAACCTAAGCAGCATTAAAAGTTTTAGCCTCTAAACATGACTTCAACACATAGATAAATTGTAGCAAGTGCCATAATCAAACGAGTTTAAAAGAAAAAGAACTAAAAAATTACAGACTAACATGCGGCAAATCTTCGTTCTTCCATTCCCAACTTCACTCTCGTATCAAACCTTCTCGTAATCTGCTTTTCTTTTTCTCTCTTTTAATGTGATAGTGGCTCTCAGTAGGGTTTTTTCTTTTTTTTTCGTTGAACACCATATATGCCCTTTTTCATAATTCCTTAGGAAAATATACTACTTCACAATTCATTCTAGGCCAGGCAACTTGTTAAAGGGTGTTGGGCCTGCCTTGCGAAAGTCTGACAACCCAAATACCACATAATGAAAAATGGATGGTGCCGGTGGTGGCATGTTATGATGTTTTATGAGATAATAATATCCCAATAAATTCTCATCAACAATAGCGTATGAATGGACCATGGTATGTCATTTTCTTTATTGTCCATTAATTCCTTTTATAACTCTAATCAACTTCCATCCCAAACCTTTAATTCTTTTGTCCACCTCAATTATTTACTTTCTTTGTTCCCTACGAAGATTGACAAATAAGTTAAACAACAATATTAATCACTTCATTAATTGATATTGATTAGAACAGTCTTTAATGAATCCCTCATGAATCTCCATGAATCTTTTAAAACAAATTAATCACCAATTTCAACTATAAATAGGATTTTCTAAATTGCAAATTTTCCATGTAACTCTTTTTTTATTAGTTGTATCGTTTTAGTTCATTTTCATTAAAAACCATAACTTCAGATATGAACCAAATATGAGTAGAAACTCATTCAAATAGCCCTAAAGCTACTCAAACATGCAGAAAATATTATATAAAAATTATGCATATTTTAGAGTATATCACATCTACAGTTAGGGAGGTTATCAAACTAGCCTCAACCCTAACTCACCCTAACTGATTCTCAAGTCAAAAAGGGCAAACTTTTCCACAAAGGAGGCAACGAAAAATCTACCAAGATTACTCAGGAAACTCCGAAAGAAGCGAGAACGGAAACAGGAAACTTCGAAAGAAGCGAAAACGGAACTCCCTAGGAATTCATAGAAGCGTAAGGCTTCAAGAAATTTTGCAATGGTGGCCCAAAACCCAGTTAATTAAGCTACTCTCAACCAACCAGCTCAACCCCCTTCTAAGAAACCATATGCTGATACTGTACCTTTGTGCAACCGATGCAATGGCCACCATCATAACCACTTACCTTGTCGTCATTGTACTCTCTGTGGGCGACTCGGTCACCTGGCCAACACCTGTCTAATCGTTCCAAACCAAGTTGTCCCAAATCTTGCTCATCCTCAAGCAAATCCTGCTCATCCACCTAGGTCTTGTTACATTTGTGGCGAGATGGGCTACTTCAAGAACAATTGTCCAAAGCTTGTTACCAATCCCACCCATGGACGCCCATTTAACATAAATTCTAATGAGGCCCGTGACAACAACGACGTGGTTAACGGTAAATTTATTGTTAATAACCATCATGCTTCTATTCTTTTTGATTCCGGTTTCGATAAGAGTTTTGTATCCTTAGCTTTTGAACCTTTTCTTTCGATACCTCAAACTAAGCTAGGAAAACCTTTAACGGTAGAGTTAGCTAGTGGTGAACTCCTTGTACTTGATTCCGTTAGTTGTAATTGTCAACTAAACCTCAATAACCATCTCTTTCCATCGACCTCACGTCTATGCAACTTGAGAGTTTCGATGTCGTAATCGGCATAGATTGGTTAACTGAACATCATGCCGAAGTCATTGTTTTGACAAAATTGTTTGTATACCTCTTCCATCTGGTGAAGTCTTAGAAGTTCACGGAGAGAAACCTTCTAGTAGACTCAGACTCATGACTTGTACGCAAACCCAAAATACCTACGAAAGAAAAATGAAGCCTTCTTGGCACATATCGTAGATGAGAAAGGCAAGGACAAGAATATCCAAGACATTCCCATTGTTTGGGATTTTTCTGAGGTGTTTCCTGAAGAACTACCTGACATACCCCGATACACCAAGTGGAATTTCGCAAAAAACCTTGTACATGGTGCCAACCGAATTGCCAAATCCTCTTATCGCTTGCACCATTTGAGATGCAAGAATTAGCGTAACAACTTCAAGAACTTTCAAAGGATTTATCCATCCAAGCTTCTCACCTTGGGGTGCTCATATGTTGTTTGTGAATAAGAAGGATGGATCCTTTTGCATGTGCATAGATTATCGTGAACTCAACAAACTCACGGTTAAAAATCAACATCCCCTACCTCATATTTATGATCTTTTCGATCAACTACGAGGTGCTACTTGTTTTTCAAAGATCGACCTCTGTTCTAGGTATCATCAACTCCGTGTACTCAAAGAAGATATTCCCAAAACTGCTTTTCGCACTCAATACGGCCATTACGAGTTCACTGTCAATCCTTTTGGTTTAACAAATGCTCCTGCCGTCTTCATGGACATAATGAATAGGGTTTGTAAACCTTATTTAGATAAGTTTATCATTGATTTCATCGATGACATCTTGATTTATTCAAAATCTCGAGCAGAACACGAACAACACCTCCGTTTGCCAATGGAACTTCTAAAGAAGGAACAACTTTATGCCAAATTTTCCAAGTATGAATTCTTGCTTAAAGAAGTTCAATTCTTAGGTCACATTGTTAATAAACAAGGTACACTCGTATATCCCACAAAATCACATCAATTAAGGACTGGAGTACACCTAGTACTCCTACTGAAGTTCATACTTTTCTTGGTCTTGCCGGTTATTACCGTCGTTTCATTGCAAACTTCTCCAAGATTGCGGTTTCACTCACTTCTTTAACTCAAAAGAATAAACCTTTTGAGTGGGGACCCAAACAAGAACAAGCCTTTCAAACCTTAAATAAAAAGCTTTGTGATACTCCTATTCTATCCTTACCTGATGGCAACAATGGTTATGTGATATACTTCGATGCCTCAAATGTAGGCCTTGGCAGTGTTCTTATGCAAAGAAACAAAGTCATAGCCTATGTTTTAGAGAAATTAAAAATCCACGAAAAGAACTACACAACTCATGATCTTGAGTTATGTGTTGTTGTTTTTGCTCTTAAAATCTGGAGGCACTACTTTTAGGGTACCAAATGTGTGGTTTCACTAACCACAAAAGTCTCCAACATATCTTCAATAAAAAAGAATTGAACATGAGACAACGACGTCGGGTCGAACTTCTAAACGACTATGATTGCGAAATTCGTTACCATCCTGGTAAAGCAAATGTCATAGATAACGCGCTTAGTCGCAAAGAACGTATCAAACTTCACTATGTTCGTGTCCAACCGGATATCCAAATAGGTATTTTCCAAGCACAAAGTACTTGTGTAACGAAGGCATGATATGTAATGAACTGTGACATAATCTTGAGCTTTAGCTTGAAACTAAATACAATGGGTTACTCTATTTCTTAAATCATTTGTGGGTTCCAAACCAAGATGATCTTTATGTATTGCTGATGAACGAAGCCCACAAGTCTTGTTATTCTATACATCCTGGTGCAGACAAAATGTACATGGATCTTCGTACCCAGTAATGATGGCCGGGTATGAAGAAGGACATAGCCTTGTATGTGTCTAAATGCCTTACTTGTCTTAAAGTCAAGGCAGAACATCAACATCCCTCTAATTTGCTTGAACATCCCAAAGTTCTATACGGAAGTGGGAGAACATCACTATGGATCTCATTACTAATTTACCATGCACTTCTAGAGGTCATGATGCCATTTGGGTAACCATTGACCGTTTGACAAAATCAGCACACTTTTTGCCGATTCGCAAAGATTTCTCTATTGACAAACTGGCTAAGATCTATGTCGATGATTGTATCTCATCATGGTGTTCCTTTGAACAACATATCAGATCATGATGCTCGTTTCTCATCTCGTTTTTGAAAACTATGCAATCTTCCAAGGGAACCAAATTAAATCTAAGCATTGCTTACCATCCTCAAACCACCAAAAGGACAATCCAATAATTAGAGGATATGCTTAGAGCTTGTGTGATTGACTTTGGTGGTAGTTGGTATTCACATTTGCCTTTGATAGAATTATCCTACAACAACAGTTATACCCCAGAATCAACATGGCTCCTTTTGAGGGTTTTTATGGTCGAAAATGTCATTCACCTGTCTATTGTAATAATGTTGGTGAAGCTTAAATCACCAGACCTGAACTCATTAAAGAAACAACAAATAAAATCATGAAAATTTGCTATAACCTTTTGACAGCTAGAAGTCGTCAAAAGAGTTATGCTGACAAATGACGCAAACCTTTGTAATTCCAAATTGGTGATCATGTTTTTCTCAAGGTATCCCCTTGGAAGGGCGTAATTAAATTTAGGAAGAAAGGTAAACTAGCTCCTCGATATGTGGGACCTTTCAAGATCACTGAAAAGATCATAAAGGTAGTCTTTAAACTCAATCTACCTCCTGAGCTTGGAAACGTTCATCCAACCTTCTACGTGCCCAACTTGAAAAAGTGTTTAGCTGATAAAAACCTCCATATCCCTCTTGATGAAATTTGCGTTAATGACACTATGCATTTTGTCGAGAAACCTATGGAAATCATGGACATGAAGTCAAGAAACTCAAGAGTATTCAAATACCTATTGTTAAATTTCGCTGGGAATCCAAAAGTGGCCTAGAGTTTACTTGAGAACGAGAGGATCAGATGAAGACAAAATACCCCCGTCTTTTCTTGGAAGTCTCCTCTAATTCAATTCGGGACGAAATTTTCCAAAAGTAGGGATACTATAACACTAGCAAAATTTCAAGATTGCATACTTTCGATCGTTTTGGTATTTAAGAAAATTTTATATTTTATTTACAAATTTCATTATCATACAAGCAAACCAATATCCACAACATTCTTGGGACAAAATCTAAGTTAAACATGCCTCAATACCATTCTTATAGTTTAAATAACAAGTTAGAAGGTTAAAAATGAAAAACAAGGATAATACAAGTCCGACGGCCAAAACTGCTAAAAAGTGAAAAATTTTGGATCAGAGTGCCTTGCAAACCGTAAGATATAATGCCTTGTGGTTCGTAAGAAAGGCCCATATGCAGAATTTTGCTTGTTCTCCAAAATCTGCCTCCTTTCTCCAAATGATGCCACCTAGAACGATTATTGCCACACTTAATCTCCTTCAAGATACTTGTTCTTGAGTTCTCTTCACACCATTCTTTCTTTCTCTTCAAATCACTCTCTTGGAGCTTGCTTCTATATTTAGGCCTCCACTCTTGAGTTCTAATATTCCACATGAAGTACTTGTAAGTGTTTCTCCTAGTCTATTTTATCAAACAGCTAGTTATGAGCCAAAAGTCAAGCAAATTAACTTTTGCTTTGACCTTCGGTTTTTACCATTTTGGTCAAGTCAAATTTCAAATTTAACTTTCCTACATAATCATAATATTGAAGGTGTTAATATTTTGCGATTACACCCTTTTATCATCACGTTTAGTAGGCGAAATGATGAGTCAACGTGTTTTAAATAAAAGTAAAAAATGCATAAAATGCATTTTATGACACATGAGTTTCTAAGTATTAAAACCAATAGTTTTAACACCAAATCAATATGTATAACATTATAAAACATGGTCATTTCTAGTTTAGCGCTTAATTCTTAGTCGAAAGTTGAGCAGTTTGACCTCTTCTTTGACTTTCAAATCTAACCCGTTTGGCCGACCTTATGATCCAACCAAACCTAATAATATGACCATAGTAATATAGGGAATAACCATCTTAGGTTATACCTTATGGTCATTCTGTTTGGTGAGTCAAATGACGAGTCGACTATGATACTTTAAATAGGTCAAAAATGCCCATTCAACCATATGGTTCATTTTTTAAATATAAGAACTGATCGTATGACATAAATAAAATTGTTTTGATATGTTGAACTCGTCATAAGACCCATTCGACCATCCAGAACCGTGTTTGCGTACACGGCTAGTTAATTAGCGTAAACTAGCCGTAATGAGTGAAAACACTTCGAAACACTTTCAAATCAGAATTTTAGTGTATGTCATGAAAACCAGATCTTACGATATCACATTTAGCTTGAACAGTGGCGGAATCACACAAACAAGCTAAGAATCAAAGTAGAAGAAATAAAATGAATATAGTAATGTTCAACTTCCATACAAATCACCAATTTGTCTAATACAAGTGAATAAACAACCAAGGAGCCACCAAACACTAATACATCATTATATATATATACTAGAGGGTTAGTGCTCCATTACCCTAAAGCCCTTAGGCCCAAAGACTACCCCCAAGCCCATTACAATATAATGTCCCATATCCCTAAGGTTACTAATGCATAAACCTATTTAAGGACTTACAATCTCCCCTAGGTTTACTACATTAGTGTTAGCTTTACGCTTCAGGATCTCCAATCTTTGCCGCCCCAAAACTGTGGACAGTCATTTGCAAAAATTTTGTTCTGAGTCACTATTGCCACCGCACTTGTCCAAGACTTCGCACACTCTTCATATTTATCACTTGCTTAAATTTGATGTGCACCTAGCATCAAGATGTCCTCCTCGTGAAAACTAATCAGATCCAAGGTGTCAGTTAGTTGGAAGGCCTTTACTGGCTCAGCCATTCTTAGGTCATACGCCCAGTAACAGAAATTCTTTAACACACCTTTGGGAAACTTTGGAGCAGCAGAAATGACCTTGTCGTTGTCGATTGGTGGCCAAATAATGTTCTAAAGATGTTTGTGTGTATGAAGATCATGAATTCTGAGGATTTTCTTCAGATATGACTCAGTGATCTTCATTGTTGGGAAGTTGTGAGATACTTCATGTTCAAGCTTGGAGTGAAATGCCCATCCCGGACCGCATTGATTTGGATCTATGTCAGAGTAATGAGCCCTCAACAGACATTTTAGATCTATATTCGTCAACGATTTAAATTGTGTCAACTTGGAGTAGTATTCCCCGTGGCCGCTCTCCCTCGTAACTATCTACAGATTCATGTCATGATCATATATCCAACACTTTACCTCTGACTTGTTTCCGACCTTGTCGTAGTGACTTGATCCTAGCTCCATAACGTACCGATCAGACACTTTGGATGGATCCTTTGGTTGGAAGTTTTCATCGAGAGGATTTACATCTTGATTCTTCATCATAACATCTTCTTGTTGTTTAGATTCTTCTTCTGAGGTAGCTTTCTCTTCTTCGATTGTTCAGCTGCTAGATAGACATTCAATCCTTCGTCATATTCTGCGTCGGCTGTAGCCTTTTCTTTTTTGGTGCGCTCGTGATGTGCAAAATTTTGAGGATCATCATTCTTATATGCAAACTCACCACCAAAGCTCTTCTGCAACTTCACTTTCATTTCATAGATTTCTATCATTAACAAGCTCAATTAACCCTGAAGTTGCTCAATAGATTGTTATTTGATTTTGTAAAGATGCTATCTGAGCGTTTTTTAATTCATTATCTTGTTCCAGCAGCACCACTCTCCATTGCATCTTGCTAACATTCACTACATCATCATCACTATCAGACTGCTCAATAAATTTCATCTTTTCAGCAGCCATTCTCATCGCAACCTCGTCGTGTTCGGACATACAACCACCATAACTGCCTGCTTCAACACGAATTCCACTTGAACTTTCTTATTGTGCACCGGTGGCAAAGAGGTCAGGAATGGTTGTATCTTTATCAGCATAGATGTATTCAGGGGCATCCTATGAAATTACTTCAGGAATAACACTTGAGCTTGAAGGCTTGGGGCTGTAAGGGGCTTCAGCTTCAAAACTTTTCTCTATTTTAGCTTCTTTAGTCTGTCCTTCTTTGGAAGGAACGACGCCGGGAGGAGGAATCCCAGAATCGCCCTTTTGTGATGCAAGTAGTGCTTCAAGGCTCTCAGCAGAAATTAGATTTATCTCTCTAACTATTTCCTCAGCTATCTCTATCTCAACTTCAAATGTCTCTTTATCTTTCTCTTTGTCTGAATGGCTTACGAGGTCCACTGAAAATTTGAATGTCGTGTTCTTCAGCTATTATTACATTCACGGGTTTTGGCGCGAATATAACCTCCTTAAACTTTCCATATTTTACCAGATCATATCTTCCAACAAACTTGACCTTTGTATTATCACGTTGTTTGTAGGCTGCTTTAAAACAGCTCGGACCTAGCAGCTTCAGATTCAGATGGTTTGTGCCCTTTATCAACTCTGGATATGTAACATTCGTCATAAAATGGGTTCTGAAACCCGTTCCGTTTTGTAATTCAAATATACGTATGATGTTTGTTACGCATTTATGTTAAAAGTTCAAAATTGTTATATTGTTTTTATTATATAATAATATATAAAAATAATAAAGTAAAATAATAAATATTAATAAATAAAATATAAATAATAAAAATAAAAAAAATAACAAAAAAAGTGAAGACCGCGGGTATCGAACCCGGGTCTCCACCGAACCAACACACACAACACACCACTACACTACACACACATATCTGAAATCATCCCAAGACAAATAATTTTTATATTAAAACAACCTCCAGAAATCAAAATTTCAACACCCGCCTGTAACGGATGAAACTCCCAAAATCAATAATCAATCTTCGTTTCTTTTGCAAATTAAACCGAGAAACGATTTCTAATTATGTGTTAGACTCAATTAATGAGCCAGCAATGATCAAATCGGTTATGCAAATCATTACGGTAATCAATTCTTTGACCGAAACTTTCGAAACCGAATTCCAACTTGAACCCACACCTTCGTCTATAAATAGCAATCCATGAACTCATATAGAACTCGCTCGTACTCACAAAACCTCTGCACTCTCTCTGTTTTCATAATTTTACATCTTTGGAAATATCTTCCGTCGCTAGAGCATCACCTGAGAAATCAAGATCATCTCTGTTTCGGTATAACACCCTTGAATCTTCTTCTTTTTATTATCAGTAGTAATAAATCAACTAATTAAGTAGGGTTTTCGGATTAACAGTTGGGTTATCAAAACTGGTTTTATGAATTGAAGAAGTTGAAGTTGGAAATGAGTATAAAAAGAATTAAAACCGGTGTTTATACCGGGTTAGACACACAGTCCAGTGGTAGACTATGTGCATTTTTAACAAAGTGTCCCGGGTTCGAGTCTTAACACGTTGCCGAATTTCCTAAATATTGCAAACCTTTTTATAACATATATATAGAACAGTTCAATTAGTATATAAAAGTAATTAAAATGGTATATCCTTCGGGTTAGTCACACAGCCAAATTGGTCGGGCTGTATGCAACACGAAGCAAGGGGCCCGGGTTCGAGTCCGGTTATACGCACGGTTCTTATAATTATCAAAAACCTTTTTAATTAATCAAAAATAAGATTTGTTTCAGTAAGTGTATATATATAATTAAATTCAAATATATTTCGGGTTAGACACGTAGCTTAGTTGGTAGAGCTGCGTACACGTAAACGGAAGGTCACACGTTCTAATCTCACACGCTGCCTACCTATGACCGGTTCGACCGATTCGACCCTAAAAGGGGTATATTTTTTAATTAACCTTTTTTCTTTATTTTTCTCCAAAATCTATAAAAAATATATATTATAATAAGTCCTTTTTAAGTACAAAAATTAGTAATAAATACTATAAAATTATCTAATAAAATTCATTAAATAAAATTACTAATTTTAAGTAAAAGAAATATATTTACCGAATTACTACGTGAATATTTAGATTAGTATTCTCATCGGTTGGAATCTTTAAATCATGCGCGCTCGTTGTCAAATCCAGAACACACCCGCTGTGAGTGAATTCCTACAAACTTCCCTTTTTTCATGTTTTGGGGTGTATCATGTGTCATTTTATTTATATCATTTATTCAAAACTCGTGCTACTACCATTATATGAACTAACGTGCTATGTGATATTTGGATTATTGTTTTTGTGTTATACTTTCTCATTCCAGTCAAGCATTCACATTAGGCCCATCAGTTCCCTATTTTAAACGGGTAGAGCATCGCGTTGCCTAATTAGATCGGCTCCGTTTGATTGAGCGTTGATCTCACAACACATCGCTTATCGTGCTCACATGTACATTGCTAGATGATTACGTGGTTTGTGGATAGATTACATTTACGTTTGCTCATATTTGGTTTATGCACATTTTATTAAATTAATAAACATATCAATCCTTTTTAAATGTTTAAATGGGATTCACTCGCCAACTTTTGTTGACCCAAATCTCTATTTTTACACATGATACAGGTGATCAGGTTGAAACAAGGAACACATAGGATTGGGCCTTAGAAGAAGAATAAATCGTTACTTGAATGTCTTGTTTAGAACATTTGGTGTTTGTATGGTTTGTGTGTTGATTGGAATATTTCTTTTTAATTTGAAATAATAAATATGAAACTTTTATAATAGTAAATGTCATGAGCTTTGATGAAAACCCAATCATGCCCCGACTACCATACCGCTGCGGGTTAGGGTGTGACAGATTGGTATCAGAGCTCTTGACTATAGGGATATAGGATAGGTTATTAGACCCTTAGAGCCTATGCTATAGTCGATTAGATTTTAATTGCTTACGTGTTAAGTTGGTTACATGCAAACTCATGATATTTACTTGTTTTACATTTATCTCACACACAAATGCATGCAAGCACTCCCACTACTGTATGATTTTGTGTGATATTCATTGTGATATACATATTGTTAACATAACATGCTTACGCATCACGCACGACTCAATTTTCACATATATGAACATTTTCATGTTTCTTTTCTCAAAATTTTGTGATGTTTTCATTTTTCAATCTCATCAAAGTGAGTTCTACGACGGGCATGTAGTAACTAGAAGGTACAAGTACCGGTAGTCGAAACGTCCTGTCCAGGAGTGGCATTCGTATAAATCCAATATAACAGACCAGATTGCCTACCTGGGAACTAACGATAAGAGTACGAAGGACCTATTAGGCCAAAGCATGCCACACCAAACGTCCTGTGAACTAACCCCACTTTGAGTTGTCACTGTGTCTACACCTGGACACCCTCCGACTTTATACCTCGCAATCATGTTTTATGATTTTCATTCGGGTGGTGCAAGTGTTAACATGCCAAAACCAATGTGAATCCTACGAAGCCTAGTAGTGATGGGGGCCCACATGACTACCTAGGCCAAGTATGGGGGACATTTGGGGGCCCAAACATGAGCAAGGCCTAAGACATCCTATGGATGTAGTGAATTTATCTTTCCTCATTTGTTTTATGGATGTTAATTTCTAAATGCGACACATGACACCTATACGCCAAACTCAAAATCTCATTACGTATTTCGTGTAGATGTCTTCTAGGCACTCTTGTGGAGGTAGGAGATCAGGAAGATCCGCGAGCGCATGGCTGCTCAAATAGCCCAAGAAATGGCCGCCGTAATTCCCGACATTGTAATTCAAGTCCAACAAGCCCACGCTGCTAATCCTGTCAACCCAATCAATAAAGAGGGTCAAAATGCTACTAACCTTCCCACAAACACCACCAAGTGCACCTACAAGCACTTCAACTCATGTGACCCTCCAAAGTACGAAGGGACTCAAGGGGTCACTGCTCTCCTTCGGTGGTTTGAAAAAATGGAGAGTACCTTCCCCAATTATGATTGTCCTAATGACCATAAGGTACATTATGTTACTGGTCGTATGTATGGGGTAGCACTCATGTGGTGGAATGCTGAGAAAGGCAGATGAGGCGCCGAAGCCACGGTAGCCCTAACTTGGGAAGAATTGAGAGAACTCATGACCAGACGCTTCTGTCCAAGAAGTGAAATTAAGAAGCTAGAAGATGACATCTATTTCTTGAAACAAAAAGAGGGAGACCACATAACCTACAACAAGAGGTTTCTCAAGTTGAATCAAATGGTTCCCAATTTATTCAATCCTCTCTACCATCTTATCGAGCACTACATTCGGGGTCTTCCTCCGAAGATTCAGGATTCTGTATTGAGTACCGTGCCTGCAACCCTGGAAGCAGCAATGGAGCTAGCCACTGAGCTCACTGAAAACCACATAAGGAAAGGGGATTTCAAGGATGATAAGAAGGAGGATGCAAATAGCAAAACACCGACTGAAACCTCAAACCCAACTCAAGCCGAATCCTCTTCTTGATTCACTGCCAAAAGAAAATGAAACGGGAAACATTTTAGTGTCACCCAAACCAGTCAACCAACTCCACAAGCTGCACCCTTCCAAGCCATCCCAATCACCCAAGTGGCACCCAACTCAGCATACCCAAACAAGAAACCCTACACTGGTCCCTACCCTCAATGCAACACCTGCCATTATCACCACCAACCCACCTTACCTTGCCAACTGTGTGCCAATTGTGGGCGTTATGGTCATTTGAGTAACACTTGCCGCGCTCCACAAAACCATACCCCACCTCTTGCCCAAAACATGACCCAACCCCATCAACAGCCGAACCATTCAATGGTACCTTATGTTAAGCCTGTTTCAATTGTGGAGATCCTACCCACTTAAAAAACACGTGCCCTAGGCTGGTTAACATCATTAACGCTCAAGCCTAAGCAAACCCAGTTAACCAAGCAAACCAGGCAAACCCAGCACCGCCACCAGCAAGAGGGAGAGCCTACAACATCAACGCAAACCCAGTTGAGGTCAACGACGGTGCAAACAAACAACCTAACTAGCCTTTCTCCCGTTATGAAAACTCAAGACTCTGCTTCAATTGTTTATTTTATTTCTAATCCAAGCTTTAATTTATATCATGCTATGCCAATTTGTTTCAGTACCTGTCTCTATTCATCGATTAAATTTCATGTTATCATACATCACGACAAACCCCGTCTCATCATTTAAGGAAGTTTAGTCATGTCTCACTTTTTCATAGACTGACCACTTCCTCATAACACATGAGAGAGGTACCACCGTCATTCAGTCTCGCTTCATTGGATCCGAGACTCAAACGTTGGCTGTTGTATTTATTTATGTTTTGTAGATTTTAGGACGAGTCACATAGAACTAATCGTGACTTGATAACAAGGCCAATGAAAATTTGACAAGGATATGGTGGATACGCCACAGGTACTTCCTATATATAAGTATTCTTGACAGGTGATCAAAAGCATTGTTAGATGGTTATGGGAAGTTCCGTGTAAGTATTATCAATCTCAATTTGGATGACGATGTAGTTGATGACTTTATTTTGTGATGTAACTTTATCATTTTGACGCTTTGATTTTCTCAAAACCTTTCTATCATGAAACCATATCCAGTTAGTCATCTCCGTGTTACAACGCTTTTCACTTCTACAACTTAGGCATCAAAAATCATATCATGAAACCATATGCAGTTGCTGATACATATTCTGCTTCTGCGGTTGATAAAGACACTGTTTGTTACTTCTTGCGCTGCCATGAAATAAGATTGTCTCCTAAGTATTGGCATCCAGCTGATGTGGACTTCATATCCCTGTCTGTTCCTCCAAGGTTACTATCAGAAAAGGCAAACAAATCAAAGTTCGAATATCTAGGATACCAGAGTCCCAATTTTGGATCTCCCTTGAGGTATCTAAAGATTCGTTTAACGGCTGAGGAATGAGAAAGTTTAGGATTAGCCTGATATCTGGTACATTGGTAGACATCAAACATAATGTCCGGCCAGCTCGCAGTTAAGTACATTAATGAACCAATCATGGATTGGTACATTGTTTGATTGACCGGATCTCCTTCAACATCCTCATTCAGCAGTGGCCATTCAGCAATGGGGGAGTCTATGGGCTTAGAGTTTGACATGTCGAATTTTGCAAGAACATCCTGAACATACTTTCCTTGATGAATCAAGATTCCTTGACTACTCTGACGAACTTGCAAGCCTAGAAACATATTCATTTCACCTAGTGAGCTCATTTCAAATTTCTTCTTCATCACCTTCTCAAACTCTTTGCACAACTCTTGATTGGTAGACCCAAAAATGATGTTGTCAACATAGATGTGAACAAGGATAAGGTCCTTGCCAACACGTTTAATGAATAGCTTGTCTGAATTTTGTCACTTGGTATCTTTTTGCCCTTTGAGCGATAAGCCTATCAACACATTGCAGAGGATCCTCGCCTTTTCAGCATCAATACCTTCCATGTGTTAAACAAATTCTTAGTACGGAAATTTATTTCACTTCCCAAAACAACAAATATTTCTCCCCCTAAATTTGTGAAAAAGTGGAATACTTTATGCACAAATTTAGTTATTTTGCTGATAACTATTTACATATATGAACTCGGGTTTTTTGGTTGCTTAGTCAGTGTAACGCATCATTTTTAAAAGGTCTACAAGCACCTTGAATCTCGAGTTGCTGACAGGTTTTGTAAAAAGATCCGCTGTATTAGCATCAGTGTGGATATGTTCAAGTTTGTCTAACAATCTCGAATAAACTGAACTTGGATATCAATGAGGTTGGTTTTGGAGTGAAAAATAGGTTTGTTGATGATTTGGATAGCAGCATCGTTATCACAGTAGATAGTAGTGGTAAGATAAGTCAAACCGTAATCCTCGAGCTGATGTTGCATCCAAATAACCTGGTAGCAGCATGCAGATGCTGCAACATATTCTGCTTCTGTGGTTGAGAGAGACACCGTTTGTTGCTTCTTGCACTGCCATGAAATAAGCCTGTCTCCCAAGTATTGGCATCCAACCGATGTGGACTTTATATCCCTATCCGTCCCTCCAAGGTTACTATCAGAAAAAGCAAACAAATCAAAGTTCGAATCTCTAGGATACTAGGGTCCCAATTTTGGAGCTCCCTTGAGGTATCTAAAGCTTCGTTTAACGGCTGAGAGATGAGAAAGAGTAGGATTAGCCTGATATCTGGCATACTGGTAGACATCAAACACAATGTCGGCCGACTCGCAGTTAAGTACATCAATGAACCAATCATGGATCGATACATTATTTGGTTGACCAGATCTCCTTCAGCATCCTCATTCAGCAGTGGCCGTTTAGCAATGGGGGAGTCTATGGTCTTAGAGTTTGACATGTCGAATTTTGTAAGAACGTCCTGAACATACTTTCCTTGATGAATCAAGATTCCTTGACTACTCTGACGAACTTTCAAGCCTAGAAACATAGTCAGTTCCCCCAGTGAGCTTATTTCGGACTTTTTCTTCGTCACCTCCTTGAACTCTTTGCATAGCTCTTCATTGGTAGACCCGAAAATTATGTCGTCAACATAGATCTGAACAAGGATAAGGTCCTTGCCAACGCGTTTAATGAATAGCATTTGATCTATCTTCCCCCGGGTATATTCGTGTGCAAGCAGATGCTCTGTTAAGGTTGCATACCATGCACGAGGTGCTTGGTGCAAACAATACAAAGCTTTATCTAACTTATATGCATATCCTTGATTTTTCGAATCCGTAAATCCAGGGGGTTGAGCGACATAAATCTCCTCCTTGACCTTCCCGTACAGAAACATTGTCTTGACATAAATTTGATAAACTGTGAAACCGATATAGGATGCATATGCCAAGAAGATGCGTATAGCTACCAGACGAGCTACTGGTGCGTAGACCTCATCATGTCAAGACCTTCGATTTGTTTGAATCCCAGAACCACCAGCCGGGCTATGTTTCGCACGATCACTCCAGTATCGTCTTGTTTTGTTTTTGTATACCCAACAAGTACCAAGAGCTTGCTTTCCTTTCGGCAATTTCACTAATTTCCACACTCCTAGGTTCTCAAACTGATTGACCTCTTCATGCATTGCATCAACCCATCCAGGTTCCTGCAAAGCAACATCAATGTTCTTAGGCTCCTGTGAGATGAAACATGAATATAAACATGTGTTAATGATTCCTGATCTACTGCATGTCTGAAAACCGGTAATTACAGGACCAAAAACGTTTGTAATGGCTTTTCTGAACACGCTGAGGGATTGCTACATCAGGTGCCTGCAAGTTAGATTCCAAGTTAGAAAAAACTTCCTGACACTATCCCAGATTGCTCCCCCTCATTGATGCAGCTGCAGTGTTGATCACAGGAGGATCCACTTTGCAATCTGATGGAATCGTCTTTGGAAATAATGAAGTTCCTTGAACATTAGTATTTCAAGGGCCAACAGCAGTTTGTTGTGCAGAGGACTCATTGTTGTAAACTACATCATCAAGAGTAACAGTAGGTTCAAGAACTGGCTCTTGAATTTGTGAAGAAGGATGCATTTCTGTAGCAACTTTAGAAAATCCCGGTGGATCCACAGTAAGCTTCTTGAAAGAGTCTTGAATAGGGACAACATCATCTTCAACTATGATGGGAAAGGTATCACAGTACTTGAGACACCTGCAACAACAATCACATCAGGTAAAATATTAAACGACTTAAACGAGGAAGAATAATCATATAACCAATCAGGTCCAAGCCATGCGTCTTTGGGATTTTCTTCAAGCCAATCCACATAGTACGTTTCCATGATCTACTTCTTGATTTTGTTATAAACTCGATATGAAGTGTTCTTTTCATAGCCGATGAAATAGCATGAATCCCCTCTTACTTCAAATTTTCCCTTGGCATCCATGATAAGGAGAACACGAGGACAACCAAAAGTGCGAAAATGCTGTAGAGAGGGTTATGTCTTTCAACTATTTCATATGCTGTCTTCGTGTGACGTTTGTTGATGAGCGCATGACTTTGTACATATGCTTCTGCCCAAAATATCAGTGGAAGGCCGGAATCTATCAGGATAGCATGAGCTGCTTCGATGAGAGTTCTATTTCATCTTTCAGTAACCCCATTTTGCTGAGGAGTTCGAGCTGCACTGTATTGGCGATCAATTCCTTTTGAAGCACAAAAGTTGTTTAACTCAGCGTCTTGAACTCCGTCCTATTATCGCAACGTATAATCTTGACACGCTCGTTTGCTTGGTTTTCCATGAGAGTGATGAATTTCTTTATTGGACCAGCAATTTTGCTCTTTTGTTCCAAGAAGAATACCCAAGTAAAACGAGAGAAGTCATCATGATAACCAAAAAATAAGCCTTTCCTCCAATACTCAGCACATTGACATGACAAAAAAGATCCATGTGAAGCAGTTCTAGAACTTTAGATGTTGTGTGGGTGAGCTTGGGCTTATGAGGCTTCTGATGCTGCTCCCCACAGGCACATGATTCGCACTTTTCAATCTGCATAAAATCCTTGATTGGTATGTTTCTGACTAGACCTCCCTCTGCCAGACGATTAAGATTCTTCATGTTAAGATGGCAAAGTTATCGATGCCACAACATTGCATTATGTTCAGCAATTTCGGAGAATAAGCAGGTAACTTGATCAGTGGGGGTTTTGTTCATGTCGATCATGTAGGTGTTTCCCCGGCGTTCAACTTCAATCAAGTACCAATCTTCTTGTATGACAATTCCAGGCTTTAGAACCATGCATCCACCTTTTGTAAATAGGACCTCTAAACCATTGTCGACATCTGTGAGTCGCTGAGAAGACTGTGTTTGAGTTCAGGAACATAGTTGACATCACAGAAGCTGAGCACCCCATTTCTGACTATGCCTTTCATAGTAATTCTTCCCGTTTCTCCACCTGCAAAAGTGACAAATCCACCGTCGATGATTTTGATGTCATTCAACTGGGAAATGTCCCCTGTCATATGTCTAGAATAACCAATGTCGATAAACCAAAGTCTAACGACAACCCTCCATAGCCATTCCTGCCCACGCAACGAGATTAGTGGGATATAGGAACCTAGATCATTTTTTATCTGGGTTGTGTGACATTTTTACCTTTTCAATCATTGCACAATTACAAACAATTTCGTATTCAATGAAACCCTATGTTTAATTTCCAAATATTTTTGTATTCAATAAAATCTTGTGTTTTATTGATAAGAATGCAAAAATGTCAATCGTTGCACAATTTCGATCATTTTTGTGTCCGTTAAAGCGTTTTACGCATTTTTGCGAAACGCGTAACCGTAGAACCGAATGAACCGACATCCATAACATTTTCGGGCATAATCCAAGTTACACATGTCTTAACACCTTTATATAACCTAAATATTAGGTTAAAGAGGTTAAAAATGGCAAACAAGTGAAAATACAAGTCCAAGGGCCAAAAATGTCAAAAAATAATAAATATTTTTGCTTCTTCACCAAGTTTGCCACCTATCTCCGATTTTGGACACCCAACACTCACTTTGCCACACTTAATATGGTGTTAACACATGTTAGGACACGAATCCACACTTAAGGACACTGGTCATCACCTCCTTAATCCTAAAATACTAAAAATACCCCATGGTTCTTCCATTTTTTTCACACCACCTCAAAACACTTCAAAGCAAAGTGTGAAGTTCTTCTTTCTATCCTTCTTGGAGCTTGTTTCCAGCCTTTGGAAGCATCCCATCTTGAGTTTCGAAAGTGTTCTTCAACACGAGTAAGTACTCTTCCTAGTTCTTTCATTATTTTAGCTATTTTGAGCTAAAAGTCGAACAATTTGGCTTCCTGATTGACTTTTGGTTCTGACCATATTTGGTCAAGTCAAAGTTGAATTGGACTTTGCAACGTGATCGTAATCACGAAGGTTATAGTCCCTAGCGATTTCACCTTCTGATTACCATGTTTACTAGTCGAAGTGACGAGTTAAAGTTTGGTCAAAATGCGCATGATGTGCATTTTACGACGAAACTATATTTGGGTATCAAAACACCAAGTTTTGATACCAAATCAGTTTTATAAACTTAGTTAGACATATTTTGACATGTCTAACTCGTCACTTCAAGTTTAGTGCTTATTTAGGGTCGTAAGTCGAGCGGTCTTGACCACCGCTTTAACTTCGAATCTGACCCATTTGGTCGATCGTAGGATCCGACCAAACACATATTTGTAACCATATTTGTACAAGGAATAACCTACTGAGGTTATACCTTATGGTCACGTCGTCTGATTAGTGTTATGATAAGTTACTTCTATGTACTTAAAAAATGACCAAAATGCCCCTTTGCGCATAAATCCATTTTAAACACATGTAACCAAAATTTTTGACATATAAATTGATGTTATAACATTTTCAAACATGCTTGGGCATTTAAGACTTATCATAGGACATGTTTAACCATCTGATCACACGTTTACGCTAATGACACGTTAAAGTAGCGTAAACTACCTTAACGAGTCATAATGGGTCAAAAGCACTTAGGATCCTTTCCAAATCAGAATGTTAAGTTTGTTAAACCATATCACATGAGTTCCAACACTCATTTGTTTTATAAGACTTCATTCTATCCGATCTCCCATTTGTAATACCGACACGCTAACATATTTATCTGACACATTAGAACACGTTTGAGCTTTGTTTATTTCGTTGATCAAGAACACTTTCACAATCCCAAGTGAGTACATAGTTCCCCTCTTTTACATTTTCTAATTATTCCGGGGTGATTCATATGTGCCTATAATTATTTTCAAGGTTTCAAAACAATATACATGGTTTATATATACACAATGATTTTCAAAGTGAGTACATAGTTCCCCTATTTTACATTTTCCAAATATTTTGGGGTGATCCATGTGTGCCTATAATTATTTTCAAGATTTCAAAACAATATACGTGGTTTATATATACAAAATGATTTTCAAAGTGAGTACATAGTTCCCCTCTTTTACCTTTTGCAAATGTTTTGGGGTGACTCATATGTGCTAAATCATTTTCAAGTTTCAAAAACAATGTCTATGGTTTATATATAAATAATACGATTTCAATAATGTGAACAACTTGTTGATTCGTTATCCATAATACGAATGACATTTTTGGCCGAGCTGACTAGTAGTTTGTTATGGTACCATAGGACTGACAATCCCATTATCGGACTGTTCACTTGGAAGTTTGGGTAATGATAGAAACTGTTTCTGATTAACAAATCATTTGTTGATTTGTTAGTCTAGTTAAAGAGACCCTTTGGTGGTATAGTTAACACAAATTTGAATGTGTTCATTAAAGAACGATCATAAGTTTTCACAATTAAAAACACGAACGATTTGTTTATGACATGGACATTTGGTTTATGACACGGACGATTGATCTAACACGGACAAATGGTTTATAACACAGACAAATGGTTTTGAACAATGTCACGCAATGATTTTCACTTAAATATATAAACATACGGAGTTTTCTTTGAATCAATCTATTACAAGGTTTTTATAAAAGAAACGTTTTGGTAAAGATTCATGGCTATAAGGTTTTCACAACACTAACCAACTTGTTTTAGTTGGTTAATTGTATTGCAATATCAAACACTTTTGAAACGAGGTTTTCACTTAACGACTCTTGGAGTCGGACGAGGTGTTCCAATATGTATACAAAGCCACGAATTTGACACACTCACAAAACCTATATACTCGCCGACATTTTTATGCTGACTCTCTTTTCACATATGTTTCAGGAGTCAATGCTTGATAATATGATGCATGCTTCACGTAGGAATGGACGCGGGCCTTAATGACTTAAAACATGAAAGAAAATTTATTTATGTCTTGTTTTTGTTTATCCCAAGACAATGTAAACATTTAACTTAATAAAACAAAATTTTAAATTCCATGAGTTGTGAAACAATAGTTCTGTACTCCCCGACGTTTCCGCCGCGGTTCGTTGTTTTATGCGGTCGGCGTGTTACAGAAAGATTGGTATCAGAGCTTATGGTTATAGGGAATTAGGTTATTAATAATGCTTTGACCTAGACTATAACCTTCCTAGGACACTAACACGAGTTATCTTGCGTTTAGATTCTTAAAACAATACCATCACCTATCCTTAGGTGACTACCAAAACAAATACACAAGTTACAAATTCATTTGGAAAATCATTCATCTATCCTTAGATGATTTGTTTTAGCTTAAAACCTTGTAAGTTTTCAAAATCCCGTCAAAGTTTGGGTTTTATTAATGTGAACACGTGCAATCTTGAAGGGTGGATGCCTGTACCCTGAGTTTCTGTCTAAGGCTAGAGTATTCGTACAAATCCGCATTATCGGACCAGTCACTCTTACCTGAGAACTCTTGGGGTGAGTGTCCACTTATAGGCTAAAGCATGTCTTTGCGATACGTTATAAAGACCCATTTACTTTGATTAGTCACCGTGTGTCGTTTGTTTGTTTTTAACTAACAAATGAATGACCACCATCCTTATAATTCGTCGATATTTTTAACATCTCTCTAGGTTAGCCAATGTTTGTCATTCGGCCCCAAAACAAGCTATTTAGAACCCTGTTCAACACCAAGCCAACCCTGCTAGACCTCTGTTCCCACCTGGTTCTTGTTATAACTGTGGCGAGATGGGTCACTTTAGAAACAACTGCCAAATTTGGTGAACGTGAATGCAAATCCAGCCCGTGGACGCGCATCAACATCAATTCCAACAAGGCTCGTGCTGATAATGAAGTCATTAACAATACCTTCCTTGTTAACAATCATCCTGCTTCTATTCTTTTTGATTCGAGTGCCAGTAGAAGCTTTATATCACTAGCCTTTGAACCTTTGCTTTCGATGCCTAGAACTAAAGTAGGAAAACCCTTAAGGGTGGAATAGCTAGTGGTGAACCCCTTGTGCTCGACTATGTCATTCGTAGTTGCCAATTGAACTTGGATAACCACCTTTTTCCCATTGACCTCACACCAATGCAACTTGGGAGTTTTGACATCCTCATAGGAATAGATTGGTGAACCAAACACCTTGCGGAGGTTATCTATTTCGACAAGGTTGTTCGTATACCTCTTTCGTCTGGCGGAACCTTAGAAGTTCATGGAGAGAAACCCTCTAGTAGCCTAAAAATCATGACCTGTACCCAGCCCAAAAATACCTACAAAAGAATTATGTAGCCTTATTGGTACATATCATAGAGGAAAAAGGCAAGGGAAAAACTGTTCAGGACATCCCCGTTGTTCGGGAATATCCTGAGGTGTTTCCTGAAGAGCTACCTGGTTTACCCCCAATTCGTCAAGTTGAGTTTCGTATTGACTTTGTACCTTGTGCCAACCCAATTGCCAAATCTCCTTACCGTCTTGCACCGTCTGAAATGCAAGAGTTGTCAAAGTAACTCCAAGAACTTTCAGATAAGGGATTCATTCGTCCGAGCTTTTCACCTTGGGGCGCTCCTGTCCTATTCGTGAAAAAGAAGGATGGATCCTTCTGTATGTGTATCGATTATCGTGAGCTAAACAAACTCACAATCAAAAATATATCCCCTACCTTGCATTGATGATCCCTTTGATCAGCTACAAGGTGCGACCTACTTTTCAAAGATTGATCTGCATTCTGGGTATCATCAACTTCGTGTACTCGAAGGAGATATTCCCAAGACTGCTTTTTGCACTCAATACGACCATTACGAGTTCACTGTCATGCCTTTTGGTTTGACGAATGCTCATGTCGTCTTCATGGACTTAATGAATAGGGTTTGTAAACCTTATTTAAAGAAGTTCATCATTGTTTTCATCGACGACATCCTCATTTATTCTAAGTCTCGTGCCGATTACAAACAACATCTCCGTCTAATGATGGAACTCCTGAAAAAAGAACAACTTTACGCCAAATTCTCAAAATGTGAATTTTGGCTAAAAGAAGTCCAATTATTGGGACACATTGTTAACGAACAAGGTATACATGTAGATCCCGCCAAAATCAGTGCTATTAGGGATTGGAGTACACCTACTACTCCTACCGAAGTTCGTTCATTTCTTGGTCTTGCTGGATACTATCGACGACTCATTGTAAACTTTTCAAAGATCGTGGTTCCCCTCACCATTTTGACTCAAAAGAATAAACCTTTCGAGTGGGGACCCAAACAAGAGGAAGCCTTTCAAACACTGAAACAAAAACTTTGTAATGCTCCTGTTTTATCTTTACCCGACGGCAACGACGATTTCGTAATCTATTGTGACACATCAAGCCTAGGCCTTGGTTGTGTTCTAATGAAAAGAGACGAAGTCATAGCCTATGCGTTAAGTCAATTGAAAATCCATGAGAAGAACTACATAACTCATGATCTTGAGTTAGGAGCCGTAGTTTTTGCTCTCAAAATTTGGAGACACTACCTTTACGGTATGAAATGTGTGGTTTTCACTGACCACAAAAGTCTCCAACACATATTCAATCAAAAGGAGCTAAACATGAGATAACGATGTTGGGTCGAACTTCTGAATGACTACGACTGCGAGATTCACTACCATCCTGGTAAGGCGAATGTTATGGCTGATGCGCTTAGTCATAAGGAACGTGTCAAACTTCATCATGTTCGAGTTCAATCTGATATCCAGACACGTATCCTTCAAGCACAACATACATGTGTGACCCAAAGCTTGTTGAAAAATGAGCTGCCACAAAATCTCGAACTTCAACTCGAAACAAAAGACCGCAGATTACTCTACAACAAGAACCGTTTGTGGATTCCTAGTCAAGATAATCTCCGCACCTTATTGATGGACGAAGCTCATAAGTCTCGTTATTCAATCCATCCTGGTGCAGACAAAATATATAAGGATTTCCGTACCCAGTATTGGTGGCCGGGCATGAAGAAGGACAATGCCTTATATGTGTCTAAATGCCTAACTTGTCTTAAAGTTATCTGGTTTACTTGAGCAACCACAAATACCGGCATGGAAGTGGGAGAACATTGCGATGGATCTCATCACTAAACTACCGCGCACACCTAGTGGTCATGATGCCATTTGGGTAATCATCGATCGTCTAACAAAGTCAGCACACTTTTTGGAAATTCATGAGGATCTATCTGTTGACAAACTCGCCAAGATCTACGTTGATGAGATTGTACCTCGTCATGGTGTTCCTTTGAACATCATATCCGATCGAGATGCTCGATTCTCATCTCACTTTTGGAAGACCATGTAATCTGCCATAGGAACCAAACTCAATCTGAGCACTGCTTATCATCCTCAAACAGATGGACAATCTGAAAGGACAATTCAAACATTGGAGGATATGCTTAGAGCATGTGTGATCGACTTTGGTGGTAGTTGGGATTCGCATCTACCATTGGTCGAATTCTCCTACAACAATAGTTATCACGCCAGCATCAATATGGTGCCTTTCGAAGCTCTATACGGTCGAAATGTCGTTCACCTATTTGCTGGAATGAGGTCTGTGAAGCTCAGCTCACTGGGCCTGAACTCATTCACGACACAACAAACAAAGTCAAGAAAATTCGCGATAACCTTCTGACAGCTAGAAGTCGTCAAAAGAGTTATGCGGACAAACGACGCAAGCCCTTGGAATTCCAAGTTGGTGATCACGTCCTTGTCAAGGTATTCCCTTGGAGAAGTGTGATTAGATTTGTAAATAAAGGAAAACTTGCACCATGATATATTGGACCATTCAAGATCGTTGAGAGAATCGGAAAGGTGGCCTACTGACTTGAGCTACCTCCTGAACTTGGGAATATTCACCCAACATTCCACGTGCCCAATTTGAGAAAGTGTTTAGCCGATACAAACCTCCACATTCCCTTCAACGAAATTCATGTTGATGACACTATGCACTTTGTCGAGAAACCTGTGGAGATATTGGACCGTGAAGTCAAGAAACTCAAGCGTAGACGTATATCGATAGTTAAAGTTCGCTGGGAATCCAAACGTGGGAACCAGAGGATCAGATGAAAGCTAAATATCCACATCTGTTTCCCAAAGTTTCCTCTAATTAAATTTCGGGACGAAATTTCCAAAAGTAGGGGAGATTGTGACATTTGTGCCTTTTCAATCATTACACAATTACAAACAATTTCGTATTCAATTAAACCCTGTGTTTTATTTCCAAATATTTTTGTATTCAATAAAATCTTGTATTTTTCTGATGAGGATGCACAAATGTCAATCATTGCACAATTTCGATCATTTCGTGTTCGTTAAAGCGTTTTAACGCATTTTTGCGAAACGCGTAACCGTACAACCGAACGAACCGACATCCACAACATTTTCAGGCATAATCCAGTTACACATGTCTTAACACCTTTATATAACCTAAAATTAGGTTAAAGTGGTTAAAAATGGCAAACAAGTGAAAATACAAGTCCAAGGGCCAAAAATGTCAAAAAAATAATAAATATTTTTGCTTCTTCACCAAGTTTGCCACCTATCTTCAATTTTTGACACCTAGTACTCACTTCGTCATACTTAATATGGTGTTGACACATGTTAGGACACTAATCCACACTTGAGGACACTTGTCACCACCTCGTTAATCCTAAAATACAATAAATACCCCATGATTCTTCCATTTTTTTTCACACCACTTCAAAACACTTCAAAGCAAAGCGTGAAGTTCTTCTTTTTATCCTTCTTGGAGCTGGTTTCCAACCTTTGGAAGCCTCCAATCTTGAGTTTTGAAAGTGTTCTTCAACACGAGTAAGTACTCTTCCTAGTTCTATCATTGTTTTACCTATTTTGAGCTAAACGTCGAACAATTTGGCTTCCTGGTTGACTTTTGGTTCTGACCATATTTGGTCAAGTCAAAGTTGAATTGGACTTTGCAACATGATCGTAATCACGAAGGTTATAGTCTCTAGCGATTTCACCTTCTAATTACCACGTTTACTAGTCGAAGTGACGAGTTAAAGTTTTGGTCAAAAAGCATATGATGTGCATTTTACGACGAAACTATTTTTAGGTATCAAAACACCAAGTTTTGATACCAAATCAGTTTTATAAACTTAGTTAGACATATTTTGACATGTCTAACTCGTCACTTATAGTTTAGTGCTTATTTAGGGTCGTAAGTCGAGCGGTCTTAACCACCGCTTTAACTTTCGAATCCGGCCCGATTGGTCGATCGTAGGATCCGACCAAAAATATATTTGTGACCATGGTTGTATAGGGAATAACCTACTGAGGTTATACCTTATGGTCACGTCGGCTGATTAATGTTATGATAAGTTACTTCTATGTCCTTAAAAAATGACAAATGCCCCTTTGCGCATAAATCCATTTTAAACACATGTAACCAAAATTTTGACAAATAAACTGATGTTATGACATTTTTAAACATGCTTGGGCATTTAAGACTTATCATAGGACATGTTTAACCATCCGATCACACGTTTACGCTAATGACCCGTTAAAGTAGCGTAAACTACCTTAACGAGTCAGAATGTTAAGTTTGTTAAACCATATCACATGAGTTCCAACACTTGTTTGGTTTATAAGACTTCATTCTATCTGATCTCCCGTTTGTAATCCCGACACGCTAACATATTTATCTGACACATTACTACACGTTTGAGCTTTGTGTATTTTTTTGACCAAGAACACTTTCGCAATCCCAAGTGAGTACATAGTTCCCTTGGTTTACATTTTCTAATATTTTGGGGTGATTCATATGTGCCTATAATTATTTTCAAGATTTCAAAACAATATATATGGTTTATATATATACAATGATTTTCAAAGTAAGTACTTAGTTCCCCTCTTTTAAATTTTCTAATTATTTTGGGGTGATTCATATGTACCTATAATTATTTTCAAGATTTCAAAACAATATACATGGTTTATATATACACAATGATTTTCAAAATGAGTACATAGTTCCCATCTTTTACATTTTCTAAAAATTTTGGGGTGATCCATGTGTGCCTATAATTATTTTCAAGATTTCAAAACAATATACATGGTTTATATATACAAAATGATTTTCAAAGTGAGTACATGGTTCCCCTCTTTTACGTTTTACAAATGTTTTGGGGTGACTCATATGTGCTAAATCATTTTCAAGTTTTCAAAAACAATGTCTATGGTTTATATATAAAACAATATGATTTCAATAATGTGAACAACTTATTGATGCGTTATCTATAACACAAATAACATTCATTAGCTTTGGACGAGCCGACCAATAGTATGTTATGGTACCATAGGACTGACAATCCCATTAACGGAGCGTTCACTGGATTTGGTGGAAGTTTGGGTAATGACAGAAACTATTTCTGATTAATAAATCATTTGTTGATTTGTTAGTCTAGTTAAAGAGACCGTTTGGTAGTCTATTAAAGATACCCTTTGGTGGTATAGTCAACACAGGTTTGAATGTGTTCATTAAAGAATGTTCAAAAGTTTTCAAAATTAAAAACACGGACGATTTGTTTATGACATGGACAATTGGTTTATGACACGAACGATTGATCTATAACACGGACAAATGGTTTATAACACGGACAAATGGTTTTGAACAATGTCACGCAATGATTTTCACTTAAAGATATAAACCATACGGAGTTTTCTTTTGAATCAATCTATTACAAGGTTTTTACAAAAGAAACATTTTGGTCAAGATTCATGGCTTTAAGGTTTTCATAACTCTAACCAACTTGTTTTAGTTGGTTAATTGTATTGCAATATCAAACACTTTTGATACGAGTTTTCACTTAACGACTCTTGTAGTCGGACGAGGTGTTGCAATATGTATATAAAGCTACGAATTTGACACACTCACAAAACCTATGTACTCGTCGGCATTTTTATGCTGACTCTCTTTCACATATGTTTCAGGAGTCAATGCTTGATAATATGATGCACGCTTCACGTAGGAATAGACGCGGACTTAGTGACTTAAAACATGAAAGACAATTTATTTATGTGTTGTTTCTGTTTATCCCAAGACAATGTAAACATTTAACTTAATAAAACACAATTTTAAATTCCATGAGTTGTGAAACAATAGTTATGTGACATGACTCCCTGACGTTTCCGTCACGGTTTGTTGTTTCACGCAGTCGAGGTGTTACAGGTTGATAATCACTCTTCTTTCGTAAAGCCTCACCGAAAGTCACATAACGGTTAGTAGATTTTGAGGTTTGAGAAAATGAGGATGTAGAATTTGGCAAGTGAGAACACTCTGACTGAGATCTAGCAATATTTGTAGGTTTGCCAAATCTTTAACTCTTTGTTGTTTGAAAAGACATTAGATGATTGCGTTTAATTTCATGGATTGATTTATGAAACCATTTGTGTTTGAACGTTGTTGATTGTTTTTCTTTGCTAGATTCCAGTCTCCATCAGAGGGCTTTGGATGTCCATGATGTCGATGGTGTGAAGCCGTCTGATGGATGGAATTTCATAATGGATAAGACACGAAGGGACGATGAACATAGTTTCTAGCTATGTGCCCCAGAATTCCACAATTGAAGCAAGTATGTCTTTTTGAGAAAAAGACTCTTAATTTCGCTTGTGTTATTCCGGGGAGTTGATTGGGTCTCTTCTTTCTACTAGGTGCTAATTTCTTGTGTGCATATTTACTCTTTGATGAAACCTGCTCATAGTCATCAGCACAAGAGTGAGCATCGATAGTTTACCCTTCAACTTTGACTCAATTGGTTTTTGAGTTGGGTTTTTCTTTTGATTTAAAACACTTGAAGAAGTTTCCTCTTGAATTTTCATTTTGTGCTGGTTTTTAGTTCTTCGAAATCTTCTTTTCTTTGCAGGAGTGGATTCTGTGGGAGTAGTTTCATTTGAGACCTTTTCTTCAGAAACTGAGTTTTCTGAAACAACTGTATCAGTTTCTTTGGAAGCAGTTTTATTTGAAAGTGAGCTTTCAGAATCAAGGGATTCTTGGTCACCAGATGATGAGCAAGTTTTGTCAATATTTTGACTGCCACAACCATCTTGCTCATTTACCGATGAGTCAGAATCTTCAGTCTGATTTCCAGAACTATCAGACATCTCCTGTTCACAAGCAATTTCATTCACACAGTCCAACACAACAATATTTTCAGTTTCACAAGATTTGGAAATATCTGAGGTATCCATTAAGGTTTCAGAAGAACTAGAACAATTTTTTGAATCACTCAAAACTGATGCCTCAGACTCCTTTGGACAACCTGTTAAATCATAGTCTGAATAAAAAACCATATCATTCAAAGTTTCAGTTTCAACAACACTAGAAAAACCCTGAGTCTCAAAAACCATAGACTGAACAAAATTCCAAACATAGTCATCATGTTTATCACATAAAGAAAAATCTGAGTCATCAGCAACAACTGGATGAGGTTCATCATCCACTTTTGATCGCTCCTCATCTATCACTGACTCTGCACATACACTAAAACAGTTAACCCTTTTTACAGAATCAGAGGTAGAAGTTGTTTCCTGTGGTTCTTCGGATGGAGTTTTTGTCGACTCCTTTTCACCTTTTAAATTTTCAACTGAGTTATTCAAGCACTCTTGATTTATAATTTTTACAAAACTTATAGGCTTTTGAAAATCAGTTGGTTGGGTATTCTTAGGCTTGAAAGGTTCCCAAGGAAGGTAGTCACTTGGTTTGCCATATGTCATTTTATCATAATTTTCCAATTCTTGCTCAATGAGCGGCATGCTTGAATGATTATGATTATAAGGCGGAGGAACTTGTGAATAACTGAACCCTTTCCCTTGTTCTCTTTGTACGCCATTTATATATTACAAGGATTACAAACAGTGTCACTGGAAGTATCATATTTTTTAATATTCAACTAATTTTGTTGAAACTTTCTAGTGAGAAGTCCTAGCTCAACTCTTACTAAGTCGTATTCTAAGGTTTTTGAATGTAGTTTGGTTTTATAATCATGGACCCAACATTTTTGTTCGTTTACATCTCGGTGGAGTTGAGCTATGTCCTTCTTCAGTGCATCAATTTTTCATAGATAATTCTATTATTCTCTCGAACAAAGACCGATGCACTTTGACATGGCACTATTGTAATCACTAATGAGATTGAAATTATGTCCTCTCATTTGTGCCATTTTATTTTTACAATCTTTGGAGCACAAGCGAGAGTTTACTGTTTTGAGAGAGATTTGGGCTCCTCAGTTTGTGCCATCAAGCATTGGAGATGATTTTCAGCAACTTCTTCAATCTTCAGAGATTCTACTTGAGCTGCAGCATCAACCTAGCTAAAACCATGATGCTCTTGCACCATCAGTGCTTTTCCCGCTCCTGATCCTCCTTGGCTTGATGAGGTTGAAGTTGACATCTGAGCTGAAGTAACTGGAACCATGGACCTCTCTGAGTTCCTTGCGGCAACAGCAGCAGTTGCTTCATAACCCACGGGTGTCTTCCTGTAGTCTCTGGTGAAGTGTCCGGGTTCATGGCATCTGTAGCATCTCAACTTATCTTTGACAAACCCAGTGCGAATGTTTGAAATTGGACGGCGCCCGTATCTCTTTTGAAACTTTTTTGCTCGAAACACGGCCATAGCAAGATTCCATGAAGCATCCAGTGCTTCAATATTTTCTTCAACTACTTGATTCATCTCTGTAGCAAACACTGAAGGAGGCAAGAGATCACCTGCAAGAAAAGCATTCAAACTGTTGAGCATGGTGCTGCTAGAGCCAACTTCTCTTTGTTCTGCTTGGTCAGAAGTGAGAGTTTTTCGGCGGAGGGTGTAGATTGAACATTTTGAGAGGCTGAGAGATTAATAGGACTGTAGACTACGTTTGTGTGCTGTGGTAATTACTGAGCAGTAACAGTAGTTGGAACAACTGAGTTGTTTGGAAGAGACATGCCATATGTCACACCCCGATTTTCGATTTAGCGGAAGCGTCGCGAGGTATGGCCAGAGCGGCAATCGTTGCATTCAACCAAGTAAACGACAATTGTAATACGTTGTAAAATGTTCGTTCATACACTTTATTTAACACAAGGTTTACATACAACCTTTTGTTTTGGAACATACCATAAATTTAAAAGCATTGTTTAAAATTTAAACACGAGTTTACAAACACAATAACAAAAGACTGGATGAAATATAATATCTTGACTTCATAACATACGAACATGTTTTCCCCCAAAGCCGTCCACTAGTTTCCTGTAATACATGTTAGTATTGAAAACGACGTCAATAAAAGTTGGTGAATTCATGTTATAAATTTTCATATCAATTGAATCTTCGAAAACATTTGAAATAACAAATTCATTTAATATAACTTAATGAAACTTGTCATTAGTGTGTTGCAAGGACACTAATCTGTATGCCGAATAAGGTGGTAACCAAACCTTAACGATTTATTGTGTATGAGACACTTGTTTTAGACACAAAAGCACTCTAATACGATCTGTTATTGTTGTCGTAATAGAGAGGGGCTTGCCCAAACCCAAAAGATCTATCCCCTTGTTCCTCAGTACTTGTTATTCATTAATGGTCCAGTACTTGAGTCTTATCCACATGTGATCTAAATATTATAATTTCCAAGTTATACTAAATGTAACATGTATACATCCCCACACGTTTAAAAACTATAAAAACGTTTAAATAAAAGGGGAAACATGAACTCACAGATTTGCGTTCCGTGCAGATCTCTATTCGGTTTCTGATACTTCGTTTGTTTCTCGACCTAGAAGTGTTCTATTCTCATTAGACACTTAGGCTTTCTTTTGTTTTTCGTACAAGTATCATATCGTGAATTTCATACTTGTATTTGTTGGTTTTTCTTTGTTGGTATACATATATATATATATATATATATGTATGTATTCTAGATTGATTACATGTGAATGGGCCTAGCCCAATAGGTTTTGTAAGTAAACGCCTAGCTCAATTTGCTTACTGTGTTTGGGCCTAGCCCAATTGGTTTGTAAAAGTGGGCCTAACCCAAGAAAAATGAAAGAGTGGGCCTAGTTGAAAATAATTTATAGAAATGAGTTAGCCCAATTTAGTTTTATAAAACTGGGCTTAGCCCAAGTTTGATTTTATACAAGTGGGCCTAGCCCAAATTAATTTATAGAAATGGGCTAGTCCATATATTTTTATAAAAATGGGTTTAGCCCAATATAATTTTATGAAAATGGGCTTAGCCTAAAGAATTTGTTTAGTTGGGCTAAATCCAAGTTTTAAAATATCTACCAGCAAATGTTATAACTTATAAAAAATTTATTTGTAAAAACTACAAGATATGAGTTAAATTTTTATAAGTCTTAGTAAATATAAAGTGTGACGGTTGATTTGTTCGTTTTGACTGTTATGTTTGCGTCAACCATTTTATTTGTTTCGTCTTTGTTGTTTGTTTCATTTATACCATATATTTTATTTTGTCCGAATTATCCAAGTTGTCCGAATTGTCCGATATATTTTCTTGTCAAAAGTTGGATACTTATATATCTTTGTATTAGATCTTACATGATCTAAATACATAATATTTATACAAAAATATATGTACACATATTTGGTGATTTCAAAATATATAATTTTATCTAAAAATATATATTTATTTTCTTTTTAGTTTTAAGAAAAATTCAAGTAATTATATCTTAAACTTTTTCACCCAAACTTTTGTTTAAACAAGATTAAATCCCTAATCACTTTTAATCACAAAATCTTTAGTTTAACCATATCTTAATCAAGCTTAATTTTATAAAAATTTTGCCATAATTTCCTTTAAAATATGAGTTTTCCCATGTTTATATAAATATATTTTAAATCATTTTTCTAATTCAAATCGTCATCAAATCACAAGTATAATACTAAAATATTAACAAAAATATCAAGAACTTGTTATAGTTTAAAACTTCCTTAAAATGGAAACTTTATTTATGTTTTTCATCCAAATCTTTGGATTATGAATTTTATATAAAATCTATGTTTACATGTTACATAAAGTTATTTTTAAGTATAAAGATGTGTTCATAACACTTCTAAAAACAATTTCATTTTTATGATCTTTCCAAAAGTAGAAACTTTATTATTACTTTTTAACAAAATTTCTAGATCATAACTTTTATATAGTAATCTATAATTTGTATATTAAATATGATCATTTTAAAATATAAAATCATGTTCATAACATTTTTCTTAATGAATCTTGCTAATCTAAACATGCATGTGTTTAGATTATCTTTTTATACATAAAAATGCAATATTCAAGTTTACTAGTTTAGGACAAATTCAAGATTAACAATAATCATCAAGAAAACCACATAATTATGTTAGTGATTATAGTTTTATTAATGTTTTTCAAGTGGGTGTTTTAATAATTTTCAAGATGATCTTGTGAATTGTCACACCATGATTTATCGAATACATTAGAGTTGGGCGTGATATGACTGGTATCTTCGTTGCACAGCGGAAGTAAATGTGAGTGCTAAGACTTCTAGTAAATGAACTCCCACTAAATACTCGAATCCCATGGGTTCCACTATTCCAACCGTGCCATACTTGAAAATATAACCTGAGAAAGAACATGCGAAAAGTCAACATAAAGTTGGCGAGTTCATAGTTTGTTCGAAAAGATTTTAAATAAATCTTTTTGGTAACCGGTTTAAGTATTGTTGAGAAAACGTAATAAAACCATTTTTTCCGGCATGTCAATTGAAAACCGTATCTTTTTGTAATATTTGAATAACCGTCGATGTCCGCGTACGACAAAGACAACATGCCCGCATGAGCCTATAACTCACCCCAAGCTAGGAGATGCCTCGCCAAACCGTTTACTCAAGACGGTAGACTAGCAGGCGGTTATAGTTCCAATAGCAGCGAGGACTTCAGTGTACAGTTTTAAGCGACCCTATGGCCCTTAGTGTTAAGTAGTGGACAATCCAGTCCTTGTGTTTATAAGCAGGACCAACCCGTCCCCTTATTTGTATGCAAGACAGACCAGTCCCGTAGCAACTAGGACCTTCCCGTCACTAGTCGTTGAGTCTGTAGCAGGACCATCCAGTCCCGTAGCAACTAGGACCTTCCCGTCACTAATCATTGAGTCTGTAGCAGGACCATCCAGTCCTGTAGCAACTAGGACCTTCCCTTCACTAGTCGTGAAAATCACGTTTCGAAAATACGCGAGTGTTTGGTAAAAGCGGTATGTTTAGCATAACCCCTTCGTAAACCATTTGAGTTTATTGAATTTCATTTGCAACCTGGTTTAGAAATAACCTTTTGTAAACCATTTGAGTTTGTTGGAGTTCATTCGTATCAGGGTTTAGAAATCTGTTTTTTTCGTTCATCGAAATATTGTGTACTTTGGCAAAACTTGCATGTCTTTCCACCCCCGAAAACATTTATAAAAATTTAAAACGGTAAAAGTGGGGGTTATGAACTCACCTTGATGTCCTTGTGCAAAGCTAGCTTAATGTGATTCCAAAATGTCGTTTCCAATGTGACTCGCTAGCAAGAAATCTATAGCTTTCCTAGCAAGGAATAACTTATAAGTTTCTAATAAGATGATTAGCTTAACTACGTGCCACCTAGCTCTACCGAATCGCTAATCGAACGATTTGAAGGGATGATATTAACTTAATAGTAACAGCAATATTATACTCGTTTTAGTCTCGTTTATTGTCGGTGATAATTACTAAGTTTTCGAAACACTCAGTTCCCGAGAGATTTAGAATATATAAATACATATTTATATAATAAAAATAAAAATATACTTATAGAATCGTATTTGTCGTTCCGAATGGTCGCGCGTGTACGCAAACAAGTGTTTCTATAAAAATTATACAGGTCGTAGATTCGTAGAATGTGGTCGAATGATTCCCAAGTAGTCGTCGCGTAGTTGCAATATTCTTGCGTCTCGTTTATAATTAATAAAATAATTATATAGTTGTATGCTCGTTAGAATCGACTTTCATTTATTCGTTACCAAAATAACTCAGATAATATTATTTGTTAAGATCGTACGGTAACGCGTCGTATTCCATTTAGACGTTCGAAATAAATATAATTCATTATAATTATTTTGTATAACGTCCGTATGCTAGACGTTTTAAACAAATATAAATAATTATACTTATTTTATATAATTTCCGAATACTAGGCGTTTGAAGTAAATAAAGCTTCGAATTCAAGACGTTTAAAGTAGATATAAACAATTATATCATTTTATAAAAGTGTACGAACTTACAACGTTTGAAACAATTTATTTTCATTTTATAAAAGTATTAAAAATATCGATGCTTGAATATAAATAATTTTATTCATCTTATATGATTTTCGAATGCTAAAAGTTTGGAACATAATTTCCGAATTCGACGTTTTAAATAAATATAAGTAATCATATTTATTTTATATAAATTTCCGAGTTTGGTTATCTTGTAAACCTTATTCGTTGAGATGTGTTGTAAACTTGTTTGGCGAGTTTTAAGGAGTCGTCGAAAGTAATTATATATATTTATATCTATTTTATAAAAATACTTTGAATCCCGATAGGTTTAGTTTTGAGAATATAACACGTTTCGTAATACAGATTTTACGAAAAATGGGCATAGTTTCCTCTGTTTTTGGACGATCCCGACAATAAAAGTTGTCAATTTATTTATCAAAACGCAACAATTCAATATTCAAAAATTCAATATGAACATTATACAGCCCGATATCATTGTACGTCCGATTATTTAGATAACGTCAAGTTTTTACGATTTATAAAAGTATCTTTTATATATATTTATGGACACTACTTTCGTGTAATCAATCGATAGGTGAACTTATGAAATCTTATTATTTTCACCCCTTGACAATGTATAATTTTTATTTGGTCGGGTCGAGCTCAGTTTCGCGTTTAAATGTTGTATATATAAAAGAAATACTATAAATTTTAGCGTCGTAATTAATTTTACCAAGTCTAGCGTTGATCGGTTAACTTGGGTTGACCAAGTTTGACCTCAGTTGACCGTGTTGACTGAGTTGACCTGTTTTGCCCCGAACCAAAACTGAACCGAGTGCAGCGATACTGAACCAAAATACTCGTTGACTGAACTCGAACATATTGAACCGAACCAAGACCAAACCTGAAACATCCGAAGCTATTTTGATCTTGAACAGGCCTAATGCAAACCCACATCGATCAAATCTGACCCGGACCTGAACCGAGTTGAATCATGTTGACCCGAACTCGAACCGTCGCCATCATCGGTCACCACCATCGTCATCACCGCCATCGACAATTGAGTCGAACCGAGCCAAACATAGTCTGATCCAAGACTGAAACATCTAAACTATACCGAGCCTGATTCGAACCCTTTGGCTTCGCCACCACCACTGCCGCCGCCGGCTACATCGTCGTTGTCACTGTAAAAGGTGGCGGACCTTCCTTTCCCCGATCTTTCTTTCTCTGTCATAGCTCTCTCTCTCTCTTGTCTCTCTCTTTTTCGCCTGAAACAACCACCCGCCACACCATCCCCACAAACGCCGCCGTCTGTGGGGTTTTGCCACAACCGCTACACGCCGCCGCCACCAAGTGGTGGTCGGCCTCCTTCCACTCCTGAACACACACTCTCTCTCTACGATTCTGAACCATTGGGTGCGTGTGTAGGTTGGTACAAATGACAAGGAGGCGTTACTCGTATTTGGGGGTGTGACTCACCGAAAAGGCGGCGCCGGAACCCTAATCCGATGGATGGATTTAGGAGAGAGAAGAGATGGGTGTCTTGGGGGCTAGGGTTTCATTTGTGTGGATATCAGAGAAAAGAATGGTTAAATAGCTAGGGTTTTAAGTGGGTTGGGCCTAAAGCCCGTTATTGCGTGTAATTCTTTCGTGAGGTCCAATATTGTTTTCAAAGCCCATTTTCGCACTCGAACATCGGTATGTAGCATAATATTTATTCGGAGCCTAGACGTGTGAAGTTCAAGTCTGGAGTCGGTTTTGACGCGTAAATCCGTTGATTGCGTTAAAATTGTGTAAAAGGCTTCGATAGTCGTTTCTGATCCGTTTTTCGATCTGGTTTCGACTGTGAGCATTAAAATTCAAAAACGAAGCTAAATATATCATAATACATTAAGTTTAGATGTAACTCTAGTCCGGTGCTTCCGTTTTGTGATTGATTGCCGATACGTTCTGGTTTTCGCGTAACTCCTGCGTTTGTGCTTTGTGATGTTCAGCAAATTGAATAATTCACATAGTTATAAATATGACAAATATACGCACAAAGTTTGTATTTTTCAGCGTTGTCGGTATTTTGTTAGGTATCAGTTCGCTTAAAGTTCAATCGCGCGTTAAGGTTCTCGTTGATCGCCAAATCAGTTAACGTGAATTAAGTAGACGTTCCTATGCTTTCAAGGGGCCTAATTAGGTTAATTTACGTCTAATTATGCTAGCATTATTGTCTTAATGTTTGTTATTTGCGTAATTACAACCGGTAATTGCCGGTTGTCACATTCTCCCCTTGTTACAGAAATTTCGTCCTCGAAATTTAGATTATGTTATCTCCTTAGGGTGTTATGATGCATATGTACTTATGAATAATACCGAGGTAAATGACCATGTAATTGCATTGAGATTTGTTCAAGTGATGTGAATACCAGGACGCACTACAACAATAAGAACCCAACGGTTCTAATGAATTTGTTTTGGAAATCAATACCAAGTGAACGAAACGCAATGATATAATCACTAATGTGATTGAGTTTATAGAGTCCAACAAAAGAGGAATTTAACCAATAGATATCCAAATGAATATTCGCACATTGCAAATAGATTTAAGAAATGATAGCATTTACTACCGACGGAAATAGCGTTGGTTGTTGGATGGATGAAACATAGAATCAACAAGTTCAATGAATTAGAAACATGAAAATGATTTGTCGACTTTCAACCATAGCCTGAATAAAAATTTGTGTGTTGATGTTATTGAATTGCAAGGATACACTGATATACAATAGAACTTAGTGTATTGTTGTCTTAACACATAGTTGCATTAAGACTATTTAAATGACGTGTCAAACGAAAGGCTTACATAGTTTGGCATGAAACAATTGATCATGATTAGCCCAAGCTACAAGTTTATACCGATACCACAAGGTGATGTAGTGATCAAAATAATTCAATGATAGCGGTGACTGAACAAATTCACCGTGTTTGCAATCAGATGAAAAGTTTAAGGAAGTAAATCGGAATGTCTATCCCAAATCTCATAGGATTTTCAATTGAAGATAAAAGAACAATTAAATGTAATTTTCGATCGACAGTGGAAGAACAATAAATATCCCAAAAGTTTCGACTGATGATGAAAGAACCGTTACGAGGTACAGTGAAATAGACCATAAATTTGTGTACCATTTTCTTAATACACGATTTTAAGATACTGATTCAACAAAGTGGATTTAATAATAAATAAATAAATAAATAAGTAATTAGATCCGCACATGAGTTTTGAAAGCGATGTAAGCGCAAGCTTCAACTGGTGGAACGCCACCACAAGGTGTCGTAACCAACAAATGATTTAATGAAGGTGAAGACTGAACCAGTCTACTATGGTTCGAAATACATGAATTGCTTGTTGATATACTTTGAATATGACGGCCTCAATCCATCATATGAAATCCTTGAATTGAATTTGTATCCAATGAGCAAGTTCAAACAATTGAACTTGGTTTGACGCAATCCAACAATAAATACATGATTCGACCAATAAGTTTTGATATGGTTACAGTGAAAACCCATGTATGCAACTTGGAAAGAAAATGATATTTCAAGGATTCATTGACTCGATACCAAGGAGTCAATACTCACAATAATGCAGGTCATCTGGATCACAAAGTAAAAATTTGAGTATAGCGAACCAACCGTTGAATTATTGATGAAATGACCATTCGAAGTGAAGACCCTGACGATCTCCACGTATCAAGTTAACCACATGCGTAGCAACAAAGCATTCGTATTGTATGAATTTATCAAGAAATGATGCAATAGGTGTTCGCTAATCAAGAAAGAATTTTCCCTTGACACAATGACCGTTATGAGGAGTAGAGGTATGCCAATCTACTCATTACATGCAAAGTTGAAATTTCAACAAAAGGAATTCGAGACTTTACCTGGTATTTCCTGTGATGACTTATTGTTTCGTGACATTACCACAAAATGTCGAATATGGCGTAATCGTCATTAATGTACTAGGGGGAATGCAAAGACATGTGACTTCTTTTGCAGCGCCAATTGTTGTGATTCCCATTATAATAAGTATCGACTGTTATAAAATCTCGTTTAGACGTACCTCAGTGTGGTTCGTGTCGCTTACAAGACCACGTGAAAAATTGTCGCATTCTGGTCGGTAGTTCTCCCGCTGACGGGATTAGCATCGTTGTCGTAAGTCGTGCTTTCTCAAGGTCGTGCCTTGAAAGTCGTATGTGATATACATCAACATCTGTTACTGTATAAGTTAAGTTCATGTTTATTTGCGCACTAGTGTTTCGTTTTGCGTAGGCTACCTGCTCGGGTAAATAAAATAGCATCGACAGTATATATAATGGCGTTTTCCCGAGTTAATAGTCGCAGTTCCTACGTAATGACCTTTATTGGATATTGTCATAAGTTTTTCAAAGGTCTTAAATGCATGTTTCCAAAACTCTCAAAGTTTTGCTTACTTAAGGTAACTGTTTCGTGTACCGTGTATCAGACACAACACAAGTGAAAGTTTAAAATCAAAATGTTGACTCATTGTTTCGGCCATGGTTGGAACCCATATTCGAGTGCTAGGCGTTCTATATGTATTCAAAGTCTTAAAAATCTAAGTACCTAGAGGAAAGTGAGGTTAAAGCCTAGGTATCTCTACAGAAACCTAATTCGCTGAAACCTATAGCTCTCATACCAATCTGTCACACCCCGATTTATCGAATACATCAGAGTTGGGCGTAATCTGACTGGTATCTTCATTGCACAGTGGAAGTAAATGTGAGTGCACTTAGACTTCTAGTAAATGAACGCCCGCTAAATACTCGAATCCCCATGGGTTCCATTAATCCAACCGTGCCCTACTTGAAATTGTAACCTGAGAAAGAACATGCGAAAAGTCAAGATAAAGTTGGCGAGTTCATAGTTTGTTCGAAAAGATTTTAAATAAATCTTTTTGGTAACCGGTTTAAGTATTGTTGAGAAAACGTAATAAAAACATTTTTTTCCGGCATGTCAATTGAAAACCTTGTCTTTTTGTAATATTTGAATAACCGTCGATGTCCGCGTACGACAAAGACAACATGCCCGCATGAGCCTATAACTCACCCAAGCTAGGAAATGCCTCACCAAACCGTTTACTCAAGACGGTAGACTAGCAGGCGGTTATAGTTCCAATAGCAGCGAGGACTTCAGTGTACAGTTTTAAGCGACCCTACGGCCCTTAGTGTTGAGTAGTGGACAATCCAGTCCTTGTGTTTATATGCAGGACCAACCCGTCCCCTTATTTGTATGCAGGACAAACCACTCCCGTAGCAACTAGGACCTTCCCATCACTAGTCGTTGAGTATGTAGCAGGACCATCCAATCCCGTAGCAACTAGGACCTTCCCGTCACTAGTCGTGAAACTCATGCACATTTCGAAAATACGCGAGTGTTTGGTAAAAGCGGTATGTTTAGCATAACCCCTTCGTAAACCATTTGAGTTTATTGAATTTCATTTGCAACCTGGTTTAGAAATAACCTTTTGTAAACCATTTGAGTTTGTTGGAGTTCATTCATATCATGGTTTAGAAATCTGTTGTTTTCGTTCATCGAAATATTGTGTACTATGGCAAAACTTGCATGTCTTTCCACCCCCGAAAACATTTATAAAAATGTAAAACGGTTAAAGTGGGGGTTATGAACTCACCTTGATATCCTTGTGCAAAGCTAGCTTAATGTGATTCCAAAATGTCGTTTCCGAAATGTGACTCGCTAGCAAGCAATCTAAAGCTTTCCCATCAAGGAATAACTTATAAGTTTCTAATAAGATGATTAGCTTAACTACGTGCCACCTAGCTCTACCGAATCGCTAATCGAACGATTCGACGAGATGATATTAACTTAATAGTAACGGCAATATTATACTCGTTTTAGTCCTGTTTATTGTCGGTGATAATTACTAAGTTTTGGAAACACTCATTTCCCGAGAGATTTAGAATATATAAATACATATTTATATAATAAAAATATAAATGTACTTATAGAATCGTTCCGAATGGTCGCGCGTGTACGCAAACAAGTGTTTATATAAAAATTATACACGGCGTAGATTCGTAGAATGTGGTCGTATGATTCCCAAGTAGTCGTCGCGTAGTCGCAATAGTCTTGCGTCTCGTTTATAATTAATAAAATAATTATATATTTGTAAGCTCGTTAGAATCGACTTTCATTTGTTCGTTACCAAAATAACTCGGATAATATTATTTGTTAAGATCGTACGGTAATGCATCGTATTCCATTTAGACGTTCGAAATAAATATATTCATTATAATTATTTTGTATAACGTCCGTTTTAAATAAATATAAATAATTATACTTATTTTGTATAATTGCCGAATACTAGGCATTTGAAGTAAATAAAGCTTCAAATTCAAGACGTTTAAAGTAGATATAAACAATTATATCATTTTATAAAAGTGTACGAACTTACAACGTTTGAAACAATTTATTTTCATTTTATAAAAGTATTAAAAATATCGACGCTTGAATATAAATAATTTTTTTCATCTTATATGATTTTCGAATGCTAAAAGTTTGGAACATAATTTCCGAATTCCGACGTTTTAAATAAATATAAGTAATCATATTTATTTTTTACAAATTTCCGAGTTTGGTTATCTTGTAAACCTTGTTCGTTGAGATGTGTCGTAAACTTGTTTGGCGAGTTTTTAAGGAGTCGTCGAAAGTAATTATATATATTTATATCTATTTAACGAAAATACTTTGAATCCCGATAGGTTTAGTTTTGAGAATATAACACGTTTCGTATTACAGATTTTATGAAAAACTGGCAGAGTTTCCTCAATTTTTGGACTATCCGGACAATACAAGTTGTCGATTATTTATCAAAATGCAACAATTCAAGATTCAAAAATTCAATATTAACATTATACAACCCGATATCATTGTATGTCCGATTATTTAGATAACGTCAAGTTTTTAAGCTTTATAAAAGTATCCTTTATATATATATATATATATACATACATATATATATATATACATACATATATATATATATATATATGGACACTACTTTCGCGTAATCAATCCATAGGTGAACTAATGAAATGTTATTATTTTCACACCTTGACAATGTATAATTTTTATTTTGTCGGGTCAAGCTCGATTTCACGTTTAAATGAGGTATATATAAAAGAATTATTATAAATTTTAGCGTCGTAATTAATTTTACCAAGTCTAGGGTTGATCGGTTAACTTGGGTTGACCGAGTTTGACCTCAGTTGACCGTGTTTGACCCGCGTTGATTGAGTTGACCTGTTGAGCAGTTTTGACCCGAACCGCGTGCACCGAAACTGAACCGAAATACCCGTTGACTGAACTCGAATCTGTTGAACCGAACCAAGACCAAACCTCAAACATCCGAAGCTATTTTGATCTTGAACCGGCCTAATGCAAACCCATATCGATCAAATCTGACCCGGACCTAAACCGAGTTGAATCATGTTAACCCAAATTCAAACCGTCGCCATCGTCGGCCACCACCACCGTCATCACCGCCGTCGACAAGTGAGTCGAACCGAGCCAAACATAGCTTGATCCAAGACTGAAACATCTAAACTATACCGAGCCTGATTCGAACCCCTTGGCATCACCACCACCACTGCCGCCGCCGGCTGCATCGTCGCTGTCACCGTAAAAGGTGGCTAACCTTCCTTTCCCCGATCTTTCTTTCTCTCTCATAGCTCTCTCTCTCTTTCTCCTGTCTCTCTCTTTTTCGCCTGAAACAACCACCCGCCACACCATCCCCACAACGCCGCCGTCTGTGGGGTTCTACCACAACCGTTCCGCGCCGCCGCCACCAAGTGGTGGTCGACTTCCTTCCACTCCTGAACACACTCTCTCTACGGTTCTGAACCGTTGGGTGCGTAGGTAGGTTGGTACAAAGGACAAGGAGGCGTTACTCGTATTTGGGGGTGTGACTCACCAGAATGGCGACACCGGAACCATAATCCGGTGGCCGGATTTGGGAGAGAGAATAGATGGGTGTCTTGGGGGTTAGGGTTTCATTTGTGTGGATATGAGAGAAAAGGATGGTTAATAGCTAGGGTTTTAAGTGGGTTGGGCCTAAAGCCCGTTATTGCGTGTAATTCTTTAGTGAGGCCCAATATTGTTTTCAAAGCCTGTTTTCGCACCCAAACATCGCGGTATGTAGTATTATATTTATTTGGAGCCTAGACGTGTGAAGTTCAAGTCGGGAGTCGGTTTTGACCCGTAAATCCGTTGGTTGCGTTAAAATTGCGTAAAAGGCTTCGATAGTCGTTTCTTATCCGTTTTTCGATCTGGTTTTGACCGTGAGCATAAATTTAAAAACGAAGCTAAATATATCATAATACATTAATATTTAGACGTAACTCTAGTCCGGTGCTTCCGTTTCGTGATTGATTGCCGATACGTTCTGGTTTTCGTGTAACTCCCGCGTTTGTGCTCCGTGATGTTCAGCAAATCGAATAATTCACATAGTTGTAAATATGACAATTATACGCACAAAATTTGTAATTTTAAGCATTGTCAGTATTTTGTTCGGTATCAGTTCACTTAAAGTTCAATCGCGCGGTAAGGTTCTCGATGATCGCCAAATCACTTAACGTGAATTAAGTAGACGTTACCAGGGGCCTAACTAGGTTAATTTACGTCTAATTATGCAAGCATTATTGTCTTAATGTTCGTTATTCGCGTAATTACAACCGGTAATTGCCGGTTGTCACTTGCTTTTACATGAAACATAAAGTATTAGATTAAGTTATGGAGCTTACTACTAGCACTTGGCTAGGGATGATCAAAGTGAAGTAAAAAGGATGAAGAAAAGTGCTGATCAAAAGTTTCCAAGCTTCCAAATGTGCCTCCTAATTCTTGCAAACACCTTAGACTATCCTAGGATCTCCATGCAAGCTTGAATTTCTTGAGTTTGGATTTTTAAAAGTTGAAGGTGGTGATGGTGGTGTTTGGCCGATTTCAAAAAGGAAAAAAAGGAAAGGAAAAGTGTTGTGTTTTGATGTTTGGAAAATGAAAGGAATGGAAGTGATTTTGGTTTTGTGTTGGTTTTGCTTCTTACACATCATAATCCACTAACTATGCTCACAATTAGCCAACACATCATGGAAGATTAGTGGCATGGGGGTTTACACCCCATGTAGCCGTGAGGTGGGGGGTGGGTTGGTTTTATTATTTTTTTAAATAAACTTGTTATTTCTTATAAAATTTAATGTTTTTATATATAAGTTTTTATAAAATCTACTGGCCCAACACTTTAAAGTGATGTTACAATATGCCAAAATAACTTACTAGACTTATTGTTTCGTTGTTCGGTTGATAAATTTGGTTCGGGTCTTGTACCGGGTAAAATACTATCATATTGTGTTACTTATATAATTTTATTTACACGATAGTTCTAGTACTAATTTTATTGTCCAGTTAATTAATCTAGCTCTCCAGACTAATAAATTTTTTATTTTGAGTTTAGTTCTTGTACCGGTTTTGTTGTGAGGTTTTTACTGAACAAGCTGTATAACTTTAAACAACATGATTTATATACGGGTTTTATATTATTTCTAACACCTGTTATTATTCTTAACTAAAAATATTTAATTTTTTTGGGTTTTCGGACATTTGCTGTTTTGTGCTCCGGAAAGCTGTATTTTGCTGCGAAATGCTGTATTATGTTGCAGACTTGGACAATTTGGTGTTTTAAATAAAATTTTTATGGTATAACAGTGCAGACATATCTTATGTCTTGTTTTTGTCATATCAGACTGTACGGTAACCAGTACTGATATTTATCGCGTGTTTGCGTCTTTGTTATCCGTCTAGGATATGGTTTTATATGTTCGTGATTGTGATGAATTCATTATCATACCAAGCTAAGACTTTGTTGAGTTCCTAGACTTTTAAGACTTCAAATTATAATTTAAATCATGTTGTGCGGTAAATAGATAGTGTAATAGGTGTTCAGGTTTTACAGAATTACCAGAATTTTGCCGATTGTCACACCATAAACTTAGTTTGTCTTCTAAGCTTGAAGTTGTGCTTGAGTCAATGGATTGAAAAAAACATTTGTATTACTGTTTGTCACGGGGCTGAAGATAAGGTTAGGATGACTTTGAGACATCAATGCAGTGTTAAGTTGGTCACCCCTACAGCCGTCATGGAGTTCTTGTGGTTCAGTTCTCTTTGCTGGTTGTCTATTTCACATGATTTAATGGTGGCAATCAGTTCAGTGAGAGCAACTTCATTCAGATTTGTAGACGTTTGATCATCGAAACATCAGCATCCCAAGACTTTGACAGTGAATTCAACAGTTGGCGATTCATCCCACTATTAGTGATCATAATTCTAGCACTGACCATCTATGAAATGAGTTTGACGAATCTTCTGATTTGGTTCTCCATGGTCTCCTCATAGATGTGATTAAACGAACTAAACTACGGGTTTAACATGTTTACCCTTCTAGCCTTCATGTCAGTGTTTCCTTCGTACAATTTTTTTTAGCACATCCTAGATTTCTTTCGCACTTGTGTAGTTTCTGACAACAATCGAGATGTCAGGATCGAGAGCCATAGTAATAATTTCCATTGCCTTATCATCTTCATCCTTGATTTTCGATCTTTGACGGACCAAAAACTTTCTTGTTTTGGAATTCGAGTGTCTGGATCATCTGTAGTTGCGTACATGATAGTGCGGGGACCATCACGAATGCACCTCCACATTCCGGGTTCCTTGGCTTTGCAATACTACTCTAAACGAAAAGTCCACTCAACATAATCATCTCCATACAGTAACCTTGGAATTTTAGTAGATGCTCCGACACTCTGGTCCAGTTCTTGATGCAACGCCAGGGTTTGAGACTGAATGGCCGTTAAGGTAGCGTTGTGAGATCCGTTCAGATTCATTATAATTTAATTATATTTTAGTCAAAACGTGACAAGTCCAAAAGTCCAATTGGTCCAAGCAGAGAAGTCAACTCGAAACGATAGCAGTCAACTTGAAACAGTGGATCCGGAATGGTAACAGTATCTCAGAACAATAACCTGTCCAAGAAGCTTAACGATTCGAGATGGGTTTGTTGATTCGAGATGGTATGAATCTTCAAGACTGATGATTTGAGATGGAAAATTCGAGTCTTCAAGGTGTTTATGAATCCAATTCGAGATACAAGTTCTTCATTCGAGTCTTCAAGGTGTTTATCCATGATGCTGATCGAGACAGTTCGAGATGATCTGAGATAGATTGAGTCTTCAAGGTGTTTATCTGAGATGCTGAGCGTGAAAGTTCGAGATCATCCGAGATAGTACGAGTCTTCAAGATATTCTATCGGAGATGGTTCAAGATGTAAGTCTTAGATCCGAGATCTTCAAGAAGATGATCCGAGTTCGTCCGAGATGATCTGAAATGAAGCAGAAACTCAACACCAACTCTGAAACAGTAGCAGGTACGATCCGAAACTTTGTGATATCGGATCTCAGCCTTGAAACAGGTTCAAACAGGTTCTGATACCAATTGTAAGTCACGAAAACCGAATCTTACAATATCAAATCCGTATTATGCACATTTAATAAACTTTCTATGGAAACTTCTTGTTTGGACAGATTGTGTGTTGTTATTTTAACCAAGCATGACTTGGTAAAAACTTAACTAATCAAAGTAAACTCTTATATTTTGATTAATTCCATTGAAATACCGTTTTAAAGATGTATGATACTTCAACAAACACCTCTATTTAGACCCTCAAATTTCTAAAACCGAACAGAAGGTCAAGACCGGACAATTTGCAAAGATTAATAGTTTTGACCACTTTACGAGTTTTAAACAGAAAAAATTTCTATATGAACGTTGTAGAACACATTTTGAACTAGTAAGCTAAAATTTTTATAATTGTTCAACAAAGTTTGCCTATTGTTTTCCAATTTTCAAAAACCACATATATCTTTTATATATACATTATGCTTTCAAGTTGTGTGAAACTTGGTGGGGCATCATTCATAACAAGGGTATATTCATTAACTTTGGCCAAGCCGACCGGCAGTATGTTATGGTACCATAGGATTGACAATATTGTTTCCAAAATACCCGGGGTTCGTGGGCAAGTTTGGGGAAAGACAGGGAACTGTCCATTTGAAAACACTTTGGGGGTTTGTTCGACGAGTCAACATAGGCTTGAATGTATTCACCATACGACCACACTTGTTTACATGAAACGAAACTATGGCTTATACATAACATGAAGATTGGTTTATACGTCACATGACGATTGGTTTACACAAGATAATGCTTTATACATAGCATGACGATTGGTTTATACATAAACATGACGTTGGTTTTTGTGACAACCGGCATTTCCCGGCTGTAATTGCACGCATAACAAAACTTAATACCATCATAAGTAGCGTAATTAGACTTAACTTAACTTAATTAGGCCCTTGGAAAGCCTAGGAACATCTACTTGATTCACGTTACGCGATTTGGCGATATTCGAGAATCTTAGCGCGCAATTGAACATTTAAGCAATCAGACACTGAACAAAATACTGACAACGCTTAAAAATACTATTTCATGCTTATATTTATCGTATATTTATAATTATGTGAATTATTCGGATTGCCAAACATCACGGAGCACAAATGTAAATGTTATGCGAAAACCAGAATGCACCGGCAATCAACCACGAAACGGAAGCACCGGACTCGAGTTACATCTAAAATTAATATATTATGATACATTTAGCTTCGCTTTCGAATTTTTAGTGCTCACAGTTGAAACGACAAGAAACGACACCCGAATCATTTTAATTTTAATGCAACCGACGAACGGACGCGATTAATATCGAATACCGAAAATATTTTACCTGTTAGATCCTAAAATAATATTATACAACATTTAACAACGTCAGGTCCGAAAACGGGCTTCGTTACGCGATTGGGCCGCTCAAAACACAAAAAAGCGGGCTTGTGGGCCTTGGGCCCAAGCCCACTTGAGAAACCCTAGCTATATAAATAACAACGCACACACAAACACAATACACACACTCACATTCTCTCTCTACCTCACCCTCCTCTCTCCAACATTCGCTCTCTAGAATGGTGACCGGAGTCCGGCCGACCTCTGACGGTACACTAGTGACGACACGGCGGGCCGGCGGTAGTTCACAGCGGCGATGGTGGAGGATTTTTCCGGCGTTCCATTTGTGTTCCCTCTAAAGTGAACGTTCTTAATACGGTCCCGGCCTCTGTTTTCCCATTTGAACAGCCGTGCCCGTGTTTACGAGCTCTGACAGCCTTGGTTTGGTGTTTTTCTCCGGTAAGTTCCTTTAACTCTCCTCCATCTCCTTCATCTTCCAGATCTGCTAGGCCCATCTTTCTCTGGCTCGTATGATATGTTTCAGGTGGTGACAGTGGTTGTGGAGGCGACAGTGGGAAAGGGGGACGGTGGTCACCGGTGTCGGACAAACAAAGTCGCCGTACGACGGCAGTGGTGGTGTGATGTTTGGCCCGGATTTGGTTCGGTTCAAGTCATGGTTCGAGTCAGATTTGCGGTCCGAGTTAACTTGGGGTCAACGTTAGTCAACAACAGATTGGGTCGGTTCGGCTGTGGTCAATCATGGTCAACATCACACCTGGTTCAGTAGAGGTTCGATGTTCGAGTCAACACGGGTTAACTCAGTCAAACCCGAGTGAACCCGGGTCAAAGCTGGTTAAACGGTCAACAGATAGCTTCAGTCAAATTCGGGTGTTCCGGGTCAGATTCGGTCGATTTGGGTTTGCTTTAGTTTGGTTCAACAAGTTAAACTACGGTCAAGGGTCAGATTCGGTTCGAGTCAAACCCCGGTCAACACGGTCAAACTCAGTCAAACCCCTGTCAACATAGTCAACGCGGTCAACTACGGTCAAACTCAGTCAACGGGTCAACCCAAGACTCGGTAAAATTTAACGACGTGAATTTCGTTTGTATTATTTATATAAATACTAAGTTAACGCGAAATCGAGCTCAAACCGGCATGGCTATGAAAACGACATATTATACGTGAAAATTTCTAGACTTATACATAAATGTATTAAGGTTGTTTTTATAGATATATATATATATATAATTACTAGCCAGAAACCGAACCGACATCGTTATACAATATATATATATATATATATATTAAACTTGATCGCGATAATTATTCGACGTTTTAAAGATACGATACAATTATATATATTTTGGTTGTATTGGAATTGTTGCGTTTTGAAAATGTGTCGACAACTTGTACTGTCCGAATCGACCAAACAATGAGGAAACTCTGCCCGTATTTTTGTAAAAATCCGGAATACGAAACTCATTTTATTATCTAAAAACGACATCTAATGAGATTCAAGTATTTTTTATAAAATAAATATACAAGTATATTTATTTTGGCGATGCTTTACGACCTACAAAACGAATTTATAACATTCGACAATGCGAGTTACTAGTGGACGAAACCGAGAACTTATATAAAATAAATATGATTATTTATATTTATTTCAAAACGCTTAGAACTCGAAAACTTTTATTAGATAAATGTTATTTGTATTCATTTCAAACAACTAATACTTGGAGATCGCATAAAATAAATATAGTTATGTATATTTATTTCAAACGTTTGAACATTGATGATTATATAAATCCAATATAATCATATATATTTATTTTAAACATCCGCAACGTGAAATGTTTATAAAAAAACATAACTATTTATATTTATTTTAAACATCTAAGTGAGATATGATGCGAGATTGTATTCGGCTACACAACGTTTACATATACATACACATATGTAACTACCTTTACATATACACTTATGTTACATATATGTGGGTGTGTGTATATATATATGTGTGTGTCCACGTCTTACAAAACACTATGACGAGTTGTATTGTTATCCGTCAATGTATATGACGACTATTCTGAAAAATGTGTAAATCCATTATACGAGTTTACAACATATTGTTTTCATCTAAATACACGTTACGTATACGTATTTCTATTCACGACAACTAACCCGACTTCGTAAATATATTTGTAATTATATATAAATATATATTCTAAATCACTCAGAAACTAAGTCGTTTCCGAGACTTAGCATTTATCCCGATTATAAAAGGGATCAAGCAACCATGGATTGGTATTCAAATCAAGTTAATAATGCCTTCATAGAATCATATGGTTAACGATTCGGTAGAGCTCGGTGACACGTAGTTTAGCTACGCCCTTTTGTTAGAAACTTATAAGTTATTCCTTGATAGGAATGATATAGTTTGCATGCTAGCAAGTTCATGCTCTTGGAACAACATTATGGAATCACATTAAGCTAGCTTTGCACAAGGATATCAAGGTGAGTTCATAACCCCCACTTTTTACAGTTTTACATTTTCATAAATATTGTCGAGGGTGGAAAGACATACAAGTTTTGCGAAAGCACACAATGTTTCGATAAACAAAAATCACATATTTCTAAACCATGTTACAAACAAATTTCAATAAAAATGATGGTTTATGAATGGTTTAGGCTAAACTTACGATTCTCATAGCAATACAAGGTTTTCGTAACATGCATGAGTTTTATGACTAGTGACGGGATTGTCTTAGTCACAACTAGGGGCTAGGCCCCAAGTTTTATTAATAACATGGGCTAGGCCCAATAACACGAATGACATAGGCTAGGCCCAATAACATAAATGACATGGGCTAGGCCCAATATCAAACGTGCGAGGCATGAAAATCATATGAAGGGCAAGTCCCGTTCATACACATCAAAAATACAGATTTTTAACAATTGGTATGTATCTGTGGGATTAGATGATAGCAGATCATTGTGCGTAAGTAGGATGTTGACAAGAGTAACCATTAATCACGTAGTGACCAAGGTGCAAAAGGTATAGATCTATCGAGTTTGAGGCGCGCTCCACTCATGGTTTGTTAACCCTTTAGGAGTGCTTTTGTGATCCCAATGATGTCAGAGTCGTCTCGGTTTGGTTACTTACTTATGGCACATAAGTCAGTGTATTAGCTACACACTGATTGATTCTTAGATTCCATAGGCATCCTACATACTATGATTTCATTACCGGTTTACAAACACAACAGTTACATGTATCGGTTTACAAACGTAACAAAAAATATTTCAATACCAACGTACAGATACGACATTTCAAACGCTTGGGATACTATAATCTCACAAACCGGTTTTCAAATGCAGAATTCTAAAATGTGTTAACGTTCATTTGATACAAAACAAACAAACTATGAACTCGCTAACTTTTTTTTGATTTTTCGCATGTTTCTTTCTCAGGTCACATACAAAGTATGGCACGGTTGGAATAGGAGAACCCATGGGGATTCGAGTACTTAGCGGACGTTCACTTTCTAGAAGTCTTAGCATCATTAAACACTTCCGTTGTGCAATGAAGATACCAGTTCAGACCACGCCCAACTTTGATGATTTTATCGGGGTGTGACAGTTTTCAAGTATACATATATAAACCATACAATTTAGGAGAAAACATTTGCTTACTTACATGGTTTACAAAGAACATTTTTGTAGAGTTTCATGGATATAAGACTTACATTAAAATACCAACTTGTAATAGTTGGTAAAACATGTTGCAATCCCAAACACATTTGATATAAGTTTGGTTACAAGGGTTTTGCTCATTGACTCTAGTAGTCGGATGAGGTATTGCAATGCAAATACATAGTTGTGGATTACACTTCAAAACCTATGTTACTCACCAACTTTATTGTTGATATTATTTTCTCATATGTTTCAGGTGCAAATGTGTGATGATTATGAAAGCATGCTACACGTAGCATGGAATCGGGCCTTAGTTTGCTTTAAAATAAAGAAAAATTGTTTGTGTTCCAAAAGACAATGTAATTTAATAATTCAATAAAACATAAACTATAATATCATGTGTTGTGAAGAATTTGTAACCTTACTCCTCGACGCTTCCGCAGCAGGTTGTTACATGAAGCATGAGTTAAAAAATAGTTAATTATTAACTATCAAGACTTATTATTCATATATATTATCAAAATTTATCACAAAAATATATAAATATATTAGGTTAGAATCTCGTGTATTACGTCATTTGAATTAGTAACAATTCGTTTAATCTTTGTAATTTTAAATATGTGTGATCATAAAAGATAAAACAGGAAAAAAAGGATCACAACTCTTAAACTTACAAAAATAGTAACAAAATAATAGCCAATTAAACTTTTATTATAAAAACGGTTGTTGGATCTACAAAAGAACATATGATATTCAAAAACCGAAACATGAACTTCTAATCAAGAAATAAACAGTTGATAAAGCATTCTCCGCCCAAAGATAGTGAATCTTGAACACTAATCAGAACATCCGTTGAAGACATTTAAAGATCTATTTGAAGCCTTGGAACCACTATTGAAGAATAAGAAACCACTGTTCAAGGCCAAAGCTATGTTGAAGCAAAACATTAATCATGAAGACCAAACATCTTTTATGGGAAAATAGATGTTTGATACAAGCCAACAATAGTTTGAAGAATAGAAGTTTACTAATATAACAATGTTTAGCTTAGAACAGATGCTTAATGTAATCGATTAGATGTAAGATTTTTGTAGATGTTTGCTAACATCTGTGGAATCTTTTCTGTTAGAAATGTTAGATGTCATTATCAGGGTGATGTCACCTAATTACAAACAGAGCTTTCGTACTTGTATAAGAAGATCTCTAAGATGTCACTATCAGGGTAATGTCAACTGACTACAAACCGAGATTTCGTACTTGTATAAATTGATCTCATGTGTTAGAGATCTATTTTATCACAAACATTCCTTTTGTATGAACCACAAAGTGAGTGATCATCTGAGGGGGAGTTTATATAATCATTGTATTGTACTGTAATTGAATCATCTTCAAGAGAAAATAGTTTTGATATAACTTCCTTGTTATGTGTTTATATTATTTGCATTAAAATTTACAAATTGTTTGCTCTTCATTGTTTAAACTTACAAGTATAACAAACTCAGATGCAACAATTAGTATCAGAGCTTGGTCACATTAAACTTGATTTAACAATCGCTTTAATATACACAGATCAGTTCACAAAGAGATCCAATATGATTGTTGTATCTGAATTCATAGTTTAAATTATAAAATTTAAAAAGGGTTTATATGTACTTTGTTTTCACAAAAGATCAAAAGGAACGACATAAAACAATCATGATCCACATAATATTAGTTTCAGCAACAACCATCGATGCATTTCATATCTGAATATAATATCTGGCAACATCGGATGGCACACGTGCTTGCTCAATAGAACACATGGTGCTGGAAGTCCATTATATTCGGACCACATATTCTATTGGTACCAAGTGCCGAAAATCCGAATGCTCAAGAGCCAAAGAAATCAAAAGATTACTCAGAGCAATATTTTCAAAAATTTGAGCTAGATGCAAAGGCATTTAACATTGTGGCCATGGCTCTGCCAAATGAAATCTATACTGGCCGGTTACATTGTAACAGTGCTAACGAGTTGTGGGATGCATTGAAGGAACAGTTTGGTGGGACAAAAGATGTAATCGAGAACTTTAAGTTGATAAACAAAGAATTTTCAAAATCAACTATAAATAACAAATTTTCAAGATCACTACCTAAAAAGTGGGATACAATAGTAATTGTGATAAGAACCACTCCTGATTTGAAGGATATGACCTTGATTCAGCTTCATGGAAAGCTCCTAACATTTGAAAGAGAGCTTGTCTAGAAAAAGAAGCTCCAGGAAACTTGGAAAGTGTCCGATGATTATGTCTTCAGCAACACGGCAGTGATGAGTAAAAAAGGATCATCATCAGGAATATCAAACGATCAGGGTTATGACCATTGTATTAATATATCAACTAGTATAGATCCTGATCAATATTCTTCAAACAGTGCCTTCACAACAAATGATGATAGTTAGAAATATGATAATCTATCCTTTGTTCTTGATGATATGAAGCATATTGATCCTACTGACCTTCAGGAGATGGATATTTTGCACTACGTGGCACTATTTACTCTTAGAACAAACAACTTTTATAAAAGGACTGGTAGGAAATATCCAAGGTTAAACATGTCAAGGGTAGGGTTCGATAAATCCAAGGTAAAATGTTTCAAATTTAACAAATTAGGTCATTTTGCAAGAGAATGCATAAGTCAAACAAACAACTCTACACCTATGATAACATACCTAAATCAGAGACCTCAATCAAACAATCAATAACACTTTTATCAAAATACCCAAACTACCCCCGAACCAAATGTACAAAACAATGCCCATTTTGCACAAAGAATGAACCCTGTGCCTGTGCCTGTGCAATATACTCAAGCAACACATGTTCCTCGGGTACAATATGTTCAAAAGCTTGTTGCAGCATGTTCAAAAGCTTGTTGCAGTATGTTCAAAAGCTTGTTGCACATATTCAAGCACATCCAATTGCTCATGCTTCTACACCTACAGAAGCCAAACATCAAAGTTTTTCACACAAGGCTTTGTTGATTGGAGTAGCTTACCGGAAGAGTTAACTGATGAAAATTTGCTCTTGTGGCAAAAGAAAATGATGAACATGTAAACTTCTGTTTTATGGCACTTGGATGTATTTTAGATGAAGTTGATCAAGAGAAAGAAATGACTGTTGGTGAAAGCTTTGTTAGTATAAATGGAGAAAGCCTAGAGCAAACAACTGCTTCTTGAGAAGGCTATACAGAAAAATAGAAAAAGATCATCTCAAAAGTCCCACTGATTGTTCTCATGATTGTGTAGAAGAAGTTGCCAACAATTTATCACTTCACATTCTTAAGGAATTATGTTTAGACAATTGCATCGTTGCATTCACAAACATGAAAGAGGTCAATGAAAGCCTTAGGAAAAAGGTTCAAGTTAGTGAAATTGTTCTTGAAAAACTAAAGAGAGATTTTAAAACCAGATTAACTGACAAGGACTAGGAAATCAAACATCAAAATCCAATGACCAGCTCCAAACTATGATAGAAAAATATCAAAGTTGTAGAAAAGAGCTTGAATCTACCCAATCAATTGTGAAAATGGGTAGAGTCATGTGTTGATTTAAAATACTTCTTAACAAACAAACCAAGAGCAATGTATAATTTGGAATTGGATATAAAGAATACGAAAACATAAATTTTCAAGAAAATGAAAACATTGACTCTTATTTGGTTAAAGTAATTCCAACCAATTCAGCTGAGAAACAAGTAAAAATCACTTATCCTGATGGTAAAAAGATCACTCTTGAAAAACCATAAGATCCATCACCAACTTATGAAAAGGAAAAATATGAATTTAAACCGACTTGGTTTGATGAATGTAATGTGCTTGAAAACTTCAAACTAGTTGATTTCACATACCTTTATGGCCTCAAACACCAAAGGTAAAATTGATTCCGGTTACTCAATCTCAAAAAGATGCTCAAACATTCGTTTCAGAAAAGAAAGAAAAGAGTAACAAGAAAGACAAGATCACAAGTAGTATTGTGATTTTTGTTAAAAAAACAAGTCATATTGCAAAATATTTTTTCACTTAAAAGCATATGACATAAATAGAGGTAACAACATTTGTGAATCAAAATTTTAGTGCATGATATGTGGCACAAACAATCATGTGACTCAACAGTGCTTCTATCTCAAACCTTTTTGACATAAAAAGAAATTAGGTGAAAGATAAGGCATCTATTGGTTAAGGAGTTGATTTTTCCAGAAGAAAACACAATCAACCCAAAAGAAATTTAAGCCTGTCCAAACAGCTGTCACAAAAGCTTTGAACCAACACCTTGTTCACAAGGAAGTTCAAGTTACATATGCTTAACCATCAAACATGTATCCAAGAGGGCATGGGCATCCAACCTATCACAAAACACCTTATAGGTATGATGAACTTGTCAAAATGCCAAAAAGGCCAAGAGCAAACATATATCCTCATGGATATAGTCAACTCATTGAGAAAAGCCAACCATCTATTGATTAAATATTGACATTCAAGCACTTGCAAAAAGTCAACAATAACTGACGGAAATGGTTCATAAATTGATGATTACAAAAGATCATTCTCAAGATGCTGACTCTGTGGAAGATAAGAACAAAACTGAAGCTGATAAAGCTTTAGTCTCACTTCCAAACTGACCCATTACTACTGTGTAGGATGCATCTCTTGGCATTTTAAAGTTACCAATAATGGATAGCACCTTGCAAAAGGAAATAAACACAAAATTTTAAAAGAATCAAAATTCTCTCAATAAAAAAATTAATATGTGGTTTTGAAAACTCCAAAATTTCCTTTTAAATCATTAAAAGATTGTTTAAAAATCACCAAAACAAAAACTTTGTATAAAAGAGTAAACCACTTTTAGTTGTTTAAAAGTCTGTGTGACCAAAGTCACAACCACTGTTTGCAAAAGCAACCATTGTTTTTCTCTTTAAAACACTTTTTATAACCCAACACTGGTTTCACATATTTGTTCTCATCCATCTGTTTCCCACAGACAACAGATGTACCAACCATTATTATATCATAATATCCGTTGATAACAAACATAGTTTTCAAAGTATAAAACAGACCTTTGCCAGACAGACCTTACATTACTTCATCGAAGGGTTTTATTGGTGGGGCCCAGTCTATAATAAAAGAGACCTTGATAAACAGAACTTTGTTTTAACAAACAAATGTTTGTCATGTCACTCAAAAAGTAACCGTTGGCCATGTCATCACCACTGTTATATAAACCCTATAAAAAACCCCAAATTGTAGAGATTTACGCTTTACTGTATCAAAATTACCACACTCATTGCATACAATAAAAAAGATCATATGATCAAAGGATTTTTTAAAAGATTTCATTTCAACATTGGCTTTCAACATGAAAGCACCACACAACGACCTTCCATATTTCGTCAAAACCGACGCCAACACAGAATTCCATTCAATCATCAATATTCTCATCACATCAGAATATCACACAACGCTCACTGCCGACGCACCCATACAACTGTACACTCTTCAAGAGTTTTGGGCAAATTCAGATTTCTTACTTCGAGATAAAAAGCCCTTTACAATCATCTCAAAGATTCAAGGAGTTGATGTCCAGATTACACCAGAGTTGATATCCACCCACATCCGCCCTAAATGATGGGACATATACACAAACCTTCTCTAAAACTAAGCTTCAAAATGAATTCATAGAAAAAGGGTATGATGCTCAATTGACGGGAACAACAATTGTTAAACCAAATTTTCCACCTGCGATGAAATTTTTCTTTCATACCCTACTCATATGTTTATCTGCAAAAACCACATCATTTAATGAAATACCACTAAAAAACAGTACTTGGGATACACTATTTTAACAAATGTAAATTACAAGCTATCCAAAACTCTGTTTTTAGACATCATTGCAAATGTAAAAGCAAAAAAAGGAGGTAAAGCCAAAGCTTTTCTCATGTACCCAAGACTTTTAAGCTATAATTTACAAAGGGTTTTGGCACAAAACATTTATGGCACAGAGTGAAATCCTACAAATAAAAACTCTTTCAAATGAAACATTTACATGCATGATTACCAAAGGTCAAGAAAGTGCAAGTGAACAAAATGTTTTAGAAACATAAGCAATAGATGTTACAACAACTTTTGCTGAGCCCACTTCTACTGATTGCCATAGTGATTAGCCCACCACTATGGTACCTACATCAAATATCTCCACAACAACCATCTCCACTCCTATCACCAAATCTAAAAGAAATCCCAAAAAAGAAGGTCACTATGGAGGATGAGATGCCATATACCTGCAACACAAGAGCATATGCAAACATCTCCACCCAGCCAAACTCCCATATATCCTTAAGAAAGGTTAGTGTTGTAAGCACAGGGGAATCAAGTCAAGAGGGAGATAATAGATTTGAACATTTCTTCTCAAGCCCCTATCATAGGGCTGCTTCTCTTTATACTTCACCACCAACAAAACTGATACCATCCACCATGCAAACATTGCTTAATGCAATTGACCAAATTGACTGGGATAGACCTAGTTCCCCCCAACCATATATTACTGGGAGCATGCCACAGAAAGTGATTGGTCCAGTTCATGTCATTGCTAGCCACAAGCAGAGGAGGGTACACTCCTCGTGTCACAAGTGACACTTGGTTGTTTTTCAAGTGAGGCAGCCACTACAACTGTAGAGATAACACTCTCGTAGATGGAAAATGGTTATATAGCTAAGACCTCCTTGAAGGCAACAAAGCTTGAGTCTACAATAGTGAACTCTTTAGCAGTTGGAAGTTCCTAGTACCAAGAACAAGGGGCACTTGGTTCAAAACCATGTACAACCACCTCAGGTGAGAACTTAGATGATCCTATTAACTTACGTGATGGGTTAAGATATCAATAATTGATGGAGAGAGTATCCAAGATAGAGTCTTCTGTTGATGAAATCAAAGATATGTTGAAGACCTTGGTGCAAAACTCAAGAACTCCACAACCAATGTAGAAATTGCAAAAGAAATTTAGACTCATGCAAGCATGTATCTACAAATTCAAAAGTAATATGCTAATGCAACCCATAACATGCACATGGAGCTTATTAGAAATATGGTGGATGCCAGGTACCATGAGACTTAGGCAAAGATTAAGGCCATCAAAGATCATCTTCTTCAAACCACCAGTACTGCTCCCAATCTCCCTAAGTACACACAAGATGATGCCAAAAAAGTGGAGAATAATAACATGGAGAAGCTCCATCCTCTAGTCAAGAAAGCTCAAAAGAGACCTGGCACATCTACTGCTAAAAAGGCTTTGGTAGATGCACTTGAAAAAGAAAAGAGGAAAGATACATAGGAAGACAATGAAATGTTGACAGTGTAGGGGATCATGGAAAGGAAAAGAATTCAAGAGAATCAGTGATCTTCGATAGAGGTCCTCAAAGCACTCTTCAAACAAAATCAACACCAGCCACCCAAACCACTACCCCCATTGCTCTAACATCTGTTGGCATTCCAAAAGTGACAACAAATGTTACACCCACACTTCCATAAATTCAAAAGACTCCTACAGGTCTTCTTATCAAGAGAAACTACCCTTAAAATCCCATTACCACCAACAAAAACACCCACACTACAAACCAGATCTAGAAACGTAAAATTCATCATCCAAGATGATTATGAAGAAACATCTGAAGCCTCACCCATCAAAACCACCACTACCCCAACATCATCCTCAACCATCACATCCTTTCCATTAATCTTACCATTAATCACCACAACAATAACCACCTTCTCACACACATTGGAACTAGAAACTACGTCATAAGAAATACAATCTTTCTATTCCAGAAATAACCCAAGCCAGCTCTCTTTCCCATCTTTCCATGAACTCCCAAAGCCTGCAAATTTCAAAGACTATCTGAAGATGAAGCATCAACATGAAAAAGTGATTGTAGTAGAAAGAATATCTGAAGATGAAGCCCGGGTCCATTCCTATATGTTGCATACTTTCATAATCATCACACATTTGCACCTTAAACATATGTGAAACTAATGTCAACAATAAAGTTGGTGAGTAACTGATGTGAGTGAGGTGTGTATGATTTTTAGATATATTTTAAGTATTTTTCACTCGTTTATTCAAGCTTTAAATTTATAAGAACATGATATATAACTACTCTACTTCACGCTAGGGAAAGTGCACTCATCGTTGGCGTAGTATAGTGATGGTAAGATACCAAGGTCGTCCAAGGACACAAGTGCTTTTAATACCAGAATATAGTCAACGTCTAATCTAACTAAAATCTTTTGGGAAAGGTCTTTGATAAATAAAAATGAAGAAGTAACTAAAATAATAAAAGAGACAAATAGACAAGATAGAATCACTTGGTTCCGACTCATTATTTGTGTATCCTTTGATAATTTCCATGCTTTGGGTTTTTTAAGATATTATCTTAGTTAAAGTGGGATGTCCCTCTTTTGGAGGCAACACGACCCTCAGCCATATTGGTCTGAGTCAGCAGGAATGTCCCGCAAGTCAGGAATATTGAAAGATAATTAAGTACATTATTGATGCAAAATGTGGCATATCCCTCTGTTGGAAGCAATGCTACCCTCGACCATATTGGTATGACTTAGCATGGATACAGTCCCGCAAGGCAAGGTTAACGCTTTAATACTAGTTTATTTATAAGGGACTCAAGTCGTTCTTACTTCCCCCGATTTGATGCTATCTACCTTAAGGGAAGTCCTAATAAGCTTGACCCAAGTTCTCGCAGGATTAATACACCGAGCGAGACAAGAACTTTACCCATACCACCCTTCTAACCCCATTTTAGGTAGTTAACGTGCTGTATAAAGACCGTAAAGACACGAATGAATGAATCAACAAAACATGAAAGATGATAGAATAAAGTTCACTTTCAATATAAAAAACTAGTTATTAAAGTCATTAGTAGATACCCCAATAGAAAGTTTACCAAAGTTAGCAAATCAAAAGTAATACATAAATAACTTGTCTCACCAAGTGATGTAAGAGATTAACAAAGCATGGAATTTGTTTGACAAAAACTCTTACGATCAATCTTGGATCCCGAGACTACTACTCACTCTAGGATGGATGATGGATGGATGATGGTGGTATTGTGGTGGTATATGTGAGAGAAGTGGTTTGCCAAGGGATGCATTGAAATGAAAACAAGTACCCTTAGTTATAGTTGGAAATAGTGACCTCACACGGCCACGTGCCCACAGGGCATGACCTCGTGCCTTCCTTCTTCTCTGTCTTCATTTAGTTCTGTTTTTAGATCAGCCTGCTACAAGATCCGGTGTGTCAACGGCACGACCGCGTGGCCATTGTACTTGTTGCACTATCCCAGATGCACGAATCTGGAACTTGACCACAGCCCATGTCTCTTGTCTGTATTTGTTTGTCTTCTTCTGATTTGGAATCTTGAAGGAGCACGACCCCATGCCGACGAGCCACAACCCCATGCCAAACTTCTGATTTGTTGTTTTTGTCTTTGGATTGACGCTTAGGGGGTTGGTATAGTGCACTGTCTTCCATTCTTTCATAATTACGCTGGATTTTGTTGTTAATTTGCTTTTTTTTGAACATTTAGCTCTTTTATCCTGAAAATCAAAAGTATACAAAGAAACACACTTTTTCCGACATTAGTACTAAAAAGGGTTGATTTTATACAGTATTTGATACAATTTATATGTTGCATGTGGTGCATATCAAATACCCACACACTTGAATATTTGCTTGTCCTCAAGCAAACTCTTTAATTTTTGCTTACACACCCAAAGGGAATTGGTAGAGAAGAAGTTTTTGGGTCTTGTTTGTAGAGTGTCGGGAATCCAAGTTCTTTCTATTCTTGCTTTTATATATGATTTACAATCCTATCCGACCTGATTTAGAACATTTTAAGAAAAATAAAGATTTTTGGGCATAACATGCCTTTATAAAATTCTATTTAGCTATATACAATTTCACACACCTCACAAGTGATATCACTCAACACTCGGCCGTAAATGTATAAGTGAAGCGCTCGATATCATTATGGAACTTATTCCTACCATATGCTTGACAAGCAATCACACCTCCTCCTTCTTAACAAAATCTTTGTAAATATCAAGAGGGCTTTTAAATGGTAGGTTTTAGGTTAGGGGTAGGATAGTTTTATTGAAAAGTGGCTAAAAACATAAAGTGTCATTTTTCTTTTTAAAAATTTATTTATTTGTGACTTAGTTATAAACTACATATTTATAAGCAATCAAAATTTATTTTGCTTATTTATTTCAAGTAGCTAGAGAGATTTTTTTTTTGAATAAAACTAAGTCACCCTATTTTTATATAAAATTTTCAAAATAACCGCATTGTATGGAGAGAAAAACTGGTTTTTGGGTGATGGGTAGTTTGTGCAAAATGGTGTTTTGTGGGTTTTTGAAACGAATGGTTTAGTTCAACGGGGCTTTCTAGGGGAAATTGATTTTTGTTATTTTTGTTTATGGTATGGAGATAAAGAGAAAATAAACTTGAAGATGAAAAAGAGGGTTTAAAATCCTAATGCCTTCATCATTTACTTAATTGGATTCGTCGGTAAGGACCGAGAATGTATTGTCTTGTTACGTTCTAGATTCGTAAGAATCATGCAGCAACTCACACAAGAAATGGAATTCAACATTTAGTAAAGATATAGATTTGAATGCTTGATAAAGGCTCAAAACTCACATTTTGTGGGAAAAATGGGTATAAATGTGAAATTATATCTACAAGCAAATTTTATAAAGATTTGTCATGCCTTTGTTTTATAAATTTTTCTTGTATGGTTTAATTTAGAAAAATATATTAATACTAATTAAACAGATAACATTAATAAAAAACATTACATAACTTAGAAAATAAAAACATTACCTAACAAAAAAAACTAAAAAAACATTACATAATTAAAATAAAACAAAACGTTAACCCTAAGCATAATTAAGGGAAAACTATAATTATCTGTCACGCTGAAATGTGTTTAAAGTTACAGTTGTAGGTGTGATTGTAGTTGATGAGGACGATTTGAAAAAGTACCTCTAACAGGGAAATTTATACCCTGTTAGAGGTACTTTTGACATGGGGCCAAGTAATGAAAAATGTGTTTAAAGGGAAAACTATTATTTTTATCACGGCGCTATCGGTTGTAAACTTTATAAAAACTTGAAAATTTTTAGATCTTGGTTTCCAACTTTAACTATAAAAAGACAAAACAAACTAAAAAAATGTTTTTGAAAAAGATCTGGGATGTTCTAGCATTTCTAAGTAGAGTTTTGTATAAAGCTTGTTTTTAAGACATACAATTTCAAGTTTAACTTACCCCCCACTTAAATTACACATTGTCCTCAATGTGTCCAAAATTGGTTAAAATTGATTAAATGAGTGTTAAAAACAACATTTTCTTCAAAAACGAGGCACTTGGCACGGGGTGTGGTAGGGCGACATGGCCCCATGTCAAAAGTACCTCTAACAGGTTCATGAGAAAAATTTTCAGGAGGCAGACACGGGGGCGTGCCCATGAGACACGACCCCGTGTAAAAAATGCAAGTAATGAAAATTTTTCATAAGCTAGGCACGGGGCATGCCCATGAGACACGGCCCCGTGTCAATGTTCAAGTTTCAAAATTTTTCTTGCGGACTTGAGGCATGGGGGCGTGCTTACCTAACACGGCCCTGTGTTGCACTTACTGTTTTGAAGATTTTGCTTCGGGAAATGCCTGTTTACGTGCATGGGGTGTTGTTTCAACGTTCCTTTAGCCATTTTCATTGTTCCTTCGAGTGTAACTTATTCCTACAAGGAGATTTCTTAAAGAAAGACAATAAATTAAAGATTACACAAAAATTTAAACTAATTATCCTAAGGATGGTCCATGGAATGCCTCCATGGTGCGTGGCGTGGTCAAGTGTGGTTATAATTTTTGTTATATTTTGGATACTTTTTACTTGTAGATCAAGCTTTAAATTTATACAACACAATACAATACTACCACTCTACACACGTTAGGGAAAGTGCACCCATCGTTGACGCAGTATAGTGATGGTAAGATACCGAAGTCGTTCAAGGACACAAGAGCTTTTAGTACCGGCTTATCGTGAACGTCTAATCTAACTAAATTTTTTATAAAAGTTTTGAAAGTTTAAAAGATATGAAAATAAAGATGTAAATAAAAAGGAAAACAAATAGACAAGAAAGAATCACTTGATTCCGACTCCTCTTTTACATATCCTTTAATGATTTCCGCACCTTGGGCATTTTAAGAGATTATCTTAGTTATAGTAGTAGGTCCCTCTTGTGAAGGCGACATTACCCTCAACCTATTGGTCTGAGTCAGCAGGGATACAGTCCCACAAGGTCAGAATATTGAAAGATAATTAAGTAAGTTATTATGCGAAAAGTGGTAGGCCCCTCTTTTGAAGGCGACGTTACCCTGGGCCATATTGGTTTGAATCAGCAGGGTTACAGTCCCGCAAGGCCGGATAAAGTTTTAATAGTATTTTATTTATAAGGTGTTCAAGTAGTTCTTACTTCTCCTGATTTGATGCTATTTACCTCAAGGGAAGTCCTAATAAGCTTGAACCAAGTCCTTGCAGGATCTATACACTGAACGAGACAAGAACTTCACCCAAACACCCTTCTAACCCCCTTCCAGATAGTTAACGCGCTTTATATAGACCATAAAGATACAAATGAGTGAATCTACGAAACATGAAGAAATGTTTATATAAAGTTCACTTTCAGTATAAAAAACTAGTTATTAAAGTCATTAATACATACCCAAATAAAAAGTTGCCAAAGATTGGAAATCAAAAGTAATATATAAAAGATTTGTCTTCACCAAGTGATGTGAGAGATTTAGCCAAGCATGGACTTTGTTTGACAAGAACTCTTACAATCACACTCTAAAAGATGAGAGTGGTGGGTGTTGGTGTTGTAGTGGTGGTGGACTGATGGCAAGTGTGATAGAATAGGTTTGCCAATGGATGCCTTTCTCATGAACCAAGCACCTCTATTGATAGCTTGAAATAGAAGGCGACCATGGCTGAGTGCCATGTGGGCATGACCCCGTAGTAGACTTTTTCTCTCCCTTCATTAACTCCAGATGTCAGGTCTTGTACTAACACGCCACGTGGTCAGTGTACCTGCTGTACTATCCCAGATTCTACGAATCTTAAAGTTGACCATGGCCAATGTTGACTAGGCACGACCCCGTGTTGGTTGTCTGTTGCTCTTGTCTTTTTCTACAGAGAATTTTTACTAGGCACGATCCCGTGCCTAAGCTTATGTCTTTATTATTTTTGTTGTTTTGGATGTGAACGGGGTTTGGCAATTTGTGTCAATCCTCTTTCTTTGTGTTTGTGTTGGTTTTAGCTGTTAATTTGCTTCTGTTGTTCATTTAAGCTCTTTTGATCTTGTAGTTTAAAAGTAAACAAAGAAACATTCTTTTTTCCAACATTAGGTTTGAAAAAAGGTTGATTTTATGCCTTGTTTGATATAATCTATATATTGCATTTTGCGCAAGTCAGTGCGTCATTTATAAGGGTCCTTGGCTAGACCCAAAGTGGGTCAAGTGTTACCCGAGCGGGATGACTCGCATCCCAAGTTGGATCGACGAATGGTGCAAACGAGGCTCGAGTCTATAGCTTTGATGTAGTTGACCGGGTCATCCTCCACCCGTTGTCCCACTTCGAACTTTATTTCCTTGTCACCAACCCTCAATGTTAATCTTCCATCGCTTATATCCACCATAGCCCCTTTTAACCCCCCTTCCAGGCAGTTAACGCGCTTTATATAGACCGTAAAGACACGAATGAGTGAATCAACAAAACATGAAAGATGATAGAATAAAGTTCACTTTCAATATAAAAAACTAATTATTGAAGTCATTAGTGCATACCCAAATAAAAAGTTTACCAAAGCTACGAAATCAAAAGTAATACATAAGTAACTTGTATTCACCAAGTGATGTAAGAGATTAGCTAAGCTTGGCCTTTGTTTGACAAAAACTCTCACGATCAATCTTGGATCCCGAGACTACTACACACTCTAGGATCGATGATGGATGGATGATGGTGGTATTGTGGTGGTATATGTGAGAGAAGTGGTTTGCCAAGGGATGTATTGAAATGAAACCAAGCACCCTTATTTATAGCTTGAAACAGTGACCTCACATGGCCCCGTGCCCACAGGGCACAACCCCTTACCTTCCTTCTTCTCTGTCTTCATTTAATTCTGTTGTTAGATCAGCCTACTACACGACCCTGTGTGTCAAAGGCACAGCCCCGTGGCCATTGTACTTGTTGTACTATCCCAGATACGCGAATCTGGAAGTTGACCACGAGTCGTGTCTCTTCTCTGATCTTCTTCTAATCTAGAATCGTGAAGGGGCACGACCCCATGCCGACGAGGCACGACATTGTGCCAAACATTTGATTTGATGTTTTTGTCATTAGGTTGAAGCTTGGAGGTTGGTATAGTTTGTTGTCTTCTCTTCTTTCATATAATGCTGGATTTTGTTGTTTATTTGCTTCTTATGTACATTTAAGCTCTTTTTATCTTAAAAATCAAAAGTATACAAAGAAACACACTTTTTTCCAACATTAGTACTAAAAAAGGTTGATTTTATACCGTATTTAATACAATTTATATGTTGCATTTGGCGCATATCAGTAATATTGCGATACCTTGTCCAACTATGACAGGCGATAAGTGAAAACCTTGTAACCAAACTAGTATCAAATGTGTTTGGTATTGCAATATGTTTAACCAACTATAGAAGTTAGTATAAGTATGAAAACCTTGTAGCCATGAATCTAGACAAAAGTGTTTCTTTTGTAAAACTGTCAATATTTTGGCCTTACAGGACTGCATCCCTGCTGACTCAGACCAATATGGACAAGGGTAGTGTTGCGGAAATCATCAAAGGATACATAAAAGAAGAGTCAGAACCAAGTGATTCTATCTTGTCTATTGTTTCTTTTTAATATTTTAATTTCTTTTGAAATTTTATTTACTAAACATCTTTTCTCAAAAATTTGGTCAGATTACACGTTGATGATATTCTGGGATAAAAGCTCTTGTGTGCTTGTACGACCTCGGTATCTTACAATCACTATACTACGCCAATGATGGGTCCACTTGCTCTAACGTGTTGTAGAGAGTGATAGTGCTATATCGTGTTTTATAAATTTAAAGCTTGATAAATGAGTAAAAGTGCTAAAAATATATCAAAAGTTATTCTCAACCTCACCCACGTCAAGTTTTTAGCGCCGCTGCTAGGGACACAAGGATTTTAAGAAAGTTTAAAATCGACGGTCTAATCCTTTTTTTTCAGTTTTCCTCCAAACCCTTCTTTTTCTAATAAAATTCAGTTATAGAAGTTTCACACGGGGACGTGCTTCATCTGACACGGGGTCGTGTCTGAGTTACAATACCTGAGAATCAACAAAAATTTCATCATAGAAGGCTCACACAAGGCTGTGCCACTTCTGACACAGGTCGTGTTAGAAATGCCTAGTACTAGAAAAATCACAGTTCTCAACACAGGGCCATGCAGAATCTATATGGGGCCATGTTTACCTTCTGTTTTCAGAAAAACTTTTTCCCGAGAGTCGTAATCTTCTAGGTATTATCCACACAATGGATTACTACATGGGAGATTATGACTACTACTATGACGATGATTATGAGGAACCATAGTGTACCATATGCGGTGAATCCTATTCTATACAAAATTGTCACTTCTTTCAACCATCAACCTCATACACAACATATGAGGAACCGAGGTTTGAGCTCCCAAAATCGAGCTTTGATTGGGACACTCGACCATTTGAAACACACGAGACACCACCCACAATCATCCCCGAAGATGAAAGCCTCATACAAAGTCTCATGAACTTAGAACTATTGATCAAGAAATCTCGTGCAAGCGAAGAGACTATTTGTCACAAGGAGGTAGTCATAGAAAAGGTAAAACCACAAAAGCTAAAGAAAGAGGAACCACTCAACGAAAACTCAACACATGAAGACAAAAAAGCTGAGCCAAGCCATAAGGAAGGTAAGTCTACAAAGGTAAATTTCGAAGACGAACAACAAGACCTCTAAGAAATACATATTCTACAACCTTCTTTTGAAAATTTCATAGTTTGGTTCCATCTCATGCTAAGTTTTTAAAAGAGTTAAATACTAATACTAAAAATCAAAGAAATGGCAAGTATTAATTTGACTAAAGATCAAACTTCACTAATACAAGATAAACAAGTTGGATTAAACATAAAACCGGTAACATGTTTTATTCAAAACATCTATATTAGTAACATTTCAATAGATAAAGATCTTTGTGCTAATATAATGCCTAGCTATGTATTTGAAAGATTAGGTATTGGTGATTTCCTTCCAATCAAAATTCCGATCCTCTTGGCTAATCGGAAAACAAAACACGCTATGGGAATGGTTGAAGAGTTCTCATTCAAATATACTAAACAGCCGTACCAACCGACTTCATCATCCTAGATGATGCTCCACTCATGTTGGGACAACCATTCATAAAAAGCCATCAAGCTTTGCTCAAACAAAAACACCATAATCTTCCAACCAAACTTGGGGCCGATAAACGAAACCTTAATATAAATAAATTAATGAAATACCCAATAGGCAATGACGACCTCTTGTTGGAAGACGAGGTAGAACCACCCGATATGGAAGTAAAAGATGACTAAATCGTCAAAGAGGAAGCCGCTACCAAACAAACCTTTTTGGACATCGATCGCGATGTCGAACCAAAAACCAAGCCATCTATTGAAGACCCACCTTCTCTTGAACTTAAACACTTCAAAGGGTTGGAATATGCATTTTTAGATAATAAAGGTAAGCTTCCCATTATCATTTCCTCGTATCTCACTCCTCTTCAAAAAGGGAAATTACTCAATCTACTCAAAAGGCATAAAAAGGCAATTGCATGGAAGCTAATGGACATAAGGCATTAGTCCTTCCATGTGCACACACAAAATCTTGATGGAAGACGACTATAAAGCGGAGATCCAACCACAAAGAGGGTGAATCCTAAGGTACAAGAAGTTGTGAAAAAAGAAGTCATCAAACTCTTAGACGCTAGACTTATCTACTCCAAATCTGATAGTCCAAGGATAAGTCACGTCCAAGTAATACCAAAGAAATGAGGAATGATGGTTGTGACCAACGAAAAGTATGAACTTATACCGAGAAGAACCTTCAATGGATGAAGAGTTTGCATCGACTATGGGAGACTCAATGAAGCCACAAGAAAAGACTATTTCTCATTACCTTTCATTGATCAAATGTTAGAGCTATTCTGCAGTCACAAATTCTACTGCTTTTTGGATGGATTCTCTGGGTACTTCCAAATTCCCATTGCACGAGAAGACAAAGAGAATTCCACCTTCACATGTCCCTACGGAACTTTTGCATATCGACACATGCCATTTGGTGTATACAATATCCCTACAACATTCCAACGATGCACGGTGGCCATTTTTCACGACATGATATAAAACACCATGGAAGTTTTCATGGACGACTTCTCGATCTTCGGTGATTCATTCGACCAATGACTCGATAATCTCGAACTAAAGCTATCTAGATGTAAGGAAACTAACCTCGCCCTTAATTAGGAAAAATGTCATTTCATGGTCATAGAGGGGATAGTACTAGGTCAAAAAATATCCAGTGCATGCATGGAAGTTGATCGTGCAAAAATCAATACTATTTCCCCACTACCTCCCCCATTATCAGTTCAAGCCATACGAAGCTTCCTAGGGCATGCCAGATTCTATAGGCGGTTTATCAAAGACTTTTTCCAAAATCTCTCGACCTCTAACCAGCTACTTGAAAAAGATGCCATGTTCATCTTTGACAAGGATTGTATGACAACATTTATTTCCTTAAAAGAAATGTTAGTCAAGGCACCAATCATGATAGCACCCGATTGGACACTACATTTTGAAATCATGTGCGATGCCAGCGATTTTGCAGTTGGAGCAGTCCTAGGACAAAGAAAGGAAAAACATTTTCATCCTATATACTACGCTAGTAAGACTCTTAATGACGCTCAAGAAAATTACACAACTACCGAAAAAGAGTTGCTAGCTGTAATATTTGCATTTGATAAGTTTCGTTCTTATCTTGTGCTCTCCAAAACTATAGTCTATACAGACCATGCTACCATCCGGTATCTCTTAAAAAAAAACAGGATGCTAAACCACGTCTCATCAAGTGGATTCTTCTCCTCCAAGAATTTGACACTGAAATAAAAGAAAAAAGAGGAGCTCAAAACACTATTGCTGATCACTTATCAAGTCTCGAAGACCCTACTTTATACAAGACTTAGGAAGAACTCATCAATGAAAATTCCTCACAGAATCCGTAGAAATGGTAGAATACGGAGAAGAACCTTGGTACGCAGATTATGCCGACTACTTAGCTCGTGGCACTCTCGTCAACGGATGGTCATACCATCAATGAAAAAAGTTCTTCACTAATGTAAAGCACTATTTTTGGGAAAACCCATAACTTTCTAAATATGTGCAGACCAACTGGTTCGACGATGCGTCCATGGTCGTGAAGCAAGACAAATTATCCGCATTATCACGAAGGACCATGTGGAGGACATCACGGGGCAGTCAACACCACACGAAAGTTGTATGATGTAGGATTCTACTTACCTACGATACCCAAAGATGTCTGTACCTTGGTCAAAACATGCAATACATGTCAACAGGCAGGCAACATCTCAGCAAGAAACGAAATTCAACAAAATACCATTCTCATTTATGAAGTCTTTGATGTTTGAGATTTGGATTTTATCGGACCATTTCCACCAATAAGAGGAAACAAATACATCCTTGTGACTGTCGATTACGTTTCTAAATGGGCCGAGGCCGTCGCACTTCCTACCAATGATGGAAGAGTGGTAGTAAAATTCTTAAAAAGGCTATTCTCCCATTTCAGCACTCCAAAAGCCCTAATCAGTGATAGAGGAAACTACTTTTGCAATCTACAAATGGAAAAAGCTCTAACACGATATGGGGTATCTCACCAATTCTCAACCGCTTATCATCCTCAAACCAATGTCAAGCCGAAGTGATCAATAGAGGTTTAAAAAGAATCCTAGAAAAAAAATTGTGGGTCAAAACCGAAAAGAATGGGCAGACAAACTAGACGATGCTTTATGGGCATTTCGAACGACCTATAAAATACCAATAGGCCACCCCATATAAGTTTGTTTGTCTATGGAAAAAATGCCACCTCCTTGTAGACATTGAGCACAGGGTATACTTGGCACTAAAGAATGTGAACCTAGATCAAGAGACTTCAGGGAAAGATCGTCTGCACCAGCTTAATGAATTAGATGATTTATGAAACCAAGCATACTCCTACTCAGAAATCTACAAGGAACGCATAAAAAGATTACACGATAAATATATAAGCAGACCTAAGGAATTCAGAGAAGGGGATCAAGTGCTCCTCTTTAACTCCAGGCTATGACTTTTTTCCTAGAAAACTCAAGTCTAGATGATCCGTACCTTTTACCATCACCAAGGTCTATTCACATGGTGCCACACCCATCCAGAGGCGGAAGCGCGCGATGTGAAGTTGATTAGTTTTCATTGCATACGATATAAGTAAAAAACTATATGATTAAAACAAACACGATGTTCTTCCATGACATAATTAAGAATTACACATGATAAGTTGTTCAAGGTACAAGACAACAATTCAATAGAGTTTAAAAATGCGAAGGCTTTGCATCCTATGTCTCATTGAAGATGAGATATACGAATCAAACCCTTCCAAAAGGATGACATTGTTAACATGATAATCCAAAAGCTTCTTGAGAATCGACTGTGCCAAGATTCATTCAATTTCCTGAAATACATGTAAGTTTGAAAGCATCAACAAAAGTTGGCGAGTTCATGTGTTTTGTGTGCGCGCCAAATGAATCTTAAAAACATTTGATAGTTCGTATATGAGAATATGTGGTATGTAAAGCGTCAATGAACTTGATGATCATTAATGTTTTGCAAGGACATTAATATGTGTGACGACATAGGAAGCACTTAACCCTAGACGATTTCAACCGGTCCACCAGGCTGGGACAACAAAAGTACTACATGCAGCCACACAAGGACCCATGAGTGGAGCTCTCCTACACCCGATAGACCTACCCCTCTTGTTCCTTGGTCTTCTAAAATATTAATGGCGCTTAAGATTCATCCTATTCGCACTTGCAACATGTATTTCCCCCTGAGAGCTGTAAACCGAAAACATGTAAAATAAAAGGGGGACATGAACTCACAAGTTTGTGTCCGTAATAGTGTGCTAGCAAAACGGGATCCGACAGCGCGCAATAACCTACAAGTGCTCTAACTCATTAGACACTTGGGTTTATGTTAATTCGCGTACATGTTGCTCATCTTGAACGTTATTGTATTAGTTATGTATTTGGATCCATTGTGTATTTTAAATATGTTGGCATTTGTCTCGTATGTTTTCTAAATATATATATATGTATATATATATATATATACTTCTTTATATATTTTTTTTGTATTTATCATGTGTACGAACGGGCCTCGCCCTTTGTGAGTCTTCGTGCCTCGCACGAGTATAAGTGCGCACTCGCACAAGTGAGAATGGGTCTGGCCCATTTGAGTCTCCGTGATCCACACGGTATGAGTGGGCCTAGCCCATTAGCGTCTCTGTGCCACGCACGGCTTACGTTCGTTATGTGTGATATATATTCTTCAAATATATATTTTTAAGTTTAGTGAACCTTGTTCACTTGTAATAATATGTTCAATTCGAGAAATGTATATTTTTTCACAAATATTTATGTGTATCTTTTATAGATATAAGTGTTAGATATATTTATTTTTAACATCGTATATACATTAATCTACATGTACGGTATTTTTGTGAGAGTACACTTCCACAAGTGTATTTGAGTACATCACCATGTACTTGCGTATTCTACACGTATACGTATACCGTATATATACTTGTATTTGTATATTTCATTATTGGTATTTATGTCGTATTTATACGTATTCGTGAACATGCACAATCCTTGTATTCTTATGATTTCATTAATGTATTTTTATGCGTATTTTGTACGTATTAATATTCATTTTATACTTAGTCATTATTTCCTTATACTTTCCGGGATTTTTAGTATGAAACATATTTACATTTTGGATGTCTAAAATTATATTATTTTTAGAGCTTCATCGTAATAACCGAATATGTGTATTTTCGTTTTGGGAGTGACCAAACATCGTTCGCGATATGTGCACGCTCCGTGTCGTGACGCTAGGGTGATCATTTCCGATGGCGACGCATTTAATTCATCAGAGCGGTTATTATATATTTCGTGTTGATTTCAAATATATATAGTCTTGTTAATATATATGATTATAAGTCGATTCATCTGATGTCCATTCATCCGCTTATCCATTGTCTGATTATCCGTTCACGGAAATTTATTTTCATGTATGCATATTTAGTGTATAATTTCCCATGTGTAAATGTACATGAAGGTTCATGTCTATTCTTATACTTCTATGTTTTCATGTATTATCCATGTGTAGTGTATTTAGTATTTGGTTTGTATTTTCCTATCACTAATACATACACATAATATACAAGTATTATACACAAAGTTAGGTATTTAAATGTATAATTTTTCCCAAAAATTATCATTTTTACATATATATTTATTATTTCCACCCATTTAACTTAGTAAAATAAAATATAACATATAAGTGTTTATTCAAACTCTTGGGTGATTAAGAGTTGATCCTTGTCATTAAGGTTTGTCTAATCACGATTAACCAATTTAATCACCTTTTAATTAAACCTTAATCGTGATTAGATTTTTAGAAAATTTCGCCATAGTTCCCTAAACTATGGCGTTTTCCACGTTTTCTAAACGCATTTTAAAGCATGTTTAAGCCCAAATTTCTTCATCAAATCAAAACAAGTTCCATAACCCAAATTTTTCAAGTAATATTTCACTCATAATTATCCTTATAACCTTTGAACTTTATACAGATTTTTAACCACACTTTCCAGTAAATAAAAAATGATGACGCTTTTTAATTCTTTAACAAGATTATTTAAACTATCATATTTAACATACTAATCTTTCTCTTTTATTTAAACTTCTTTTAACACACTTTTAAAACCATCTTAGTGTGAATAATAATTTTCTTAATCTCTATGAAAGTTATAAAATGTTAAAATCGCTTTTATTTTTGCAGTAAAGTTCATGGATTATGTGGATGATGATCTTGTTAAGGTTTAGACATCAAGTTGTTTAAATCACCATTTTTAATCAAATTTCATACAATATCATCAAGCTAAACAAGTTACTTTAATATAATCATCAAGAATATATAAGTTAACTAGCACTAAACAATATAATCAACACAAAATACATAACATTAGTAGACTTTTTATGTTGAGATTAGTGTTTTGATCTTTGATTTAAGTTAAGTTCAAGATGATTAAGATGTACTTTCATAACCTATATAATATAAGGAGCTTAAAAATGATAAATGGTGATCTTATAATTTTGCACAAGCTTAAGATGAACATTAGAGAAGATAATAAAGTTCCAAAGTGTATCCAAATGATTCTCCTTGCATGCAAGTGTCTTGATCCTTCTTGTAAAGGTTTCAAAGTGCTTATATTATTAAGTTAAATGGATGAAAATGGTGAGGATGAAGGGTGGTTGGGTTGCCAAATGTAGAAGAGAAGAAAGAGAGATGTTTGGTGTGTGATATGTTGTTAGAAGATATGGTAATGTTTTGTTTATAAAAAAAATTGCCCAATCTCATTTAGTCAACATATAATCTTCTACCTTACCACATATTATCATGAAACCTAGTGTTTGGGAAGGTATGGCCGGTGGGTTAAAGGAGCATGGTGGTTATCATTATTTATTTCTTTTTTAACATATAAACATGTGACAAAAATTAAACAAGTAGATATTTTGGTTATTAATTTAATTAGGGTGATTAGGGTATTAATGGTAGTCTAGGTTTTAAATAAAGTCCAACTAGTTTATTAGTTTAGTGAGTATTGATTTTGGATGATAAAAATATCACTAGTTCGCTCGTCGGTTCGATATCAGTTGTTATATAAAAGATGTTATATAATACCAAGAGCTATTGTTATATTTTACTATGAATGCTATGGCGGTTATTTAAGGCGTCTACGACGCCAAAATATGGCTAACTAGTTCGCTAGCCTTTTAGTTTAGGCAATTGAATGGCAAAAATAAAATTTGTTTGCCTATAGGCTCGAATTCACGTAATGTGTGAAAGTTGCAGCATAACGCCGGGAGTTTATGTTTTGGATATCCCACTGATATCCCCAAGCTCATTTAGGATGAAAAATATTATTTACAAGTCCTACGGACATTAAAATGCTGAATTTTAATGTTGTGGACCATTTATTTTTGTTACAGTTTGGCGCGGATCGGACACTTTATAAATATACATTTTTCCGAAAAGTTTATATGTTTGATCATTTGGTGCCCCTAATTGGGGGTTTATTTGTATTTCAGTTTCAAAATACTTTTACGCCAATGGTTGCTTGTTCGGGCAATTTTCAGAACTAGCTGGCATGAATAGTGTGTTCCGATGAATAGTGTTTTAGCATTTTGCCAACATATTTGGACATAGTTTGTAGTTTTCTCGCGACGCAACGAATGTAGTGATATTATTTAACGTATTTAACATGTGCTATGAATGTTAGACTTTAAGTGACCTAATCATGCATTAATTAAGTCGTAACGAACGAAATTAAATGTATAATTAAGTTGTCAAGTTGTACGGAATTACCATTATTTTTGCCGGTTGTCACACATGGTGCCGTAGAAATTAAGCGTCCAAACGGAGAACCATTTAAAGTCAATGGACAAAGGCTTGAATTCTATAAACGATTCTTCGAGGATAAACAAATGGAGATAAGTTTAAGAGAGATAGATAAGTGATCGGGTAACAAAAACTACTTGTATATATCTCTTTAATTATTTTGTTATAATAATCCATCTTGTAGGTATATTGTAGAAGACCATGCCAAAAAGACTACAAACCATGTAAAATGAGCCAAGGACCAAGTGGACAACTATAACTAATATATATACATATATTCACGTAGACACGGGGTTGTGACTACCTACAGACAAGATAAAACCCTTGTTTCATTCCTTCCTTTCTCATAACTCCCACAGACCATTTCTTTGCACCCATTGGTTCCCTGCCTGCTCATGCACCTTTTTGACAAATTCCTTCCATAATCCACCAACAAGGTATGTTCCTAACATCTATTTTAGTTAGATTATTGCTTTGGATGTAGAATAACATCAAGATTTGGGGAAAAATCTAGGGTTCTTAAACTTGACTCGTGTCAATCAGAATTTTTTTCTTAGATCTTGTTAGTAGTAGTCTATAGAAGTGTTTGAAGAATAAAAGATCAAACCATTGTTGAAAAACTTGAAAATTTCAAGTAATTTACGCAAACTCTTGTTCATGACCGAAAAATCTAAAAATAATAGGGTTAAACAGGTTGTTTACTTGAAATAGATACTTGGGGTTTGATTTTCGTGGAAAACACACATGGAGGACCAAAAATTTTCAACTTTACGAAGCTGGCTCGAAACTCTTGAATTTTTGAGCAAACAGTGGTTTCACACCAGGTCGTGCCCCTCAAAACGCTGCAGACATGCGGTCATGCCTCTCAAACATGGGGCCGTGTTTAGACCCTAGATTTTATGTTTTCCACAATTTTTATCGCACCTAACTGTTTCAATTTTCCTTTTTACAGACAAATGGCTCCCACAAGTGGTTGAGGTTCAAAGCTACACATGGATGGCGCGAAGCCCGCATGGAAAGAATAAGTGCACAACACGAGGAACTTCCAAGACAAGTGTGCTATGATACTTTGCAAACGGTTGGCGATAGGGAGCGTTATGACAACTTGGTTACGGGACACCTACGTGTCTTTCTGGAAACTGAACTCCAATCATTTTATGAGTTCAACTTGGAATTTTTGAGATCACTTACTTTCCAAATAGACAGCGAGGATATGTTTGACACCGATGCAGTCTAGTTTAGGTGCGGGGGTGAATGGTATAGCATCTCCGTGGTTCAATTTGGTATGGATATTGGAATCTACACTGAGGAAGAAGTTATTAAGCCCATTTTTACGGATAGCCTCCGTCAAATGCCTGATAACACTAGAAACATGTTTTGGGCACTTGAGATGGACCGTACAACCCGAGCAACACCACGAGCACCAAGATAAGGGACCCCACTCATTCGAGGCATCCACCGGGTCCTAAGCGGTACACTTTGCCAAAGGAGGGATAGAGGGGGAGAGATGAATCATCGGGAGCTAACTTGCTTATATTGCATCCTAGACCGACAACCCCTCAACGTCACCTACATGCTTTTGAGCAACATGGCCTCAAACGCCACTGCCACACATCCAACACCCATCTTCTTCGGCAGTTGGATTGCCCGGGTCTACAAGGCCTATGGAAAGCGAACCCCACGAAGCTTCACCACCGGGGTTGGCATTACCTGGGCCGATATCAACCTATGTCGAAGCTTAGGACTCATCGCTGATTGCAACAACGGGTTCTTGCACTTCAAGGATAACATAGGAAAATTTTGGAGCCCACATGATCTGGATCCAGTCCTTACCATTGAAGATATACCCGACCGTCCTCCATGCTACTCTTACGGTTATGCTCTGGGATATTCCTCTCAAAGAGGAAGCGATTTTCCTAACATACACAATTTATATAACATTCTGTAGGAATGCTTCGGGTATCCCGCAAAGCATATAGCTTGGGCCAAAGCACCAGCACCCGGGTCGGTAGCATGGAAAGGAACATCGCATTGACATGGAGTGAGGGTGTATGATTTTTAATATACTTTTAAGCACTCTTCACTTGTTTATCAAGCTTTAAATTTATAAAACACAATATAACAATATCACTCTCTACAACATACTAGGGCAAGTGCACCCATCGTTGCGTAGTATAGTGATGGTAAGATACTGAGGTGTTCCACGGACACAAGAGCTTTTAAAACCGGAATATCGTCAACGTCTAATCCAACCAAATTTTGAGAAAAGGCTTATAAAAAGTCAAAGAAAGGAAATAAAGTAATAAAAGGTATAAATAAACAAGATAGAATCACTTGGTTCCGATTTATCTTTTGCGTATCCTTTGATGAATTCCGCACTTTAGGTTTTTAAGAGATTATCTTGGTTATAGTGGCATGTCCCTCTTTTGGAGGCAATGCTATCCTTGGTCATATTGGTCTGAGTGAGTAGGGAAACAGTCCCGCAAGACCAGAATACTGAAAGATAATTAAGTAAGTTATTAATGCAAAATATGGTATGTCCCTCTTTTGGAGGCAATGCTACCCTCATCCATATTGGTCTGAGTCAGCAAGGATACAGTCCAACAAGGTCGGTTTAAAGTTTTAATAGTAGTTTATTTATAAGGGATCAAGTCGTTCTTACTTCCCCCGATTTGATGTTATCTGCCTCAAAGGAAGTCCTAATAAGCTTAAATTAAGTCCTCGTAGGATATATACACTAAACGAGGCAAGAACTATACCCAAACCACCCTTCTAACCGGCAGTTAACACGCTTCATTTAGACCGTAAAGACACGAACGATGAATCAACAAAACATGAAGAGATGATAGAATAAAGTTCACTTTCAATATAAAAAACTAGATATTAAAGTCATTAATACAAACCCAATTAAAAAATTAACCAAAGCTTGGAAATCAAAAGTAATATATAAATGACTTGTCTTCACCAAGTGATGTAAGAGATTAGCCAATCATGGCCTTTGTTTGACAAAAACTCTTATGATCAATCTTAGATCCCGAGACTACTACACACTCTAATTATGGATGATGCATGAACATGGTGGATGATGGTGGTATTGTGGTGGTGTAGTGATGGCAGGTGTGAGAGAAGTGGTTTTCCAAGGGATGGATTGCAATTGAACCAAGCATCCTTTTTTATAGTTGGAAACAGATGGCTTACAAGGCCATGTGCCCCCTTGTTCTTTCTATTCATTTAATGAGTTGCGTTTATTCATATGCTTGAATGGCCCCGTGCCCATTGTACTTGCTATACTATCCAAGATTTGCATATCTGGGAGTTGACCACGACCCGTGTCCATGAGACACGGCCCCGTGTCTCTTGTATGCTTCTGTTTGTCTTTTTCTTTATGAAATCTTGAGTGGGGCACAACCCCATGTTTTGGTGGCAAAGCCCCGTGCTTGTCTTGTGACTTGTTGTTTTTGGTCTTGCGGTGAAGCTCAAAGGGTCAGTATGATGTATTAACTTTCCCTCTTTTGTATTAATGTTGGTTTTTATCGTTAATTTGTTCCTTTTGTACATTTAAGCTCTTTTAAATCCTGAAAATCAAAAGTATAAAAAGAAACAAACTTTTCCAACATTATTACTAAAAAGGGTTGAATTTATACCTTATTTGATACAATTTATATGTTGCATTTGTTGCATATCAGCATCCATGCAGTCCAACATCTCCTATATACGGGAGCACATGGTATACCAAGACGACGAGGATGACAATGATGAAGGCGATGACATGGATTCGGACTAGGCGATGGTGGCAAAGAAGGTGGCATGGTTGGTGGCGTAGGTGGTGACTCTCAGGTTAACTCGCTCTCCTTTAAACAATGTAGTTAATTGCAGGTTGCGGCCTGTTTTGAACAATTTACTCTTCTAAACAGTTTACTTTTTGCACTTTATTCTTTATGTTTGTTTGTGGTGGATGATGAAACGAAACGTTGGTAATTTTGGACCTTGTTTTTTGTTAGATTGTTGTTTTGTTATGTAAATGAGCTCACATATACCTTAGAATGCTTGGAACCACCAAGCACACGAAACCTCGGACCCGAAACAGGAGGCCTAACACCCTAAAAACCTTTTTCTCAAACTAACAGAAGCCCCGCACGGGGGAGTGTCTCCCTAACACGCGCCCGTGCCTCTTCACTACTAAAACAATTTATCTTTTAGACCTATCACACAGGGTCGTGCCTCGCAAACACGCCCCCGAGTCGGCCTTCTGTGTGTTTTCGGAAAAATCACGTTACTGGCATTTTGACACGGGTATGTGACTACCCAACATGCACCATGTCTAGTAGCCAATTTATGAAAATTTTTTATTGTTTTAACCGACATTTACACATTTAATAAAATTTAACCCATTTTGGACACATTAAGGACAATGTGTAATTTAAGTGTGGGGGAACTTGAATCATTTGTCCTAAAATAAGCCTTACACAAAACTCTACCTGAAACTGCTAAAACACCCCAAATCTTTTTTTTTCAAAATAATTTTTTTCTTGTTTTAGTTTAAGTTAGAAAACCAAGTTCTAAAAACTTTTGTTTTAACCAATTTACAACCAATAGCATCGTGATAGCCCGTACGGTTCTTAAAAATCTACAACTTGACAAGGCAATGCATTCCGGGTGCTTACCGACTGATTCAAGTAAGTAAATGATTAAGGCGTTAGGACTATAAACCTTTTCTATTTCAACCTGTTATCTCCCCACTAAAACCAAAAATCACTTAGTTAACCCCTTTGAGCCTAAATCTTTCGTTCCAAAACCCGCAAAATACAAATTTTGCAACAATCTCCCATCACCCTAAACCCTTTTACTTTTTACACCCTTTATTTTAGAAAAACTTAGGTTCTTTAGAAATATATCAAATTGTGACTTAGTTATCTTGTGAATATTCTATAAAAAAATCCCCTAGTTGCTTGAAATAAATTTAGCAAGTTCCAAATTTCTTGCTTATAATTTATAGTTTGTATCTAAGTCAGAAACACATAATTTTTCAAAAGAAAACTAAAATTGTTACACCTTTCTCCACTTTTTACATAAAAATCCCTACCCCTAGCCAAAACCTACCCTTTTAAAAGTCTTCTTTTTATCTACAAATATTATGTCAAAAAGGAGGAGGTTCGATTGCTTGTCAAGCATATGGTAGGAGTAAGTTCCACACTGGGACCCGAGCGTTTCACTTGTATATTTTCGGTCTAGTGTTGAGTGATCACTTTTGAGGTGTGTGAAATTGTATATAGCTTAATGAAATTGAAGAGGCATGTTATGCCTAAAAATATTATTTATGAAAAAGAGTTCTAAATAAATCATGTAGAATAAGATTGTAAATAAAACAAAAATCAAGAATAAAAGAACTTAGATTCCTGACACTCTAAAACAAGACCCAAAAGCTTTTTCTCTACCTCTTCCATTTGGGTATGTAAGCAATATTAAAGAGTTTTACTTGAGGACAAACAAAGATTCAAGTGGGGGTATTTGATATGTGCAAAATGCAACATATAAATTATATCAAATAAGGTATAAAATCAACCATTTTATGTACTAATGTTAGAAAAATTGCGTTTGTTTGTATACTTTTGATTTTCAGGATTAAAAGAGCTTAAATGTACAAAAGGAATAAATTAACGGCAAAATCAACATAAATACAAAAGAAGATAAGTTGACACACCATGCCTACCGTCCATGCTTCGCCCCAAGACCAAAATGAAAAATCAGAAGACAAGCACGGGATCGTGCCACCAAGGCATGGGGTCGTGCCCCACTCCAGAGTCCATGAAGAATAATACAAACAGAAGCAGACAAGATACACGGGGTTGTGTCCCATGGACACAAGCCGTGGTCAACTTCCAGATATGCAGAATCTCTCAAAGTATAGCAAGTACAAGACTGTGGGACTGTGCCCTCTGCCACACAGGCCGTGTGTGCATACGGACTAGCACAACTCATTAAATGAAGACAGAAAAGAAAAGGACAATGGGCCATTCCCCCTGGGCACGGGGCCATGTGAAGGGTCTATTTCCAGCTATAAATAGAGGGCTTGTTTCACTTGCAACTCGACCCTTGGGAGCCCTCTCTCTCATTGCACCACCACTCCAACACCATCATCCACCACATCCGTTTGAGTTTAGAGTGTGTGTAATAGTCTTGGGATCCAAGATTGATTGTAACATTTCTTGTCAAACAATAGCCATGCTTGGCTAATCTCTTACATCACTTGGTGATGACAAATCTTTTATGTAACTTTTGATTTCCAAGCTTTGGTTAAATTTTTATTTAGGTATGTATTAATGATATAACAACTATTTTATTATGTTGAAAGTAAACTTTATTCTATCATCTCTTCATGTTTTGTTGATTCACTCCTTCGTGTCATTACGGTCTATATAAAGCATGTTAACTGTCTGGATGGGGGGGTTAGAAGGATGGTTTGGGTAAACTTCTTGCCTCGTTTAGTGTATAGATCCTGCGAGGACTTGATTCAAGCTTATTAGGACTTCTTTTGAGGCAGATAACATCAAATCGGGGGAAGTAAGAACGTCTTGAATCCCTTATAAATAAACTGTTACTAAAACTTTAAACCGGCCTTGCGGGACTGTAACCCTGCTGACTCAGACCAATATGGCCGAGGGGAGCGTTGCCTCCAAAAAAGGGACATGCTAAATTTTGCATTAATAACTTACTTAATTATCTTCCAATATTCCGGCCTTGCGGGACTTTATCCCTGCTGACTTGGACCAATATGGTCGAGGGTAGCGTTGCCTCCAAAAAAGGGACATGCTACATTTTGCATTAATAACTTACTTAATTATCTTCCAATATTCCGGCCTTGCGGGACTTTATCCCTGCTGACTTGGACCAATATGGTCGAGGGTAGCATTGCCTCCAAAAGTGGGACATGCAACTATAACTAAGATAATCTCTTAAAAACCAAAGTGCGGAAATCATCAAAAGATACGTAAAAGAAGAGTCGGAACCAAGTGGTTCTATCTTGTCTATTATTTCTTCTTAATATTTTAATTTCTTTTAAATTTTATTTACTAAACATCTTTTCTCAAAAATTTGATTAGATTAGACGTTGATGATATTTCGATAATAAATGTTCTTGTGTCCTTTGACTACCTCGATATCTTACCATCACTATACTACGCCAACGATGGGTGCAGTTGCGCTAACGTCTTGTAGAGAGTGATAGTGTTATATCGTGTTTTATAAATTTAAAGTTTGATAAATGAGTAAAAGTGCTAAAAATATATCAAAAATTATACTCAACCATACCCACGTCAATAGAAAATCATATTGTTTTATATATAAACCATAATGTTTCGAAAACTTGGGAATAATACTATTAGGCACATATGAATGACCCCAAAACATTTGAAAATGTAAAAAAGGGGTCTAAACTCACATGAATTGGCGATGTCGTGCTTAATTGTGCTAGCAAAGCTTAAATGCTACCCTACATGCAATCACCTTTCAAAAATCATTTCAATCAAAACTCAACTCTTAAACAAAACACCAACACTAACCCACACACACACACACTTACGAGCATACACACACACATAGATACTTCCATTTTTATTTTGATAAGATTATTTTGTTGATTAGTTTCCATGAGTTATGAAGAACCCTAGTGTTTGAGAAACATGCTATCACCATCATCATCAAGAAACAAGTTCAAGAATGGTAAATGGTTTATACCTTCCAAGAACAAAAATGGTTTTGATGAATGCAAGCTTGGTCCTCCTTTAGGTCACCTTTGGATCTTCAAATGAACTTGAAATCAACCTAGAAAGAACTTAGATATTCAAAGTTTAAATGAAAAATGGCAATGGAGCTAGTTTGGGATTGTGTTCGGCCGAGAGAGGGAGAGGGAGAGGTGGAGAGTGTGTTGTGAAGTGTGTATAAGATTTTGAGTTTTAAAAAGTGGGAAATGATTAGTGTGAATGGTTTAGGTGACACTTATAAGGCTAGGATGTTAGTGGACGCTCTCATGTGCTGCCACCACACCATCTATACACACACATATTTCAAATATATACATATATATAGGTTAAATGTATGCACAAACAGGTTTTTATCTGATTATCTAGTATTTTGTTTTGCGTTTCATTTACGTTCTAAGGCATTTTAAATTATTTTTATCATTTTATAAAAATTAACACGCCATATTATTCTTGACAATATATTTTTTGCCTTCACTAGCATCGTTGTTTAAATTTTATAAGATACACGTGGTATTGCGAATTACGCGATTAAAACCACAAAACAGTGTTTTTAAGTGTTTTAATTAAATTTTCCTCACAGATACGATTAATAATAGCATTTTATTCATAACGGAATATTATTAGGATTTTAACATTAATTGGGCGGTCACCGATGTTCGTTACGCATTTTGTTCGTTATGTGATAAGCGTATATCTTGTTTTTTGCCAACATAAATTAAGTAAAGTCTGGGCTTACCAAGACATCAAATACCATTAATTAACATAAAATTAAATAATGCCATTATCCAGTGATAACATGGGTTACACTAGTACCATATTGACTCTAAGTTGTCGGGTGTCAGAATGACTACTCAAGATTCTCCTAGGTAATGTTCCTAGAAACTAAAGATGAGACACTCGATTGCTTAAAGATTATGTTCAATAAGATTGAAAATCTTTACAACTTACCAATTCGTCGAATAAGAAGTGTCCATGGAACATAATTCAAGAACAAGATGTTGAATGACTATTGCAACGAAAAGGGTATTCTTCATGAATATAGTGCTCCTTACACGCCATAACAAAACGGAGTAGCTAAACAGAAGAATCAAACACTAATAGAGACAGATCGAACGATGCTAGCTGACTCAAAGCTACATGTGAGTTTTGGAATGAAGTTGTTGCATCTGCATGCTATACACTTAATCGTGTCTTAACAGTCAAGAAGTTTGGGAAGACATGTTTTGAGTTACTAAACAAAAGGAAACCCAATCTAAAGTGGCTAGAGCCATTCGGGTCACCGTGTACGATAATCAATCAAGAAGGAAAGTTTGGAGCAAAATCACTTGGGAGATTCTTTGTTGGATATGCTAATATGTTGAAAGAATGTACTTACCGAGTATTAATAGGATCGTGCAAGCTCAACACGTCGATTGCCAAAAGTATACCATGCATACACAGAAACTCGGTGATGCCTGGATGTTCGGTTATGGAAGTCTCTAGAAATCATTCAATTTACCTGCTGAGCCACCGATGAAGAACTTGCAATGTTGTATCTGTTACAACAAGGTTTGGTTCAAGAACAAGTACTAAGACCAATTGTTTTCACACCAACACAATTTGGTTCAGCAGGTCTAAGCAATCATATTGTAGAACCTGAATCCAAGTACTCAAATACCTAATCAAGATGTGAATCCAAATGATAACGGCCCAATTTTAGACCAATCAAATGATTCTAAACCTAAAGCTACTTATGATGAAGACAATGAACCTATCGTCGATAGTCATCAAGAGGCTCAACAAACGGATCTAGAAGTTGAAAGAAGTGCACAAGATGTTGGTCAAAGTGATGCTAAGCTAAACGGAAACAACTTAGAACCATCAGTTATTGTTTCAAATGAAATAATGCCAAGGCCTGGACCATATCATCCATCAGAAAACATTCTTGGTTATCTATAAAGTGGCGCACAAACAAGAAACCAAATTCATCAAGGATTAAGTTGTTTTTACTCAAAGGTTGCTGATTTACAAAATCGGTTCTCATATATATGTTTTATTTCTGAGGTAGACCAAAGAATTATAAAGAAGCATTAACTGAAGAAAGTGTGGTCAATGCAATGCAAGAAGAGTTACAACAAATTGAAAAATTAGGAGTTTGGAAGCTTGTAGACCTACCAGACAATCATAAGAAAATAAACACGAAGTGGGTTTTCAAGTGCAAAAGAGATGATAGGGGGTCATCGTTTAAAATAAAGCTAGGTTAGTTGTGCAGGATTTTGTCAGTAAGAAGGTATAGATTTTACCGAGGTTTATGCTCTGGTTGCAAGGCTTGAAGCATCGGAATATTTCTAGCCTTTGCTTCTTCGAAAGGTTTCAACAATAAGATGTGTAGTCATTATTTCTTGATGGAAGGGTAAAGGAAGAAGTCTACGTCGGACAACCTCCAGGTTTCATAGATCCTTTCAACAAAGACATGGTGTATCATCTCGAGAAAGCGCTTTATGGATTGCATCAAGCACCGTGTGCTTGGTATGAAACATTATCTCAACATCTGTTGGATAATAATTTCATTAGAGAAACCATCGACTACACTTTGTTTATTAGAGAAACTGATGGTCACATTCTGATTGTACAAATCTATGTTGTAACGCTTCGCATTTGTAACTTTCCGTTTTTTAGTAAGATTGCTTCATGTTTCTATCTTTAGAAAGTCCAAACCTTGTAATCGTATTTCTGTTTCTAAATCATTGTAAATATAAGGCTTTGATTGTAATCAAGTTGATCAATTTTGCGAATTTCACAAACTTCATACATGCTTAAACTTACGAACGTACGTTACATTGTTGTTCGATAAATCAATTCAAAGTGACCCGTAAATGCCTATTGTACGTTTGTAAACATTAGTACCAAAGTCAAGCTAGATGATTAGTCATTCTTACACACGTATTCAAGCTTTCGGCATCATACGAATTGTTTAATCATTATCGCGACACTTCAACAATAATCATGTCTTTTTTTTAATCATGTAAGGCCCTAACTTTTATTTAAAACCTTCCAAACACTCCACCTTAGTAACATACCTAAAATATATAAAATGTGCATCAAACATAACAAGAAAATAAATTAAATAACAAAAAAAAGACTAGGCAGCTTGCGGCCGCAAGCTGCCATGTCTAGGTTCCCACTTTTTTTCAATTCAAATCTCCACCTAATTACATTAATTGCAACCCTAATCCTAACCCTAATCCTTTCACAATAAAAGCAAGCCTTCCCCCACCCATTTCTCACTTTTACAAGCCTCCAAATACCTCAAACAACCTCCCAAAGTTCATAAACTTTTTGCTAAAACCAAACAAATTGCAAGTGAGTTTCAACTCACTTCTCTTCTTCTTCAAGCCTTTTTTTTTCTTTCTAACACCCTTCGATAACCTCTAGGAAGGTTCTCAAGTTTGCTTTGGCAAACTAAGGTGAAACCCCCACCATTTTGAGGTTTCCAAAAGTGTGTTAACTTTCTACCCATTTTTATCTTTTTAAACTTTAAGATTTTCAAAGTTTTCTTCATGTTTTCTTCCTCAACATTGTTTGGTAAGCCCCATGGGATGTTACCATAGGTTTTCCATGGAAAACCAAGGTGGAACAATACCATTTTTAGGGCCAAACTTTCTATTTTGGAAGTTATACTTAAAAACTTTATCGAACTTGATTTTAAAATTAACAACTCTATGCTAGTTGTGCCTCTAATCAAGTTTATGGTTAGTGAGCTAGCTAGATTGTTCCATACAAAATCAAGAGGCATAACATGCCTCTAAAATTGTGGTTTTACTAGGGTTTTAAACCCACAAGTGTTGAGCCATCCTAGCTTACAAGCTTGTGTTGGTGAAGGTGTGATTACTAGGGTTTTAAACCCACAAGCGTTGAGCCATACTATATATAAACTATATATGTAAATAAATAATATATCCGAACCTTTGACGATGACCATATGGTTACTTGTCCTAATATTAGGTTATTTTATCTAAGACCTAACCATCGTTATGATTCGATTGGGCATGACCCATAAAACACAAACACCCTTCGGGGCTTATAATGTCAAACACGAGCGTTAACGTCTAGATAAATACTTTCGACTATACATACTTTTTGCATACTTTAATTCCTAAAAAAAATTATCAAACTCCATCGTCAATCTAATACTCATCCCCCCTAAAACAACCTAAACGCTTTCACGGAATTAACTTTACAAAACCGTGAGTACACTCGACACCCTTTTTACACTTTACACTTTTTGCGTGCAACATGTTAATATATCAAAATACACTAAATCACACTTTTATTCTATGAAATCACACAAACAATCCACCATACATGCTATAGTTATGTGATACTTGAATTTTTACTTGTTACATTCTTATGTGATACTAAATGTCATTAACTTCGATCAAGCCTCCCTTAACATGTATAGTGCTATAGGAGTAGCACACCGCCCGTATTCTTGTGTTCATGTTAAGTTTTTATCTATTATGCGGTACACTAGAGGATTGACTTGTAGTTCACATGTCTTGTTTACATTTATCTCGTATACTAGCTTATCATGTGAATTTGTTTAAATCTTTTTATTACTTATGCTATGATATCAAACTTGTGTACTCACCAATATTTTGTTATTGAACTATACTTTTTAACATGTTGCAGGTTGATGAGAATGACATGACGAAACTAAGTAGGATTGGCATAGAAACACGCTTAGAATGCTAAGTTATTTAGTATGTCTTGTTGAACATGTCTCGTATGAAGTTGTTTCGTATTTGAATTGTATTGTATTTGACAATTTGGTGATTTGAAATGAAATGTGTTGTTTAATTAAATATTGTCACAATTAGTGTTATGATGTCTCGAGCAATCTAGTTCATCTCACTCCAATGTTTCTGCCATCGGTTGGGGTGTGACAGATTGGTATCAGAGCCATAACTATCGGGAATTAGGTAGAATTGCCATGTTCGACCTAGTCTATAGTTTAACTGACCAACTTGACCTTTCTTGCTTCATGATTAAAATGTTAAATTCTTCCTACTTGTTTCTTCCTATTTCTTTTGTCTTAATATATATGCAATGTGTTTTTCCTATGACACTTACACAACTTACACAATTGAAGACTTGAAGGCACTCATACTATAAACGAGACGACCTCACCAAAAAAGGAGTGAAACCCGCACTTTGGTGATCACTCTCAATCCGCCTAATTCGATTTTATACGAAATTACACCATCAAGTTAGGAGTGAAATCCACATCTTGATGGGAATTTCCATTTCATACTCTAGTGGACCCTTACCAACAAGTCAGAATTCGCTCCTCGTTTGGTAAGTACCAACCACATTTAAGGTACGATGTTGTCAAGTTAGGGGTGAAACCCGCACCTTGTCAACTAGTCCCATTCCTCGATTTTCAATCTGGCCAAAGTGTTGATTTTTCGATCGGTTAGAGATGTGTAGTAACTGGATGGGTAAAGTGTCGTTAATCACTTCTCGACGAGAGCACTTTGCCTATAGGCAAAAGCACGTTTCTCTAATTTGAAAGGATCTCGATTCACTTTGGAATAGTCGACGTTTCTCAACCCGAAACACTCCAATGTTGTATTGAGCCTATCTTTTATGTATCTCAATTATCATGTGTTTTAATACTTGATACATTATTCATTTCTATCCCGATGCACAACTCGCACACCTTTCGTAACCAAAAACAATAATAATAATAATCCTGAACCAACTAAATTTATACTCCTTATGCAAATCATACATGTTTATGCTTTTGAATGCTTATATGCTTATGCTATCTATGTGAATTCATACGTGTTACATGATACTTATTAGCTCAAAAATGAGTACTTTTCTTTATAAAAACGCATTACGATCAAAGCCTAAATCTATCTTCTATTGTCTAATCCTATAGATGTCTTTCTCTCAAAGCGTTATGGGTAAGAGGAAGTCCACGTCCAAGTAAAAGTCCCAATCCGATTCCATGTCCAAGAAGGATTGCATGAGGCTCATGGCCGAACAAATGGCCGAGCATATGGCCAAGGTCATACCCGAGATCGTCTATAAAATCCAACCTCCACCTAATACCGAATCACCTCACACTTCCGTCGACTCCAAGGCAGAACCACCTAAATCAACCTTCACCCACAAGCAATTTTGCTCTTGTAATCACTTACCTTTCACCGGCCCTGAAGGGGACGCCACCAAGTTACTACAATGGTTCGACGCCATTGAGGTCACTTTTATTTAAAGTGGTTGTCCCGACCACCTACGTGCCATGGACACTACGGGGATGTTCCGATCAGGGACTCTTGATTGGTGGACTTCCGAGCGTAACGCTCGTGATAACGAAGTCGCTCACGCCCTCCCCTAGACCAAGCTTATGAAACTAATGGAAAGTGAATTCTGCCCTCCGCACGAACGCCAACGACTCGAAAATGAGGTTTGGAACCTCAAGCAGGTTGGGAATGACAACGCTGGCCTCACGGCCCGTTTTAAGCAGATGGGTGCGATTTGCCCAAGCTAAGTCGACACAGCTGAAAAGGTAGTTGCTAAGTACATATGTTGCCTCCCTCCTCACCTCGCAGACCTGGTCGATACCACCTCACCCAAAACCCTCGAGGAAGCCTTTCGTTTAGCTGCTCGACTGAAAAATTGCCATGTCCTTCGTGAAGCCTCCAAGGCTTCATTAAGGAAAGCCCACCAAGCCACCACTGAAACCCTCGCCAAGCCTACCTCACCCAAACCCCCAAGAAGCAACACCAAAGGCAAGAAGCGGAAGACTTCGAGCCAGAACTGCGCGGTAGTCACTCCGCCAAACCCCCAACAGCTAGCCTTAGCCGCACCCGAACCCATCAAGAGAACATACACCGGGCTGCATCCCAAGTGCAACACCTGCCCTTTCACCATCCGGTTACTGCCCCATGCCGCCTATGCACTATCTTTAATAGGTATGGCCACTTCACCCAACAGTGCCGAAATGTTCCGCAAGCCCCTATGAACCAAGCCCGAGCCATAACCGCACCCCAAATGCCTACCGCCAACCAAAACCGACCTCTTGTACCCACCGCTCGTGCCTGCTTCAGATGCGGAGACCCAAATCATTTCGCCAACAACTGCCCGCAGCGCAACAACAACATTCAGCAGCAGCAGCAAGCCCGCAGCCGAGTCTTCGTCATCACAGCCGCACAAGTTCAAAACTCCAATGATATCATATCGGGTACGTTTCTTGTTAACAATGTTTATGCTACGTGTTTATTAATATTGGTGTGGATAAAAGTTTTGTATCCGTTGAGTTTGAACCATTGCTTGTGTGTAGTCATTCTAAGTTGCCTAAATCATTCGAGGTCGAGGTCGAAGTCGCTGACGGAAAATCCGTCACCGTTGATTATGTCCTTTCTAATTGTTCTTTAAATCTCAATGATCATACGTTTTCTATTGACCTCATACCCATGCAAATAGGTAGCTTCAATATCATAGTAGGCATGGATTAGCTTAGGCGAGCCCGTGCTGAAGTTGTTTATTAAGAAAAATACATTCGCCTTCCCCTTCCCAATAATGATTCCTTACACGTCTATGGCGAGAAACCTTTCAAAGGTCTCAAGCTTATGTCATGTATTCAAGCGAACAAGTACTTGCATAAGGAATACTTCGCCTTTCTTGCCCACATTGTGGAAAAGAAGGATAAGAGTCCAAGCGTGAGTGAAGTCCCCTTGTGCGCGATTTTCCTGATGCCTTCCCTGAGGATCTTCCTGGTCCTCCTCCTCGTTCTGTTGACATCCGTATCGACCTCATCCCTGGCACAACTCCGGTCGTAAAATCCCCCAATCGCCTCGGAGATGCAAGACTGTCTAGTCAACTTCAAGAGCTTCTTGATAAAGGCTTCATACGTTCTAGCACATCTCCTTGGGGTGCTCCCATTCTATTCGTCAAAAAGAAAGAAGGATCCTTTCGTATGTGCATCGACTATCGTGAGCTCAACAAGCTTACGGTCAAGAACCGATACCCACTTCCTCGCATCGATGACCTTATTGATCAGCTTCAAGGCGCAACTTGTTTCTCAAAAATCGACCTTCGCTCCGGTTATCATCAACTTCGAGTTCTCGAAGAAGATATACCCAAAACCGTGTTTCGCACACGTTATGGGCACTACAAGTTCGTGGTCATGCCATTTGGTTTGACCAACCACCCGTCGTGTTTATGGATTTAATGAATCGCGTGTGTAAGCCCTATCTCAACCGATTCGTGATCATCTTCATTGACGATATCCTAATCTATTCCAAGACGCGAGAAGAGCATGAGCGACACTTGCGTCTTATCCTTCAGTTGTTGCCTACTGAACGTCTTTACGCCAAGTTCTCCAAGTGTGAATTTTGGCTAAAGGAGGTTCAATTCCTTGGTCATGATTCAACGAACTTGGTATTCACATTGACCCCGCAAAAATCAAGGCGGTGAAAAATTGGATTGCTCCTAAGACAGCATCCGAGATTCGTTCGTTTCTCGGCTTAGCCGGTTATTACCGTCAGTTTATTTCGAATTTCTCAAAAATTGCCATGCCTCTCACTTCCTCGAATCAAAAGGATAAACCTTTTGGGGTTCCGAACAAGAGGAGTCTTTTCAAACGCTCAAAGACATGCTTTGGAATGCTCCTATCCTAACCCTTCCCGATGGTACCGATGACTTTGTCGTGTATTGCGATGCCTCAAGACAAGGGCTTGGTTGTGTTCTTATGTAACGAGACAAGGCCATCGCTTACGCATCTAGACAACTCAAAATTCATGAGAAAAACTGTACTACGCACGACCTCGAACTTGGTGCAGTTGTTTTTGCATTAAAGATATGGCGACACTACCTTTACGGTACAAAGTGTACGGTCTTCACCGACCATAAGAGCCTCCATCACATCTTTAATCAAAAAGAACTCAACATGCATCAGCGTCGCTGGGTGGAATTATTAAACGACTACGACTGCGATGTCCGCTACTACCCTGGTAAAGCGAATGTTGTGCCGACGCACTTAGTCGGAAAACTCATGTTAAGAATGTACGTTGTTACCAAACTTTGGGAAAGCTTCAAGAGATGATTCGTGAGGCACAATACTCGACCGTTAATGAGGGTAACCTCGATAATGAGTTGAAGTGTGGTGCTGAAAACCAACTTGTGACCAAATCTAATGGCATCATGTGCTATCTCGACCGTATTTGGATTCCAAACCGTGATTATCTTCGTGACCTCTTGATGAGTGAAGCTCATAAGACTAGGTATTCTATTCATCTTGGCACCGATAAGATGTATCATGACCTTCATGCGTCATATTGGTGGCCTGGAATGAAGAAAGATTTTGCCTATTACGTTTCAAAGTGCCTTACTTGTTCCAAAGTAAAGGCCGAACATCAACGACCCTCTGGCTTACTCAAACAACCAGAAATTCCTGTTTGGAAATGGGAAACTATTGCCATGGATTTCATTACCAAACTCCCTTGTACGTCATCCGGTCATGATAGTATTTGGGTAATCATCGACCGTCTGACCAAGTCTACTCAGTTCCTCCCCATACATGAAGACTATCGAGTTGAGAAATTGGCTCGTATCTACACGGATGAAGTCATTTGTCCTCATGGTGTCCCCATTGACATTATCTCGGACCGTGATGGTTGTTTCACTTCTCGTATTCGGCAAATGTTTCAAAAAGCTCTTGGTACTTAACTCAATCTCTGTTTGCTTTCCATCCTCAGTCTGATGGTCAAACCGGGCGTACTATCCGAAATCTAGAGCACATGCTTCGTTCTTGCGTAATCGATTTTGGTGGCAACTGGGACATGCACTTGCCTTTGGTCGAATTCTCATACAATAACAGCTGCCACACGAGTATTCAAATGGCACCATTCGAGGCACTATATGGACGCAAGTGTCGATCACCTATTTGTTGGCATGAGATCAGGGAAGCCCAAATCACCGGTCCCGAGATTATACAACAGACGACGGACAAGATTTTACAGATTCGGGACAACTTGCTAAAAGCTAGAAGATGACAAAAGAGCTACGCAGATAAAAGACGCAAGCCTTTGGAATTCAACGTTGGTGACTTTGTACTTCTCAAACAGAAGCATTACAAAAAATCAAACATCAAGACATGCAAGTCAGTTCTCCGATGAGAGTATTCTCGTAGTCATCAAAGCAAGCAAACCACAAAACATAAAGAAGAAGCATGATGAAGATGGTAAACAATCTGAGATAACCAAAAACATCCAAAACCCTTGTACTTACCAACATCATAAAAGAAAGCATGGAACAAAACTATCACAAAACATCAAACATCAAGACATGCAAATCGGTTCTAGGATTAGATTACTCCCATCGTCATCATCGAAGCAAGCAACCCACAAAACATAAAGAAGAAGCGTTTCAAAGATGTAAAACGTACTAAATCTAACGGCGTATCAACGAAAAGTCAAGCGGTTAACGAATTCCGACCAGATATTAAACCGGTATGCAAAGAAAAAGAATGAAGCTTACCAAAGCCCAAAAGAAAATCAAACCTAAAGCTAACAAGTATGTCAGATAACCTCACCATGCAATGACTATGATGGCCAGTAGGAGTTTGGTGAGGCGGTGGGAGGGATGACTAGCAATGAACAAATAAGGGATTGGAGTTTTATACCTAACCAATGTACAACAAAACAATACCTAAGTACGACACAATGAGGCAAAAAAACAAATAGCAGGATGTACAGCACCCTAATGCAACAAAATCTTACAAATTAATTACTTAGAGACTAATTATTTAATCAAAACTGTTTTATAAACAACAATTTAATAACCATTATTTAATTCCAAATGTTTATATATTAATTATTATTATTAATAAATAGTAATAACTAATTCCCTTAACTTGATTATTCTCTAATAATCATGAGCCACTTATTGCGTGTTAGGTTTGTTTAACAATTAAACAACCTTTAGTATAGTTGTTTTTTGTGTAACCCTTTGGATCTTACTTAAATAGTGGGGTTGTCGAATATTGTTACCCTGAAATATAAAACCTACTATTCTAAACAGCATATGATTGTGTTTTCGGGTTTATCTTCTTGCAATTAGATTATGGTGGGCGTTCTTGGTGAAAAACCTATAACGGACCATGCATCAATTACGTGTCTTTAAAATAATTTTACAACAGATGCATTAAATTCACTAGGAACAAAGGAGTGATCGATCAATGGTCCATTAAAATTTTTAAAATGCAAAAGGAACCTTACGTCTTAATCACATTTTTTAGAAAGATTGCAATAAGAGAAGAAGAAATAAGGTAAAAACAATGGATCAAAGAGTTTGTAAAAAAGTGATCTACACTAAGTCCATGAATGCATAACCATTCCATCTTACAGAAACCTCAACCAAATCTTCCGCAAATCCTCATAAGTATCTGCCAAGCCTCCATTCCTTCTTATGTTCCAATTAAATTATGTATATTCACTTTGTCTTCTACTAAAGTGAAACAATGGAAAAACTTTGGTGGAACATGGGAGCATTGATGTCAAAAACTTGTTTTACCGAACCAAACAAAATTTTGGGTCGATGAATTGAATGCACTAGCTCATGTCGTAGCTACCGGTGATGTAGGTCTATGGTTCCCTTTCTCAATTCAGTTAGGAGCACCCCATGTGGAAGGAATACGTTCCGGAGCAACAGGCACAGGCATGCTTCGGATGTTGATATCAAGTGGATACGTTCGGTATTCGATGTCTAGTTCTTTAAAGATTCGATTCATCTCCTCAACAATCTTGCCTCTCCTCAAAAATCTTTCTGTTATATCTTGATGATTCATTTTGTGTTGCACCCAGACTGATAACTTTTGCGTATTTAGATCATACATATCCATCGGTAGTACTATCGGGTCGGGGTACCAATGATCCTTGTTGCTCTCGATAAAGCTAAATAGCATCGATCATAAAATTAGTTCCACCCAAAACATCAAATCCTAACACTAGGTATGTCAACAATATATAAATGGTTTATCAAAAATATTCTATAATTTTAGCACTATAGTTTATAAAATAAAATTAAGTGGAAAAGGTAATTGTATCCCAACCCAACGTAAAAGTTAGTTGTTTTGATTAGGGTTGTAAAAAAGCTTGTGGCTCGTAGCTTGCTTGTTTGAAGCTCGCTCGGATTTAGCTCAGAAAAGTCTCGCTCAATATGGTTTGGTTTGAAACTGAGTCGAACCGGCTCAGCTTGGTTAGAAAGTGAGCCTAGCTCGGCTCGGCTCGTAATGGGCCGGATTGGCTCGCTTGGTATGTCGGCTCGGCTTAGCTCGGATTATTTTACTTATAATATATTTTATTTTTATATACGTTATAATATATTACAAAATACTAATTATTATTTATATGTATTTTGGAGTGTCATTTGATATCTATGTCATATTTAAAGGTTGATTACCATGCTAATTAACTAATATTGTATTTCGTTGAAATTTAAACCTTATTTTGTGTTGTTGAAATTGATTTTGACTTGTAATGTATTAGGTTGAAGTTATTTTGTATATGTTCTTTTGAACTATTGAATATTATTTTTTACTACTGAATTTTGAGAGTTTTGTATTATTTTTCTTTTTAAAACCGAGTCAAACCAAACCAAGCCGAGTCAGATCGGTTTAAAGCCAAGCCCGAGCTTAGATTTTAAGGTCGGTTTCAAATCCGAGCTGAGCCAGTTCGGTTTATAGTTGAGCCGAGCCCGAGCTTGCGTGAGCTCGGCTCGGCTCATGCACAAGCCTAGTTTTGATCTTACCCAACGCTCTGACTAGAAATTGGAAATTAAAAAATATTAGGTGAAACAGTGATTCATGCCTGAGTATCCGTTGTTTAATGATGGAGAGCTTGTCTGCTGGGGTGCCGACATGAATTAAGAAGTCGATTGTATCGACCATATCTGGACTACGATAAAAGTTGCCGATGGATCTTGTCGCTAAAGTGTTGTTAGGAAAATAAACTTTTTGATTGTCTCCTCTAAGAAATATAGTGTTCATGATATTCATCTCCTCTACGATCAACTGAAATCAAATATGAATATGCAAAAGGTTATATATAAAATGTAGACACTAGCTTAAGATAGATAAATATCAATAATCTCTTTAGAATGTATCCAGATAGTATAAAACCTCAAAATTAGTTTCTTATATATAATAGATTTAGTTAATAGTGTAATAATATGGACTTGTAGCTATATCTAATAAATTAACAATTGATAAGTTTTATCCAACCCACTCATTTCTCCAAATATATTTGATACCTGAACTCCATCAATCTCACAACGATCCCCGACATCAAAAGGATGAATCACAAACAAGAAGATGATGGACTCGAATATGGTTTTGCAAGTATTTCCGAATATAAACGCCACCAAAACAAGTTGAGAGCTAATGAGAACTAGAACTTTAGTAGTCGCGATGTTTAGGATCACAAGGCAAATGGCCAAAATGACGAGGGAAACCAACACGTTCACCATCCGGTGTAGTTTGTTGACCGCGGTTTTTGTATCGTTTAGTGTCAAGGCAAGTGCTTTTCGTTCTCGGAAAACACTAACCTGCAAGAGTCAAAACTAATGGTACATCCTTCTAAACTTGTAACACTTTCATAGACTTGTAACACTTTCATAAACTTCTAAACTTGTAACTCTTACCACCCAATTCTTCAAGGCATTCTTCCCTATTCTTTCATCCTCAGGTGATGCTACTATCAAAGACAAGGTCTTCACAGCTTCATCTTCTCTCAAAAACCTCATTAAATCATCCAAATAGATGTACCTACAAAACAAAACACAATACACTATTAAGCAGTTAAAGCAAACTTACAGTGTACGAGTAACCTTCGAGGGTTAAGAAAATTACTTGGATCGACGTCGCGTAACATTCATGAATATGTTTCTCGCAGCACGTTTCGCTTCAATCTCGCTTCGGATTTCCGTCCCAGGCTCATCATAGTATGTACCTTGCAAGTGCTCATCCAAAGTTGTCAACGATCCGTGACGGATAATCTTCATCAACCTCTTCATGTTCCACGCCGAAACATTCTCATGGTTCAACCTATGCAAATGATCAATCGTTATCCCTTGATCTTTCCCGTCGTGTTTCTTCGAACCCCCCAAGTTCCTATGCAACCTTCCACTCGCCATTCCTGCACTACTACCCTTTCCTTTAAACGAATAACCGCCAATTTCTGAAACCCTAGACAAACTCTTATCTCCCAAATGATGGTTATGAATCTCCACCAAAGGCGGCCCGGATAACGTCTCGATTACATACTGGTTAAACAAAGCATCTTGGATTCGATCAAAGAACTTGTTCACATGAAATGAAGATGCAAGAACTTTAACTATCAATGTCTTGATCAGCCACAATGTGGTTGCAATCAGCATGCAAACCATGAACTTGTTTAGAACCTCCAAAAGTGGGATATGAAGAGCTTCAACTGTTTCATCAAATATAGAATTCCAAGCAATCAAAACCCAACATAACCAGATACAATTCTGCACCGGTGTTCGTACTCCATACACAAAATACAAAAGCCGTTTCCTCAAAAGGAAGTTCCTTTCAATGAAAAACACTGCAATCCGAACAAACCAACCTGAGACCAATCTCCCGCATATCAAAACCAGGATCAAAAGCTCCCATTGCCACAGAAACAGACCCCGGAAAGATCTACGTGTCCAAATTGGAAATCTAATGGTGCAAATTAAAGATGCTATGATTATAACAAAACTTATCCATTGAATAATTGTCATTGCATCAAGCTTATTGTTCTTCAGATCACCAGGATTATCATCATCAAACAAAGATTCATCCTCATCGTCGTTGTCCATCCTCCCTGAGCGTGCCATCCCGCCATTAGGAGGCGTGTGGCCGCCGCTTCTATAATATGGGCTGGAAAACGGAACCTCCGGGGGATCAATCAGTCTAGATTGTTGAGTTTTAGTTCTTACCTGTAAGTGAAGGATATATGTGTTGTATTTCTTTGAATAACAAACTATAACAGAATATACTACAACTGATCTGCAACTAGGGGTTGTTCATGATTCGAGTCAGAGCGAGGTCTTGCTAGGCTCGGCAATTTAAACCTAGGTGGCTAGGCTAGGCTTGGCTTGGATTCGAAATACAAGACAATTTTAAGTGTGTGTATAACTTAGGGGTGTAAACAAGCTAGAAACCAAGCTCAGCTCGTTTTACTTGCTGGAATTCAAGCTCGAACTTGACTTGTTACAAGCCCTATTTCTAAAGCTTAGGCTCGGCTCATTAATTATCTATTAAATAATTTTTTAAAAACATTTTAGTTAATTTTTTAAATATCTTAATTATTATATTTATATATAATATAGTATATATTTATTAGTTATTTTTATCATAATATGTTATATATAATAACTATTATACTATTATATATTTAATTTAATATGTGAAATAAAAATTACATGAATAACGGACTCGTTTAAAATTATGAGCCAGCTTAAGCTCGATAAATAAAACTTGAGCTAGCTTTTTTTAACCTTGCTTCGAGCCACGAGTTTTTTATACCAACCGGAAGTATAGCAGAAAAATATGAAAATAAAAGCACCCTAATAGTATTACCAAACTTGCTGGCCGTTGATACGACGTGCATTTCAAAACCTCCCCGCCAGCATCATTTTCCGGAACATAGCTTAAATTGCTTGCTACTCGTCTCTGGCGTTGCTGATTCATTAACCGGTATTCATCTTCATCATCATCATAGTCGTCGTCATCGTCCGAAGACGTGTCTTTGCCATACTTGTTGGCAGCAAAATCATCATTTTCAAAAGATTGTTTTGAATCCAAAACCCTATCTACGACACCTCGAACCGGACTATCTGAATTCATATTCGAGAAACTAAATCCGCGTGTAATCGTGGGATCTTCTTTATCCTTCTCTTGATTGTCAATCTTGACGATGACGTCGTTGTGGCTACTAGATTCCGATGATTGCTTCATTGGCGTAGAATTCTCCATTGTATTACCTTAAAAATCACTTAGAAGACAAATTTGAAGAGAGTTGTTGGAGTTTATATACAATCTGATGATTGTTTTTTTAAGAAATTGTGGTTAGAAGTGATTAGAACGGACAAATCCAGAGCAATATATATATATTTCTTATTACATGAAATATACAATCATACAATTGATATTGCTCTGGATTCAACCATTCTGGAAATGGTTTTCAGGTCAAAAGGATTTGGTTTTGGATTTTAGATATATAGAATGATGTTTGAAAGATTTAGGAAAAATAACCAGAAGTTTTTATTTGGAAGTGGTGGTTATAAACCACTGGTTAAGCCATGCATGTCCTATTGTTTCGCGGTTACAATGAATATCAATATAAAAAGAAATTAAAAAAATATGTTATCGTATGATAAAATGAAACACTGTATATTAGGAAATTGTCTCAGGAATTGATTTGGTTCCCACCAGTGACAAAAATGGATTTTATTTTTACTATCTTTAATTTTTTCTACAATTCATGACCTCTCTAAATTGTTTTTACCAGTGTCGTGTATGATCGAATAATAAGTTTAACAAACAATCTCTCTTAATTTCTTAAATCTTGACGTTAAGAATGAGTTGATACTAGAGAATTAAAAGAGTATTTTGGATTTGAAATATGCAAGAGATATATCAAAATATTGGTGAGTGAGATGCTTAAATAATAATTACACAAGTAGAAAGAAAACAAGAAAATTTGACACCGCCTGTACATTCCTTTCATAGCTTGGACCGTGCACCAACTATGACCAAGTATGGACCATTTGGTCCACCTTTCATTTGAAAAAATTAGTCTGTTGTGAATGGCCCAAAAGTTATACTTACTTTGTGGTTATATTTTGTGGTTAAATGTTTATCAATGTGAAAGTTAAAAAGAGAGATAAAGAGAGTATTAATTTTGTGGTTATATGTTCAATGTGAATGTTAAAATATATCAAGAAGAAGCTAGAAGAGTAATTCATCTTTGTTTATATGTTTGTTATGGTTTTGTCTTCTTAATTTTCTCTTTGATTGAGCATTGCTCATTTGTGTCATCCACCACCATTGTTTGGTCATCTTAAATCTGAAGAGAGAGAGAATATTTATTTTGTGATTATATGTTTATCAATATGAAAGTTAAAACACATCAAGAGAAAGAGAGAGAAGAAGCTAAAAGAGTAAAACATCTTGTTTATACGTTCGTTTGATTTTGTCACCTTATTTTTCTTTGTGGTTAAGCATAGCTAATTTGTGTCATCCACCGTTGTTTGGCACTTTGGCCATCTTAAAAGAGAGAGAGAGAGAGTAAATTTATTTTGTGGTTATATGTTTATCAATGTGAAAGTTAAAACACATCAAGAGAAAGAGAGAGAGAGAGAGAAGAAGCTAGAAGAGTAAAGCATTTTTGTTTATACGTTCGTTTCATTTTGTCTCCTTATTTTTCTTTTTGGTTGAGCATTGCTCATCTGTGTCATCCACCATTGTTTGGCACTTTGGCCATCTTAAATTTGAAAGGAGAGAGAGAGTAAATTTATTTTGTGGTCTTAAATTTGAAAGGAGAGAGAGAGTAAATTTATTTTGTGGTTACATGTTTATCAATGTGAAAGTTAAAACACATCAAGAGAAAGAGAGAGAGAGAGAGAGAAGAAGTAAGAAGAGTAAAGCATCTTTGTTTACACGTTCGTTTTGGTTTTGTCTCCTTAATTTTCTCTTTGGTTGAGCATTGCTCATTTGTGTCATTTACCATTGTTTGGCCATCTTAAATTTGAAAAAGAAAGAGAGAGTATTTATTTTGTGGTTATATGTTAATCAATGTGAAAGTTAAACATATCAAGAGAAGAAGAAGAAGAGTAAAGCATCTTTGCTTACGTGTTTGTTTTGGTTTTGTCTCCTTAGTTTTCTCTTTGGTTGAGCATTGCTCATTTGTGTCATCCACCATTGTTCGGCCATCTTAAATTTGAAAATAATCTTCTTGGGAAAGATCTCATCTAAATTTTGACTAAGTTTAATAAAAAGATGTATTATTTATAAGTTTTGTGTGGTTCTTTTAAGTTTATATAATTGTATTTATGAGTAATTGTATTTCATATCATATCCTTGTTGCCTTGATGATATTGCAGTTTGTGTATGACTTGGCTTATTTGGATGTTTAGTTTAACCTTGAAAATGTCTAGATAGGATATGATACCTCACTGTTCGACCATAGTCCTGCTTCTATAGCATCGTTCATTCTATGTTACTCGATTTTTCTCTTTTGAATAATAACTTGATCTTAGCAAAAAGGAGTCATACTTTTTAAACAAAGCATCTTAGAATTAGCAATTAACCTATATTTTTGAAAATTTTTACATCATAAAAATAAACCTTTAATATTAGGCATATATACACCAATAATAGTGTGTCCTACTAGAAATTCATAGAATGTCTCTTATCAGCTTTAGAATTTTTTTGGTCTTGAGCCTTCACCATCTCGTTGCTACCAAGTTCTCGTTATAATTTCTCCCCAAAACATATAAGAGATTGACATTTCCTACCATATAATATTTCTGAAGGACATATTTCTATACTTGAATGATAACTATTGTTGTAAGGAAAAACTTCCAATGGTAGGTAGGTATCCTAACTTCCTCCATACAAGCTCGTGACATATCTTCAAGAGTTTGGATTGTTCTCTCACTATAACTGTATGTTTGAGGTTAATATACAGTGCTAATTAATAGCTTGATACCCAATTCATCTTGAAGTTTCCTCTAAAAGTGAGAAGTAAATTGTGTTCGATTTGGAAATAATTGACACATGTACTTCGTGCCATAAAACCACTATAAACATCAGCCATAAGTTCCGAAGAGTAAATCTCACAAATTAGTAGGCAATCAGAACTTTTAGTCAAGCCATTACCAATTACCCAAATGGCAACGAGATCTTCAATCGTCTTGGGACGTATCTTCACGAGTCTATAATGATATGCTCCCATTTAGATGTTGAAATCTCAAGTGGTTGGATCTTCTCATAAACTTTTTGATGTTTCCCTTTCAATTACAAACAAGTCATATGTATTTAACAATGTCTAGTTTCATACCATGCCACATATAACTATTTTGTAAATCATTTTACATCTTTGTTGTACCGGGATGGATGAAGCATATGGATTAATGAACCTCATCTAGAATCATGACTTAACACAACAAGTATTTGGAATCCAAATTCGACTTAACCTAGTTTTCAGTCCAAATTATTCTATACAAAGTAGATGTTCATTTTTTTACTAAGTTCATATACTTAAAACTTGAAGTCAACACCAGTTAAGAAACTTCATTTCGATAGGTAGATGTTCTTCTTTAAAACATAATTTTTGCTTTTTTTATTAGATCAATTTGAAGTTATCACCAGTTTATGAAACTTCAGTTTAATAGATCTCTTTGATCACCATCATTATTTCATGTTTAGATCATTATGGTCAATGAAATACTTCAAGCTCTTATGATATGTACAATGCTTTATTTTGTATAAAACATTGCCTTTGTATCTTGTAGGCAAAGATTATCCTCGCCAATTTAGCTTGTGAGTTGGCGAGGATAATCTTTGCCGAAAAGATACTAAGGCATTATAATGCTTTGCATTAGAACTCATCCTAAATTGAAATATAAAGTGTTAATACATATAACGAAGTCATCAGTTCCCTTCGGTAATGTCAACATCGATGCTTGAGTCAACTTCTCCCTTAATAATTGGAAAACACTTTCTTGTTCCTTGTCCCAAAACAAACATAACATTATTAGTTGTTAGTTTTGCTAAGGGCTAATCTCTTTTTGAGAAATCTTGAATAAATCGTTGATAATACCCAGCTAACGCAAAGAAACTTATAACTTCGGTTCGGTAGGAGCCTTTGGTGGACACCATTTCATGACTGCTTCCACTTTAAAATCATAACATAAGTTGATAATGTTCCGTCTTCAAAATCATACAAAAATCTCGTTACTGGCTACTTAGAAAGCCTTTTAAAAGTAATGGTGTAATTACAATAGGCTCAAACTATCTGCACACCCCTGGTGCCTATTTGCACAGTTTAGGGTTTATGTAAGTTGCATACAGGCCTATACGCAACGTATAGAAGTACATCGATTTCAGTGTCTAGCACCAATCAATCATAGAATCTTAGGGTTACATACGCCACGTATAGGGTTGTACGCAACGTACATAACCCACCAGAATTTAGATTTGTGAATTTGGTGTTTTAATGTTATAAATTATCCTCTGGTTCAACCATTAAATTGTTTAAAATATTATATCGTTAAAATCTATTTAAAACTTCAGAACGGTTTGAATCTATTATACCGTTTCAATACTATATTGTTTAAATTAAAATATTCTACCTGGCTCGTCTTGTTTGAACATTAAATCGTTTAAAATATTATACCTTTAATTATTTTGAAAGACCCGGGTACAGTTCGACTATATTATATCGTTTCAATACTATATGGTTTAAATATTACACCATTAGTGGAGTTGATAAACCCGGGTGCGTTTCGAATATTATATCGTTTAAAATATTATACCGTTAATTATTTTGAAAAACTCGGGTACGCTTCGAATACATTATACTGTTTCAATACTATATCGTTTAAAATATTATACCATTAACAGAGTTTGATAAACTCTGGTTCAGTTAGAATATTATAACGTTTCAATACTGTATCATTTAAAGTATTATATTGTTTTTTTACTCTCGTTGACTCGAACACTATGGCGTTTAAATATTATATCATTCAAAATATTATAGCATTTCAATATTATCTAGCTTCCTAAATAGCTCTCCTTCCAGCAAGTCAAGTGATTTATGGGAAACCTTTCCACGTAGATTGTCAAGTACTGGTAGTCTGTGGTGGTTCATCATTTTTTTAATGCTTTCTTGGAAACTTTTTCGTAATTCTCTGAACTGTATTGGAACTATATCCATGACACATCCCACTATTCGGTCCAACGAGCTCCTATATTGAACCTATCTCTTCAAATTAGCGTGCTGCCTCTCAACTCTGTTGGTACGCTGACTAAAGTTGTGACTCTTATTAGTCCACGCAAAAATGAACATTTCTTTATAGTCTTTGATTCAGTTATCATACACATAGTTAAAGACCATGTGTGTAAATATGATGGAAGATGTGAGTCATTTGTATAAGAAAAACTTACTTAAATGGTTGCAAGCCACAAGTCGTTGATACAGCTTGTGCAAATTGTAATCGTATATTGGTTCTCAAGGAGACTTGCACAATGTCCCCTAGAATGATAGAAATTTCACCCAATCTTTGTTATTGAAGGCTTTCTTGCAATGTTTACAGATATTTTGTTAGATGTGAAACCTGCATAGATACCTGGAGGCATTCGGGAATACTTTAACACACACGTTCATTATGGCTAGCTCTCTATTTGTTACAATCACACGTTGCTCCATAGATTCGTTCAACATTGATTTGATCCTTTCAAGCACCCATACGAAGTTAGCACTGCGTTCTTTACAAATAACAGCATGCTCGATACAAAAAGACTTGTTGGTCGACATCAAACCCACAACCTGGACAAATGGCATGTTGTAGATGTTTATTTTGTATGTCGCGTCGATCAACAGCACGTGCGGGAATGCATGCCACATAGTACTTGATTGGGGAAGATCAAAGAAAAGCTCTGTTGCGAGATTTGTTCTAGGTTCCTGTCGGATCTCATAAATGAAGTGGTTTTTATACAGCATGGTTTCCAGTGTCTGCATGGGAGTTTTTCCGTCCATTTGTGGTGCTCTAATCTTCTGAACCGCATTTTGCACGTCTTTCTGAACATGGAGGTTGTCAGGGTACTGTTTTCTTACGGTTTGGAAAATGTTGCGTGGCTTAATGTTTTGAGATGTCAGTTGCACCACCAGCTTGTATTCGCATTCAGTAAATCTTCGCACAAACGCGTGTCCAACAGATTTTGCGCAGATTCGTGGTTATGTTCTAGTTTTTCCACTATTATCACCCAGATGTCATACGTCACGGCCCACACCGCGAGTAGTGAAAATGGGAAACTAATTTTTTTGCTACCAAGTTTCCTAACCGTTGCTTTACTACGGTGCGCACCACCACAGTCGCGCACAAGCCACCCATCCTCGTACTACCAACAAAAATTCTTCGATATATGGGTCACAATAATGTAACCATTCTCGTTTGCCCTTTGTTGTACCCATTTCTTTAGTTCAATTAGAGACATGAATAGCTAAAACACAGATACGTTTAAGTTACATTTAATATTTATTAATCTAAATTGATTCTTATTTATTGTATATACTAAATCAAATGTATGATATTTAACTAAATTAATGTGATACTTACTTAGTTTGATACGGATTACCCGGGTTAGTGGGTTGATCATCATCATACGGTGGTGAACCCGGAGGCTCACCACCGTATCCTCCACCGTCCGGATGGCCTGCTTGCATGTACAAAGAATGTGATGTTTGTTTACTTTCATACAGATTACTCGGGTTAGGAGGTTGCTCAGCATAATACAGTGGTGTGAGTGGAGGCTCACCATCGTATCCTTCGTATCTATCTAAATTGTCTTGTTTCACGTAAGAAGATTCACACCCGAAACCGTAATCCGGATACCCTTGTTGTGCGGATAATATGGTTCATCAACAGGGATAGACTCGGCATCGTATCCTACGTATCCATCCGGATTGCCTTGTTGCACGTATGAAAAGTCATGACCGTATTCATATTTCGGATACACTTGATGCGTCGGATAATATGGTTCAGCAACACGTGGAGTTAGCGCCTCATTAAAGTATGGCAATGGTTTGTTTTGATCAATAGGGATGCCATACGCAACCTCCTCCGCCTCATTAGAATCCGAAATCCCGATTCCTCCTAAAACAACGGTATGATAAATATTTATTAATCTCAAAAACAACAATAAAGGAAGTTAAGTTAGTAAACGATACCAGATCGGTTTCAGCCCCCCCCCCCCCCCCCCCCCCCATGAGTCTTTAGACTACTATCCAAAGAAATAGTTTCCACCCCAAAACGATGACATATTAGCCACACACTTGTCCGACAATTATTAAACCTAGGAAGAATGCAAATAAAATGAAGCTTGATTCGTATGTCGTGAATAAAAAAGATGAAAGTCTATATATAAATGTTTCAAATTCACAAGTATACGCCTCGTATAGCTCTATACTTGGTGTATTCCTTTATTCACGTGCCCAGACAACATCGTATCAATGTCAAATCTGACATATGTGTGTCATGTATAGTGTTATACGCAGCGTATATAAGCCTCGTACAGGCCTTTACTCAGCGTATGTGTGATTGAATTGACACTGTACGGTTTGACCATCTGGTCGGAGAAGACATCCCTATACGCCACGTACAGTTCTATATGTTGCGTACATGAAAACCCTATACGCCACGTACAACTCTATACGGGGCATATATAAAGCTAGAATTTGGTGTGCAATTAGGCATTTTAGTGTGCAGATATGTATATTCTTACGATATACATAACTTGTGTTACAATTAACGTCATGCAATAATAGTTCTCATGTCCTTCCACATTGTATCATGGTTAATTTTGTAGTTCTTATACATCGAACAATGTGTTATATAGTATATCTAATAAATATGTTTTGGTGTCGTACTTGGAACGATGTATTGGTTTCATTTAAATTTTAATCATGTAACTGTTATGTTGAAAAAATATATAACGGTTATAATTGTTTATTGTTTATCGTGTAATTATTATTTCGTAGCATTAACTAACTTTCCTTAGTTTATCATCAAGAATTTATATTACGTGAGAAAAAGTCGACACATAAAAATTGATGCCGTATATGAACTCTCCCAATGTAATTCTATTAGGACATAAAATGGATAAGCGACTCGTAGCTCGCAACTCCTAACTATATGCATTGTTAATTACAGAGATGACAAAGGATAATAACTAGTTCCGTAATTTTTTTGTTTAACACCATTTGGCTTAATCGATTCCCCTTTACCTTTTATCCTTTTAAGGAATTAGAGAGACTATTTGGCAACCCTTATACCATATTCACCAATAATTCTAAATTTTGCTCGGGATTAAATCTGAGATCTCTTCCTTCAAAGTTTTACCAAATGGGCTAACCCCAATGTGACATTTTAAATAATTATGTAAAGCATGAGTACTTTTTGATTCCTTATGGGATTCAACCCTTAATCAAGGATTAGAGGGTATGTGTTAAGCCATTCTAAAACAAAAGAAAGAAAAGCAGAGTATATAATGCGCTTGCTTTAACTTTTCAAAAATTACATATTATTGTCTGGTTAACCCTAATTTCAAATCATATATTATTGGTTTTTTATTATTAACTCTTATTTACTTAGCATACTCATATTGGGTCCTAGTAAAAAAAAGCCCACAAAAAATTGTAATAATTAACAAGGGAAAGGATGATGAATATGCAATGAAGTTATTCATTTTAGGACTTGTCATACTTTTATTGGAAATTCATTACGATATAAAAGTCTGAAGACGCTTAATTATAATTAACCGGCCGGTTTGAAGTTTTACTATAGCTCTCGCATATAGGCACATTATTTGACGGTTTGAAGTTTTACTACAGCTCTCGCATATAGACACACTATTTGACAGACGAGAACAAACTTCTAGGATTCAGTCAAAAAGCTCTTGTCGATAAATGATTAAACATCACATTAATCTTAGAGCATCTGTAATGGGGTCCGTTTACCTTTACAATCGCCAATATCAAGGAGAGAGGAGGATAGAGAGGGTTGCTATAGACATGGAAGATAGATATGGTTATATCGAGGGGGAGAGAGAGCCAAAACGTTAGCGGGAGGGAAGGCAACGAGAGTATTAGAGGGCAATGGTCTAACAACACTAATGTATTAGTGGCAGGTCCGTAAGCTACTTTTTTAACGACAATGCTCACCCATTCCTAACTTGCACCAAATTAATCATAAACTATTTACGTTGCAGATATTCTGTTTAAATTAACATGAATAGAAACCCTCTCGTTTAGCAAGTATTATTCCGGCAAGAGCTGACTGCAGCTGATACTGCATAAAGCTCAACATCATTTTTACAACTTGCAATTTATTTATGATCTCTTTCTAATTATTGTAATAACATAAATAGATAATCAATTGAATTTTTTATAACTCTATAAATAAATACTAAGTTAAAATAAATTTTGTGTTATTCTATAAATACTAGGTTAAATAAGCGATGAAAAAAACATTAACTAAAAAAAGTCTTCATCGTTCAAGTATAGCTGTATAAGGCTATTTCCCAAAGGAAGGCCCCCTCGGCTGTATGAGTCCACTCAATATAAGACATAAGTTTAAATGCATAATGTACAAGACACTATGACACCATTGAGTCTGGTTGTTAGAAACAAGAATGTTAAGTATTTCAAATGATTGGTGTTTAGTTTTCAAGTTTCATTGATGCCCCCGCCTTAGCACGGATAGGAATCCCTTGTCCTTTCGTCGATCATCTACTTCTTCTCCAACCTGAAAACACCAAACAAATTGTGCATATAATATTATATATAACACAATTATCAGCTAGTTATATAACACATTCTTTTACCCCTCAACTTTCAGCATTGACACTTATAACCCTTTAATTTTCTAAAGACTTTGTAATCGAGTTTTACGTATGTATTTTTTTGTACATATGGGTATAAATTTAAGTTGACTAACATTTCGACGTAAATTTTTCCAAAATGAGCCGGGTCAAATGTAATATGTTTTTATGCTTATTATTATGTACGTTTTCGGTTGGTCTATGCTTAACGTAAATTTTATTTTTTTCCAGAAATAAATGGGGTCATATAATACGTTTTCGTGCCTACATTTATGTACATTCTTAGTTCTAAATTTAAACACAATTTTTTCGAAACGCCGCGGCAACATGCAGGGCAATTTACTAGTTTTATATACCATACATTTTGATTTATAATTAATGTGTTCACGAAAGTTGTATGATATATTAATGAAAATTTAACTTCTTTAATAGGAAAATTTAGAAGGTTGTACGCAATTGAATAAATTCAGATTTACCCGTCCAACCCATTTGAATAAATCATGGATGAGTTTTTAGACTTCCGGATAAGGCGATAATCAAATCTAGAGGTGACAAAGCATGAGGGTTGTGTAACATGTCAAAACAACATCGTGTGTTGAGTGGGACAGGTTGACCTAGGGCTCCTGAAAAATCTCATGACTTGTGGCCCCCACAAAGCTCGCTTAAAATCTAAACAAGCTGAGCCATTTATAAATATTAAACAAGCCAAGTTCAGCCGAGGCCACCTAATGATAATTGGTACTTAAGTTTTAATATAATTTTGAAATTAAGGGGCTTGCCGAGTCACAAGCTATTTACAAGCTGAGCTTGAGCTCAAGTTTTAGCTTGTGAGCCGAGACAAGCTGGCTTGTTTAACATCGAGCTAGAGCCCTAGGTTGACCCATTGGGCTCCCTTTTTTCCTTTTTTGTTTTATTTAATATAAGTTATTAATTTTTATTTATTATATCACTTTATTTATTATTTTTTATTGTTGGAAAAGAAAAACGAAAACAGGATAAGGTTTACTTTTAAGTTGTAATCAAGATGTAACGGGCTATAGCAGATATGGTTTATAAATTAGACCGTGTACCTCTTTAGCAATCTCCTTGAGAATCTCGATGATTTCTGTGAAGTCGGGTCTCAAACTCGGGTCTTGTTGCCAGCATTTCTCAAGCAGTTCAGCAAGTTTTGGTGGAGTGTTCTTCAGAATAGTTGGCCGTAACCCCTGAAAGCAGCAAACACATCATGTGATAAGAAACTTTAGTGTAAACTAGACAAAAAATATATATATAATCCGTCCCCAATTATAAAACCGTGGCCTATACTCCTATACATGCCGACACCCAATACTAGTTACTCAATACTCACCGGGTTCACGCGTATACCCATTTATGATCTTATGTGGTTGAAATTACGCATTGGGATTCCCATTATTCGAAACCCAATCTAAAACACAACTTGACAACTGAGTTGAAGTATGAAATACACAACCACACTTGTAACACATTTCTATAATTTTAACAATTGCAAGTTGCTAACAACTTCAACATGCTACTTATTATTTTTCTTTAAGATTTTATAATATATTAATACATTCATATAATTGGGCGGGTATCACCTAATACCACACCCATCCCAAACACATGAAAACTTCTAAACCCATACTCATATATACCCGTCCTGAATGCTTCGGACTTGGGTTTTTTAGCCATCAGTAGTCAAAACGTATCATTTATTGTATGCACTGAAATGAGCCGTGTCAGGATGGTTAACCTAGAGCAAGACTTCGTATGTATAAAAGTAGTGATTAATGCTTCACCTTTTGAACGACGCCAACAGCTGCCTGGAGGGGGGTTAAGTACTCATACGGAAGCTGGACAAAATATATATATATATATATATCAACTTTAACGTAAATAATAATAACCCAAACAAATGATCCATTGCCAAAATATATATATATACCTTCCCAGTTAGTAACTCCCATAATACAACCCCAAAACTGAAAACATCAGCCTTATGATCATAGGGTTTGTGTTCAATAACCTTCAAAACAAAACAAAAAGTATGTTATTAAAATAAAATCAAAGACAAATGACAAACATTGATTTAAAAAATGGAACTTCATAATACAATCAGTTTTGTTAAACGGTTGGTCGGCAGTAATTTGATCCGATCACTCTCTTGCAGGAAAAATGGGTCAAACAGGCCAAACCAGCGGTGCAAAGTGTAATTTTAATGCATACAACCTTCTAAACAGCTAACAGCAAAATTAAAAACTAGATCATTATTGTAACAAGTTCCATTTTACCCTCATTCTTCTATTTTTTTTTCCAAACGAGTTCAGATTGCTTTTTTACCCTCATTCTTCTTTATACTTCCATTACTGTCACTGAAACTAGTTCAGATTCATTGTTTACCCTCCTATTTTTTTCCAAACTACGATCTTCACAATTCGGCCTCAAGACTCTACTTTAAGTCTATAACTAAACATAACAAGTATACCCTGTGCATCATATTATAGGCATACATGCCCATATCATAATTTTAGTACAACTGTTACTTTTTTCTGATTTTTTATATAAAAGAGGTACCTCAGGAGCCATCCATCGATATGTCCCTGTTTCGGCTGTCATGACACCAGTCTGAGCCTTTACTCTTGCAACACCAAAATCAGCTACCTTAACAACCTGACACCAAAGTGCCATGTAATATTTTGGGATTAGAATCATGGTAAAGAACTAAAAAAATCTTAAAAAATCACGTAGATCGATATATGTACTGATGTCAATAACAAATCTAAGCATATAACAGAAAAAAAGTGGTTTGTACAAAGATATGTACCAACCATTTACTAAAGATCCTTATGGTAAAAGTAGAGATGTCAAATTCAAACCATTTACTATTAAATAGGTCGAGCTGGGTTATGTTTTATCTCTATTGAGTAAATTAAGATAGAAAAAAAAAAGAGGCTAAATTTTGTTTTTTAAAGCAATACACGTAAAAAAATCTTTTTCAAAAATAGACAAAAAAAAAAAAACCACACCATGACTGAAGTAACATACCATCTATAATCAATCTGGTAATCCGGCAGTATATACATAAAAAAATGTTTTGGAAAAAAAGTGTCATGGGTCAACTTAATCCCTCTGGACCCATACCAAAAAGTTGGTCATTCGTACCCTCATCCTATTAGCCCGCCAATGTTGCCAAGTCTAGTAAGTATCCTTTCATGCTTTAAGGTTCCAACAGAATGTGATAACTGATAAGAACCTAAGTAGTAACTAATCATGATTATTACAAGCCACTAACACATAATATGATAGCAGAGAAATGTCGATACCGTAGAAAGACAGAATCTTACCTCATGTTCATCCATCAAAAGATTAGCAGCCTTCAAGTCCCTATGGATTATGTTATTCTGGTGCAGGTAATTCATACCCTTTGATATATCTATTGAGATCTTTAGTAATGTTGGAAGCTTGAATGTACCCTTTTGTTTGTGTAAATAGTCATACACACTTCCCCCACTCATGAATTCTGTGTTCCACAAAAGTATAACCAGACTACATTTAACTAACTGTGAAACAGTTAGAATTTAAAAACTAAAATATGGATTCTATGAGTATTACCTGTTACGATGCACAAGCTTGGAGGCTTGGTACATGCTCCTATAAACTGCACTACATTCTTATGCCGGACTTTCCTGCACACGATAAATCTTACTGAATTTCATATGTATGGAAGAAACAAAGATACAATTCAAGAAGGAAATGCAGTTAAACAGTGCAAATATGCAAAAATAAATATTGACTGACCTCAAGATGTAAACTTCCTGGGCAAATTCTTTCTGCAAATCTGTGTTTACGCGCTCAGTTTTTAGTATCTTGATAGCGACTTCTTGACTACGGTATGTACCTTTGTATCTGCATCAATCAATAAAGTTCAGCTTTATATGTGCACCAATTGCAAAATCCATGGATGTCACCAAAAATTCACAGTTAAAAACACTTACAGATCACCATACGACCCAGATGCAACTTTGTGGTCAAGTATCAGAAACCGCGAATCAATTTCCCATACATCGGTCCCATCATTAGGTATCGTTAGGCGATTTTGGCTTGGCCCACTTGGTTGGTCCAGCTCACTTAAAGGGGATGATGAACTTTGACTTGGCCAAGACTGTTTCTGCACAGATTTCAATGGCCATTTATATAACGAAACTAAACTCCAATAGTGACAAAAGTGCTTGTAACATACACAATTAACTGGCAGTACATTATATTTAACTAAAATCTTGATTAACAGGTTCATACCTCAAGCTTAAATAGTTTTTTTTCGAGGGCAGTTCGGAGCTGCTCAGTTCCCTGAAAATAGGTGCAACAAATTTTCAATCTGAAAGACAAAGTCAAACTAAAACAGTAGACTTCTTATATAGCATAACTTTAGGAGTTCACGAAAATACCTCATATGGCCAACCATCAACAACAAAGACGTCTAATGAGTAGCGATCCACTGTGGAAAAAGCATGTGCTTCTTGGATGTTCAGTCCAACTTCAGCCAGCAATGCTGTCAACTGGAATCTTAAACATGTTAGTGTATGTGAACTGATAAAGCCTACTCAAAAGAAAGTTCATATAGATGAAAATCCCTTCACATTGACATTTGTTTTAGAGAAACAAATAGGCACCTGACTTAGAAGCTTTGGTTTGTCGTCTGTTGAAAACGTAATCTCATGCATGGGCCTGCATGGGAGTTAATGACAGAAAAGAGTGTCACCAGATAAAATGTAATGGAGAGAAACTGCATTTAGCTTAGAAATATGTAAATATGTGAGGCTTTTGAAGAAAATAGTGCTATATACCAAAGTGAGAAGTTTCAAAGTGATTTTCAGGTAAATTTATTGTGCAAGAAACTATAGTGATTCTTGAAGAAGCACCTGGGCAGTGTTGAATAGCTATTTACAGCACTATCCCCATTCCGAACTTGAGACTCATTTGCTTCAAGTACAAGGGATTCAAGATTAGGAGATGACCCAAACGCAGGTGGTGGATGATGAATGCTGTCATAATACATACATTTTAGTAATGACATAAAAAATCAAATGGGAAAGAAAGTAGGACCTAAGGACACAAGAAAACTGATTAGGAAATGGCCTAACGGGGCCGTTTGTAATGGACTGAAAGTAACATAAGAAGACAATAGGAGTTCCAACCTCATTGAAGTTTGACGAGCTAAAGAAACAAAACTGTTGGTTATTTTCAATAAAAATTTTACCTATTGGCTGGTTGCTGTGTAGGAGAGCTTGAATAAACTAGATCATCAGAGCTGCCATCAGTTGCAGAAACCTGCATATAAACAATGGTTATGTTTAGTTAACAATGTAAAGGTAACTTTGACGAGAAGGTGATTTTAAGCAAGAGCAAACCAGCTAAACCATGGGCATAAGAAATATACGAAGATAGGCATCAACTAATGGAAGCTCATATATTCCCAATAAAACTTTGTTATATTTCAGGATGCATTAGCTAACCTGTACTAGTCGGACCTCAAATGCAGGCCTATTAGCAGGATCATGAGCTAGATGCAGTAACCGTTTGTGCATGAGTACATCTTCAGCCCTTTCCACATTTACATCAAGTGCATACCTTCAACACAGTAAATAAGATTAAACCATGACCACATTATCCAATATTCAGTTTGTCTGTGTGTGTTTGAGAAGGATACTATACAAAATATAGCTACCTAATGATTTGACATTTTAATCCTACATTTGAGCAAAGATTAACAAAATGTAAAATGAGCGTTCATAATCACCCATAACAACCAATTTGCTCTAAGATCAGCCCGTCACTCAGACGCAGCATATGATTATGGTGGATAAGGCAATTGAATTATTGAATCCTTGTGTAGCCTGAGATAGGGACAACGCAACAACCATTATACAAACTAAAACCTCTGGTTGATTATCGCTTCACATTTATAAATCCAAAGAAACCATAATTCATTAAAAAAAATTTAAAAAATAGTAATAATAATAAAAATTATTCATGTAGTGTCTACCTCTATAAATTCAAGCTAATAAATCTCAGACTCAAACATGGCCCGCATTATTGACTGTTTCAGCTCCAATCCTCTTCTGTTACATAATTGTATTTAAAATTATATTCTTGAATTAATAAACTTTCGATTATTCTTTAACCTAGAAGATCGATCTTAACGAGGCAAAAAAACTCATTCTACACATATGAAGTCAATAGTTAATATCAAGTGGAGGTATGAAGCACACGAAGAAGATAAATCGGCCTAAAAACCAGCTATTCCGATCAAAAACATTAAAACCTCAATCCTAATTCAACCAATCGCTCAAAAAAAACACAAAACCTACATTGTACACACTGAATTACACATTTGCACACACAAACACAACCTAACGCATCTAACAACTATCAGGTTCAACAGTAAAGTTTAATTACGTGTATACCTAGTCGGTAAACGATTGAAATGAGCGAGAAGTTCATCTTCAAATCCAGGTTCATTAGCCTCTTCATTATTAGACTCTTTAAGTCGGTTAAGCACCTCATTATAAACCTCAAGCTTCTTCATCTGATGCCGGTGACCGCTGCTGTTATTCGCCGCCGTACGCGACGGCGACGGCGACATGCTTCTACTACTACAACTCTCGTTACCTTCCATCACCATCAGTATCACCGATTTATAGATATTTATCACCGGAAACACGAATCGATCACAACAGGTTGCAGAAAATGGTGAAATATTGTTTGTGAATTCAACAATTTTGCAGTATTAGGCTTCTGAAAGCGCAATTCTAATGCATCATGCTCTGAATCTTCCTATCTTGTTCTTGTTTCTCTCTCTAGAGCTTACATAATTTCTGAACTTTTTCTCTCTTTATATATAGATACATAATTGTGTAAGAGATGGTTTTGTATATTATGTATCTTTTAAATTTAAAGTTTTTAAAGATGATTAACGGCGCAGCATAATGGCATCTCCGAGTCGAATCATCTTGACTCATCTCTAATTATTTTATTTGTTTATTGCTTTTAGTTTCTAAATGTGGGGAAATTGTAAAATTAATAAAAAATGGTTTGAAGTTTTTGAAATTTATGTGTTGTTTGGATTGTAAAATAGTATTAGAATGAGTACTTACGTGAAAGAAATATTAAAAGACTAGTGTGTTGTGTGTATTTTAAAGTTATTTATATAGGGTGAGAATATTGAGAGAACCACAAGTTATTTGAGAAAATCATTATCAATCAAGTAATTTTTTAAAAACAAAATTTTAATTTTTTTTATTAAAAGGTTATCATTATAAAAATATAAAAAAAACTAAATACTTGTCGCACACAAATGTGTGTGTATATAGTTTACGATGTAAGTGTATTTAATCCATCGATCTACATATATTTTTTTCAAATTTTATTATATTTAGGAAAAGAATAGTAACATATAAATAAATGTAAGAAAAATAATTGGTTGGTTGATAAAGGTTAACTCGGTTCACAAATCTTTATGTGATTCTTATTTGATCCTAGTATTTGGGATTATATTTATTAATACCAATAAGGTGATGGTTAATTGATAAAGATAAAATCTCTATATACTTAATTTAAAAGAGAAAAATATTAATTTGAAGTCTTACATATGTTAAAAGAAATCTGTTATTAAAATTTTTAAAAATAAAAAAGGAGAGAGAGAAAGGAACCCCCCACCACCACCCACAAAATAGGTGGGTTGAGAAGCCTATCATATCATGGTGTCATAAGGTTTATTTTCTAAATACTAACATCTTTTTATCATTTTTTATATTTTTTGTTTTTTTATTCTTAAACCTTTACACCAAATACATTGTTGTTTTATTATTGTTAAAAAAAAACATTTTTTTAGTGTTTGTTTGGGTAATGTTTATTTAGCGTGGAGGTGGATAAGTTGTCAAAATTTTAGTGTGGTGTTTTGTGCAAGTCTATCCAAATAATCTTTAAAATATACACATAATGTGTAAATAAATTAAAAAATCAACAAAAATCAAAATATTTCAAAGCGATATTTGCTTTTGAATGAACAGGTAACAGGAGCTATGCACTCTTAAACACCCTTTATTATAATCGTATTTTCAAAATTATTAATTTTTTCTATTATTGAATGTTAATGTTTATATCTATGATTGGTAACAAAAGTTAATGGTTTTTAACACTTTTTAAAGTTCAATCTATCTTTTTAACTTAATTAGAGGGTGTTTGATTCTTAGTGTTTGTTATGATTTGGATTTTGAAATCACATGAAATGATATGTTTCGTTAGAAATTAGAGGGGTTAATTTTGGAATTAAAGTTAATTTCGGAATTAAAATCTGGAAGTATTTCTAATATTATTGACGAGATGAAAGTAAAGAATTCTTTGGCGTGGAACTTATAAAAGGCAAATATTCAATTTGATGTTACTATACATTTTAACTTAATATATTAACATTTTGTCGTAATTAATTTAATTTAATATGTTACTAATATTTTTATTATTTAACGAGGTTATACACATGTATATTACACAACGTTATATAAAAGAAGTAATATAGTTTATACTCTCTAAAAAAAGACTATACGGCTGACGTTTTTTATTAACAAATGACATTTCATATAGCTAGCTAACTTGAATTATCACAAAACCGGCCTATATTAATAAGTAACACTGAAATAACATAATAAGACGTGTATTATATGGGTTGAATATTGACAATATGTAGTGTAAGGATCAAATACAAATGGGTCTTACGATACAAAATAACATAAACATGAGAAGTGAAAAAAAAAATTTTTAACCTACTTAAATATGATGTTTAATTATAAAATGTAGAAAAAAATTAGGCATATACTTTAGTAGAGTAATTACATAAGATAGTCTACTAGTGTAAGAACACGATTTTTTTTAGATTCTTTATATAATTGAATGTTGAAAATACGTTATACATAAACTTATATATTCTTTATATGATTAAAATTGCGTATTACATTACATATAATAATGTATATATGTAATATTATTTTCATTATATTGTATACTTTAAATATAACTTTACTTGATGTAAGTGAAAACAATTTTATTGGTACGTCATAAGTTATAATTGTTATTCTTATTAATAATTGTTATGCGAATTTGATTAATAATCAGTTATCTTTTTTTTGAACAAGAAACAATTCTATGATTATAAAACAGGGCCAGCAAGGCTGTAAAAACCCAACAAGTACAAGAGACACAAAAAACAAAGGAAAAAAACAACTTACAAGATGAATGTTTGCTACGTTATTTCCTCTCTTACATTAAACTCTACCCATTGTTTCCAACTTACACTCTCATATTTAGTACTTCCTTTTAGCTATAAGAATGCATTGCATTTGATTAGCTTAACTGTTTTGCTCATAAGAATGTATTGCATTTGATTAACTTAACCATTTTGCTCAGTATGATATTGTTATTGAAATCTTTTTCATTTCTAACTTTTCACAATTGCCACATGGTTTCCATGAAGATCATACCTATTATCTTCTTTCATTTTATTAACCCTTTATAAGATTCAAGCACTTCGAAAAATCATTGTACGCTCCAATGTTAGCTATTGTTGGAAGCTTTAGCCATATAAAAAACGGCCACCAAACGACCTTCGAAAACACACATGATGCTAGAACATGGTTTGTTGTTCATCCTCAATGGCACATTTGGAACAACTTAGATCTACGAGCTGCACTCCCCTCTTTAATGATCAATTATCTATATCTATACTAGAGTACATTACTATTTGGCCCATGTGTTTTAACCAGTTTATCCCCTTCAGTCTAAAAAGAAATTTTTTAACATATCAGACTCTAAATTACATTTTATAACGGTTTTGGGCCCTAACACTAACTATGTTACTTTTTCTAGTTAAGCCTAAAGGTATTATGGTCCTTTTATAGCTTAGGGACTGTTTATATAAGTCATACAGTTCTTTTAATATTTTTATTTGTGTAATTACTTAATTTTTTTATTTCTTTATTTCACGATTATTGTTTAACAAATTACACTTTAAATATACAAATAAATACATATTTCTTTAACAATTTGTTTTTTTATAAATGTCCTTTTAACAACCTTTGTTTTTTTAACCTTTTAAAACTGTCTACCGTTCTTAAAGTCGTTTCTTTTTAAACTGTTTGTATTTAAAATCGTTATTTTTAAGTCCTTTGTTTTTTTTTAAATTGAACAATTCATTTTTACCATTCTTTTTAAAACCTTATGTTTTTAAAACTTTTTTTAAACAGTTCATTTTTTAAAGTCGTTCATTTATATAACCATTGATTTTTAAAGCATTCCTTTTAGAATCATTTTTGTAAAGATTTATTTGAATCGTTTATCCTTTTTAAAATCCTCATTTTTTGGATTGTTTTTTTTCGAAATTCGTTCATTTTAAGCCTTTTGGTTACTAAAATCATTCATTTCTTAAAACCTCTTATTTTTAACATAAAATAATACCATTTGTTTTTTTATAAATGTTGTTTTTCTAATCTTCCAAAAACCGTTTGTTTGTTTAAAATTGTTCATTTTACCTTTTTTTTCTTTTAACAATCATTTTTTAAACTTGTATTTTATAATTTATTTATCGCCGATAGCAATATAAACTTCAAAAACTGAAAGATTTTAAAAATCATGAAATTTAAAATGTACAATCTTAAACAAAGGAGGGCTTATTTTGAAGATTTAAAAAAACAACGTTTATAAAAATAAATCAGAAGGTACTAAAAATTATGTTAAAAATATAAGGTTTTAAAAAGCGTACGATTTTAATAAATAAAAGGTTTAATAAATGAACGAATTTCGAACAAAGGAATGGTCCAAAAAATGATTTAAAAAAAAAAGAAAAACGATTCGAATAACATTTTAAAATTAAAAGGAACGTTTTATAAAAATGTTTTAAAAGTAACGCTTTAAAAATAAACGGTTTTAAAATGAACGACTTTCAAATGAAATGTTCAATTTAAAAAAAGACTTAAAAAGAACGATTCTAAAAAAAGTTGAAAAAGAAACGTGTGACATCCCGGGTTTTTTGGATAACTTAAACGTAATACTTGTCGAGTGAATTATATGCTATGTGTTAAACATGTACGAGTTAGTGAATACGTAATATGCGATTATGTGATTGTGTTAGTTACAAAATATACATATATATAATAAACATGTACACGAACCAAACCGCGACACGAACCAACCCTAAACCCCTTGTGACTCTAGGAGTGAACCGAGTTCTAACCCAAACCTTAAACCCAAGTCTTCGGCCGCGAGATTTAAACCTTAAACCTTAAGCCATTCTCGGCCAAGTGCAAACCAAACCAACCCGTGTGCAACCAAACCCCAAACCCATTGCGTACAACCCAAACCGAACCAACCCAAACATATCTCGGCCGCAAGACCAAACCCAAACCGTAACCCTTCATCTTGCGCTATTTATACACACACTCATGCATGATCTTTCTCAACTCCAAAACCCTAAAAGCAAAACAGCCGTCGGCAGCCCTTGTTCACCTCCATTCGGTCGCGAGATCAGCCCTTGTTCACCTCCATTCGGTCGCGAGATCAGCCCTTGTTCACCTCTATTCGATCACAAAACAGACTACTCCATCATCATCTCTCGGTCGCGACAGCAAGTGGTTCATCTCATTCCTTCGGTCGTGATCTTGCTTGAACATCCGAATCCATTCTTGTCCAAGTCTCGGCTTACTTACCTAGTTATTAAAGGTTAGAATTCGTCATATGTTACAAGATCATATTCAATTACATGTGTTTTGATTTTGTTGTTTTTCGGATTTGTATGATTGAATGAAACGGTTGTGTCGTTTTCGGATTGTTAAGGCTAGGTTGCAAGTAATGTTTGTTTGAAATCTGAAAAGTATAGGCTGAGTTTGTTTGTAAAAACTAGAGGTATGAACTAGGGTTTGCATGGATGTGTTATTAGTATTGATCTATGATTAGGAAACCGGTTCTTGATCGCCTAGGTTAATCATATGAACGGCTTATGCGAGTTTATGATAATGATATGCTGAAACAGTTTGCTGAGTAATAGTTACAGCCGACTTCATCTGGCTGTAACTCGGTCATTAGTTGTCGAAAAACGGATTTTCTGATGTCTAGAACGTAGAGATTTGAATAACGAATCTAAGGGCACTAGATTCATAATTTTCTGAAGTCGTTTGATATTTTTAAAGGGCCAAATAAATTCAGTATCTAAAGCTGTGAAAATCCTGAAATTTTGTTAGTTGTTTATCGAGTTGGATTTTAAAATCAGTAGGGAGTTGAGTCATGAATTTTGTACAGCAACTAGGTATGGAAATTTCCGGGCAACTTCAACTGGAATTTTGTTAATTGGACGATCGGTGATTTTTAAATAAATTCTTCCGTGGACTGCAGTCAGAAAGTGATAAATCTGACTGCAGCCTAGTATATTAATATTTATGGTTAAATGGTAAAGATTTAGGACTTGGAAAATTTATATAAATTTCTACAGTATAAATGGCACCTGCTGTAAAAATATTAGAATTTTTGGAACGTTGGAACTATTTTATAAAAATCCTAGAAAACAGCTGAATTATGAGTGTTAAGCTGAAATTTGATAACTTGTGATTGTGTGCACCAAATTGTGGCATGGATTGGTTTATGTTTATGATAAGTTGTTTTGATCACTAGGTTCACATGAGGATACTTGCATGCATGTTTGAGTGTTAGATATGTTGTTTGTGTGTATCACTTTGTGCGTAAATTAAGTGTAGAATTTGTATTGGTGTGATCACACACTGACTTGAAATCAATTGGTTTGTTAGGACGTAATTAGCGGTCCCATCCTTTACAACTTCTTTGCTACACTAACCGAGCAAATAAAGGTGAGTTCACGGCCCCTAACTTTATCCGGTTTTTAAACAACAGGGGGAGAAACATGTATACACTCTTCAAACTCAATCTCTTTACGTTATACGAATTTAACGACACATAACTATTCGGTAACTAAGTTAATGTTAATGTAATGTTATGGTCACTAAGTAGCTATATCACTTAAGTCCTCGTCAATCTCTCGGATCGTTAGTATTGGGTTTTAATAACGGGGGAATTATAAGTAGTACTACTGGGCTCGACAAGCCCCATCCGAGCTAGTCGCGCTAGCCGACCGGGTATGGTCAACGGGTGAATAATTTGGCCTAACTTCGCCATGGTCAGTGATAGGCCTGGCAACACGGAGGCACAACAGTCAGCTTCGATCGCGAACTCTTACGTGACATAACTTTAGGCTAGCTACCTATATATGTTAACATTGAACTTAATTACGAAACAACTATATTATCCCGGGTTGGGGATAATGGAAACAACAACTTATTATTCCGGGTTTGGAATAATGGAAACAACAACTTATTATTCCGGGTTTGGAATAATGGAACCAACATAATTATTATTCCAGGTTGGGAATAATGGAACTAAATCGTTATCCCGGGTTAGGGATAACGGGGGAAAACAAACTCATAACCGAACAAACGAATTTATGAAAACCTGTGAACTCACTCATCTTTAATGTTAACACTTGTTTCTTTACATGTTTCTCAGGACGCTAGGAGCTCTAGGTGCACTCACATGCATTGAACAAGACATCTTTTATCGAGTCTCAATTATAAATATTGTTTTGGGGTTTTTCATTGGTTTTGGCGTTTGTGTTGGCGCCCGCTTCACTATTTATTTTATGCTTCCGCTCAACTTTAAAAACTAATGCTTCCGCTAAATATTGGTAAATAATCAAGACAATATAAAATCTACGACAAATGATTTTTGGAAAACGTATTATCAAATCATATAGAGTCGTTCGACGTACTAGTGTTTCAGATTCTGGTTTGTTCACACGCCTCGCGGTAAAACTCCGCAAGTGGAAATTGAGGGTGTGACAGATTGGTATCAGAGCCACTAGCTATAGAGAACCAGGTTTGCATTAGAAGTAGACATAAACTATAGCTTATTTCACGACACTAGACTTAGTTTGGCACCGAACTATTATATCTTGTTATGCGATGTACCACAACTGTGTTATGTGGATTATGACTTAATAATAAGAAATGAAAACAACTCGTAACTAACTACACGACCTAACAGGCAATGTCATCATCATCATCGTCATCATCATCCGACAGACCTACACCACCAAGGGCGCCACGAAAGGCACCTATGGTGGAACCCTTACCATCTTATGGAGTGGAGACACGCTCAGCTGCGAGGAAAAGGCTCGCTCTGGGGGAGGAGTCGTCATCACGCCCAACCATTGCTGTGCTGGTTGAACCGGTTAACCCTGTAGAAGTAGGAATTGACCTACTTAGAATCATGATACATAAACAACAAGCACAGATAGAAAGAATGCAGGAAACCATCCTAGCACAAGGATGGATGATCCGACAACTGACAGGTAAAACCGACTCGCTCGAGGATGAGCATCATACGAGTAAGATAGCTCGTAACACCATAGCCAGAGATCTGCGTGCTGAGCAGATAAGAGCCGACTGGCTCGAGGACAGAGTCCTGGAAAATAGTTGGAACATTCAGGAGCTACAGCAAAATCAAGCACCTGCACCAGCACCGGCCCCTCCAATGCCGGTGGAGGAGGATCCGGAAGAGGATCCAGAGGAGGACCCTGAAGAGGATCCAGAGGAGGATCCAGAGGAGGATCCGGAGGAGGACCCAGCTGAAGAAGCTGGAGATGCCGCGCAGGATGACGGGAACGACAGTAACTTGGGGGATGGAGACGTAGACGACTGGCACGTCTCGCTTATTTTATTTATTTTCCTTCAGTCTATTTATTTTCCCACTTGTGTTTAAATTTGAGACTTTATAGTGAATTCATATGTTTGATTTGCACTTTGTAAGACGTTGAAAATTTCAGTTAATCAAGTATTTCTTTTGACTATTTAATATATTAAGTTGACATAACTTGATAATTATTAAAGTACGAAGTAGGATAACTATATTGGATATATAGACTTATCGGGGTGTGTTTGTGTTGTGTTTCGAAGATCTAAATGGCAACTGGACGACGTGGAAACCTTAACTTAACACCCGAAGAGCTAGCTGCCATGATTCAAGAGCACGTGAACGCAGCTTTAGCGGGTGTTCAGAACCAACCGGCAGGTAACCATTATTAAATTTTCGTGTGAAAATCTAATAGTTGGGCTAGTAGAATTCCTCGCTGACTACCTATTCTCTGTCAGCAGGAGGGGGCTTTAACCCCTACAAGATGTTCCTCGACACGAAACCAAGCAAATTCTCGGGGGCGGAAGGACCCATTGGACTGGTCCGCTGGATCGAAAAATCTGAATCCGTATTTGAAATGTGCAACTGCCTAGAGGCCAACAAGGTCAAATACGCAGCCTCAACACTGGAAGATGGGGCACTGACATGGTGGAATGCACAAGTCCAAACACGTGGACTTATAGCTGCGAATGCAATGGCCTGGGCCGAGTTCAAGGCCCTAATCAAAGAGGAGTACTGTCCACGAGACAGAGTGCAACAGTTAGAGCAAGCCTTATGGAACCACAAGATGGTGGGATCGGAAATGAAGCTTACACCGCAAAACATCATGACTTGGTATTTCTGTGTCCCGATTTGGCCAACACTGTGGAGAAAAGACTCGAGTTCTATCTTGGGGGTCTGGTTCTGGAGATTCAGGGTATGGTAATGGCTAGTAACCCTGCAACTGGACATCAAGCATTCCGATTGGCTCACAAACTCACCGATAAGGCGGTGGAACAAAAGAAATTGCCAGCACGGGGTACAACTGAAGTTGCCCCTGATAACAAAAGAAAGTTTGAAGACTCGTCTGCTCGACAGTCTTCGTCATCCCAGCCGCAACAGGGGAACCAGAAACGGTTCAATCATTACAACAGCCACCGGGGTCATCAAAATCAGTCCGCCAACAACACCAACAACAACCAGAACGCAAGCGGCTATGCAGGTCGAAAGCCGCAGTGCAACCGCTGTAATCTCCACCATAACGGCCCTTGTGCTGGAAATCACTGCCAACGATGTGGCAAGATGGGACATGCGGCAAAGGATTGTCGTGGGGAAATCATGTCCCGACAGAATCAAAATCAACCCCAGGGTCAGCAGCAGGGTATTAACCGGGGATGCTATCAGTGTGGTAGCACTGCTCACTTCAAAAGAGACTGCCCACAGCTGCGTAACAACAACAACAATGGTGGGAACAACCACAACCACAATAACCACAACAACAATAATAACAACAACAATAATGGAAACGGTGGCACAGGAGGTGCCAAAGGTCGCGCCTTCACATTGGGCCGCGGAGAGGCCAGAAACGACTCGAACGTGGTCACCGGTAAGTTTCCCCTTAATGAACATTTTGCTACTGTGCTTTTTGATACGGGTGCGGATAGGAGCTTTATATCTGAGTCTTTTAGGAGGAACCTAAATCTCACGCCTAAACCATTAGAGACCTCTTATGTTATAGAATTAGCCGATGGTAATCCTGTAGATGTGACCCATATAGTATCCGGCTGTCAACTCAAACTCGCGGGTCACACTTTTACCATTGATCTGATGACAACTACCTTGGGTAGTTTTGACGTGGTAGTCGGAATGGACTGGCTATCCGACGTCCGGGCTGAAGTTTTCTGCTTCGAAAAATCTATCTGTATTCCGCTCTCTAACGACGAAATCCTGACGATACAAGGCGATAAGGCAAGCGCCGTCACCAACATCATCTCATACATGCAAGCGCAGAAGTATCTTCGGAGAAAGAACTCCTTCGCTTTACTCGTACTGATTACCGAACAGCCTAAGGACGAGAAACGCATAGAAGACATCCCTGTCGTCCGTAATTTTTCCGATGTATTCCCAGAAGAACTACCTGGTCTTCCACCCCATCGACAATTGGAGTTTGAAATCGAATTGGCGAATAATGCAACTCCTATCGCCAAGGCTCCATACCGCCTAGCTCCAGCCGAGCTGCAGGAGCTGTCTACCCAACTTCAGGAACTATTAGAGAAAGGGTTTATCCGACCAAGCGTTTCGCCATGGGGAGCTCCAGTCCTTTTTGTCAAGAAGAAGGACGGGACTTTCCGCATGTGCATCGACTACAGGGAACTCAACAAGGTTACTGTCAAGAACCGATACCTGTTACCTCGCATCGACGATCTCTTCGACCAACTTCAAGGGTCAAGTTACTACTCTAAGATTGATTTACGGTCCGGTTACCACCAGCTACGCGTCAGGGAGGAGGACATCGTTAAGACGGCATTTCGTACTCGGTATGGCCATTACGAGTTCTTGGTCATGCCCTTCGGTCTCACCAACGCACCTGCGGTGTTCATGGACCTCATGAACCGCGTGTGTAAACCATACCTCGACAAATTTGTCATTGTGTTCATCGATGACATACTCATCTACTCCAAAAGTGAAGAAGAACATGCTGAACATCTACGATTACTGCTAGGATTACTCCAACAGGAAAAGCTATATGCCAAGCTTTCGAAGTGTGATTTCTGGATTCGGGAAGTTCAGTTTCTCGGGCATATCTTGAATGAAAGGGGAATCCACGTGGACCCTGCCAACATTGAAGCCATCAAAAACTGGGAAGCACCCAAGACACCGACGGAGATCCGCCAATTTTTGGGATTGGCTGGTTACTACAGACGTTTCATCGAGGGATTTTCAAAGATCGCACAACCGCTTACTACCCTCACCCAGAAAGGTATCAAGTATGCTTGGGGTGACAAGCAAGAAGCAGCATTTCAATTGCTGAAACAGAAACTTTGCAGTGCACCCATTCTGTCCTTGCCGGAAGGGACAGATGACTTTGTAGTATATTGTGATGCTTCCATTCAGGGATTGGGATGCGTACTCATGCAACGCGATAAGGTCATCGCCTATGCGTCGCGACAACTGAAGGTTCACGAGAAAAACTACACGACGCATGACCTGGAATTGGGAGCAGTAGTGTTTGCACTTAAGATTTGGAGACACTACCTCTATGGAATGAAGTGCACAATCTTTACGGACCACAAGAGCCTCCAACACATCTTTGATCAGAAGGAGTTGAACATGCGACAGCGTCGCTGGGTCGAACTCTTGAACGATTATGAGTGTGCCATTCGGTATCACCCGGGTAAAGCTAACGTGGTAGCTGATGCCCTCAGTAGGAAGGAACACTTGAAACCTCGTCGTGTACGAGCATTACAACTCACTATCCATTCGGGGCTACCCGAACAAATACGCGACGCCCAGTTAGAAGCAGTTAAGGAGGAAAACATCAAAGCCGAATCGGTGGGAAAAATGGAACGCGATTGGGAAGTAAAACCCAATGGAGCCCGGTATTTCATGAATCGCATATGGGTGCCTCTCTACGGAAACCTCAGAGAGCTAGTCATGGATGAAGCTCACAAATCCCGATACTCTGTCCATCCGGGTTCGGATAAGATGTATCAAGACCTTAAAGCTGCGTATTGGTGGCCCAACATGAAAGCCGATATAGCCACCTACGTGAGCAAGTGTTTGACTTGTGCAAAAGTCAAGGTAGAGTATCAAAAGCCATCGGGGCTACTCCAACAACCTGAGATCCCAGTGTGGAAATGGGATCAGATCTCGATGGATTTCATCACTAAACTCCCGCGAACTTTGGGTGGTTGCGATACCATCTGGGTAATTGTGGATCGTTTAACTAAGTCCGCACACTTCCTAGCTATTAAAGAAATAGATAAGATGGAGAAGTTGACTCGCATCTACATTAAGGAAGTAGTTTCTCGGCACGGAGTGCCAACATCCATCATCTCAGACAGAGATGCTCGCTTCACGTCCAACTTCTGGCAGTCACTCCAGAAAGCGTTGGGAACACGCTTGGATATGAGCACAGCCTATCACCCTCAGACTGATGGTCAAAGCGAAAGGACCATACAAACCTTGGAAGACATGCTTAGAGCATGCGTAGTAGACTTCGGAAATAGTTGGGAAATTCACCTGCCTTTAGTGGAATTCTCATATAACAACAGTTATCATACGAGTATTTCGGCAGCACCGTTTCAGGCACTATACGGTCGTAAATGTAGATCACCGGTCTGTTGGGCAGAAGTCGGTGACAGTCAACTCACAGGCCCTGAGTTAATACTTGAGGCTACTGAAAAGATTGTACAAATCAGAAACCGCATGGCAGCGGCACGAGATCGACAGAAAAGCTACGCTGACCAACGACGCAAACCGCTCGAATTTCAAGTAGGCGACCGCGTCCCACTAAAGGTGTCACCCTGGAAGGGTGGAATCCGCTTTGGAAAACGGGGCAAACTAAACCCACGGTATGTCACACCCCGACCCGCAGCGGAAAAGGTGATCGGGGCATGAGTGGGTTATCATCAAAGCTCATGACATTTATTATGCGTTTCATATTCATTAATACAATTTAATGGAAATTTACAATAAATGTTACAACATGTTCTAACTAACAATCTAAACTTCTTTGTTCTCTTCTAAGGCATATCCTATGTTTTCCTTGCTTCAACCTGTTCACCTGTATCATGTGTAAAAGGGTTTTTGGATCAACATAATGTTGGCGAGTGAATCCTATGGAAAACATTTGAACAAATTTATTTAAATTGATTATGAAATATGTGCACAACCAAACATGAGTAAAAATAGATGTAAACTTAATCAACAATCATAAGATATTAAATGAAACACACATGAACAATAATGGAACATTTAGAGGCACGCGATGCTCAACTCGTCTTTCACGAGGAACTGAGGGGCCTGATGAATGAATTGCATAAACATGATAATATGAATGACACAACTACAAACAATATAAACTCAATGATACACACATGAACAATAATGAATTTGATTTGAGGCACGCGTTGTTCAACTCGTCTCCCACGAGGAACTGATGGGCTTAATGAATGAGTTTCATATAATTTGACAAAAGGAAATAAGTAAATCACAACAATATAAACAATCTAAGTTTAGGTCATGATGTGGTATGGCACAAGTTTAAATAACTAAATTAATTATTTTCATAACACATGACACACCCCAAAACGTGTAATTTAAAAGGGGAAGTTGTAAGATTCACTCACAGTGGGTGCGTTCGGTTGATGAAGTTGAATGCACGCGAAGTGGTTTTAACCACGAGTGAGATTTAACCTAGATAAATCGCATTATGGTTTGGTAAGTAAACAGATTTTATTAATCTATTTTAGTAGGATTGTTGGGTGTATTTTTGTGAGTTTGAGGCTATTTTCTAACCTTAAAAATGTTATTTTTAAGTATTTTTAATTGATTTTTAATTAAAATAATTAAATAAAAATAAATAAAAAAATTTATTTTTTTCTGACCGTTGACCTGACCGTTGACCGTTGACCTGACCGTTGACCGGTTCAAACCGGAATACAAGTGCGCTAAGTGAGGCTCGAACCCGAGACCTCCCGTACGCGTGCACGCAGCTCTACCAACTGAGCTACGTGTCTAACCCGTTATATATCTGATTTTAATTATATATATATATTAATTAGTTTAAACTGAAAATCATTTTATTTTAAAAACAATTTAAATCAATTCGGACGGTGCGCTCCACAGGTCTCGAACCCGGGACCTGTGGCTTAAACTAACACACAGTCCACCGCTGGACTGTGTGTTTAACATGTTATATAATCCAATTTTTATTATACTTAAATACAAATTATTTGTTTTCATTTCTGACTTTATTTAAAAAGAATAGATAATTGTCCGAGTCGGTGAAGTAGCCCGGACTCGAACGCGTGACCTGTGATATAAACATACACACAGTCCACCGCTGAACTGTGTGTCTAACTTGGTTATTATTCCGGTTATTAATATGCTTAACATATACCAGTATGACTCCGGTTCGGTTAATAAAAAAAATCATTTTTATTAAGGCGACGTGTGTGAAGCAGGATTCGAACTCGAGACGTTTGTATGTTTAACGTGCACACAGTCCACCGCTGGACTGTGTGTCTAACCCGAGTAATAAGTTGATTTTAATTATACTTATAAACTACCGAAACATCGTCTTCCTCGTTGAGATTTAACTAGAATCGGTAACAGACTGGTTCGAAGTTTTAATCGGTTTCTTAGCGTCTTACAGTTCTTTAAGGTGAGATAGGAGTATAAAGAAAAGAAAATAAGCGTGAGGTATACCGACTCGTTTTCCTCTGTTTTCCGGCAGAACTCCGGCGACAGAAATTAACTCCGGCGTCAGGTATCTTGCAGCAGGGAAACTTCAGAAAACTTACAAAGGGTGTGGGTGACTTCGGTATAAGCTTAGGAGATTCAATAAGGCTCGGAAATGGAGAAACTGGTTTTCCGGCTATGAGCAGAGAAATTCCGGCGAGTGGAATTACGCCGAGAAAAGGTGTGGTTTTGAGCGAAAAGGTTTGCAGTGGGTTGTGGGTGAATTTATAGGGCAAATCGTCGAAGAACCTGGTCTGATTTCCGACTGTATTCGTAAATTATAAAAACTCCGGCGGTTATAACTTTGGTCGCGGACTCAGACGTCGGTTATAACCGATGTCTTAGTAATGGTTTACGTTATAACGTAAATTGTCGTTAAGACTCGCGAGATTTCCGGGATTTCCGACGACTGAACTATTGGGCGCCGGTTTTGAATTCGTAACGTCACTTTATGATTTAAATGATTTCATTATTTAACAAACAAAACAAGTGGCGCAGTGGTTTGTGTGTGGTGCGTTAAGACTGATGTTGAACCGGTACAGACCCGGGTTCGAAACCCGGCAGGAACAAAATATTTTTATTTTGCGTTTTTTAACAGTTTTTCAAAAACTAATTATATATTCCCGTATAATAATTGATTATGTATCGTTTAAAATTATTTTGGGCATTTAATTCGCAACGAAATTTTTGACTGACTGTTCGGTTGATAAACGGAGCGGGTTTGGTAAATCCGTTTTTTACGGATGTTACAGTATCCCCTGCTTTTTAGAAATTTCGTCCCGAAATTTAAATTGTGATATATTTGACTAAAAGAATGATGGTGTTTAGTTTGACAGTTGCTTGCTTTAGAAAAAGTAAGGGTTTAAGTTTTCTGTTCGAGGCGGTAACGTTCCTTGTAAGGGTTAAGTACCCTATTCAGGAATCGCTTTTTATTGCCTACTGTATAAGTATTGATAAGCAGAAATGATTTGCTAAAAATGATATCATGCATAAGAGTTTAGATACGTTTGGGAAAGTATGGTTATATCCTAAGGCAAAACTTCTAACACTACAACCTACATGGAACATAAATAAAAACACAACAGCTGATATTTGAACATAAATAAACACAACAGCTAATATTCGAACATGAATAAACACAACAGCAAATATTTGAATCCACATTCTGATAGCATATATGTTTGAATGGTGGAAGTTCCTCTCTCGTTTGTTATGATGGAGAGGTTAGTTTATGTAGAAATGGAACACAATCCAATCTCTTTAAATAACATGATGATATAAATGTAACACAAATTCCAACCAAGGCAATACTAAATCCTACATGGAACTTCTCATAACCGCCTGATAATGCCTCTGATCCTTTGGCAAGAATACTTATATATAGGAAGTACCAGCGGCGTATCCACCATATTCTTGCCAAATTTTCATTAGTTTTATCCACAAGTTATGATTGGTTACCAAGAAACTAATAAATCCTACATAGAACTCCTCATAACCGTCCGATAATGCCTCTGATCCTTTGACAAGAATACTTATATATAGGAAGTACCAGCGGCGTATCCACCATACTCTTGTCAAATTTTCATTGGTTTTATCAGTGAATTATGATTAGTCCTATAACTCTACAACCAATACAACAAACATAAATTACTGAAATGAAATATATCTATGCGATCAAAGCTCAATCAAACGGAGCCGATCGTATTGCATGTACTGAAAATGAAATGTCTGTGCGCTCAAGGCTCAATCAAACGAAGCCGAACGTATTGAATGTACTGAAATTGAAATTGTATGTGTGCTCAAGGCTCAATCAAACGGAGCCGAGCGTATTGCATGTACTGAAAATGAATAACTTAACCACACAAACAGCCTATGCATGGAACCTCTCATAACCGCCTGATAATGCCTCCGATCATTTGACAAGAATACTTATATATAGGAAGTACCAGCGGCGTATCCACCATATTCTTGTCAAATTCTCATTGACTTTATCCGCAAGTTATGATTAGTTCTATGCGACTCTACAACAAACACAACAACCACAAGATACTGATAATGAAATTGTCTGTGCGCTCAAGGCTCAATCAAACGGAGCCGAACGTATTGAATGTACTGAAAATGAAATTGTATGTGCGCTCAAGGCTCAATCAAACGGAGCCGAACGTATTGAATGTACTGAAATTGAACAACTTAATCTAAACAACCATCACACAATCAGCTTATGCATGGAACCTCTCATAACCGACTGATAATGCCTCCGATCATTTGACAAGAATACTTATATATAGGAAGTACCAGCGGCGTATCCACCATATCCTTGTCAAATTTTCATTGACTTTATCCGCAAGTTATGGTTAGTTCGATGCGACTCTACTACAAACACCACAACCACAAGATACTGATAATGAAATGGTATGTGCGCTCAAGGCTCAATCAAACGGAGCCGAACGTATTGCATGAACTGGAAATGTAAATTGAACTGTGCGCTCAAGGCTCAATCAAACGGAGCCGAGCGTATTGCATGTATTGAAATGTAAAATGAAATGACCGATCAAGGCTCAAACAAACGGAGCCGATCGTATTGCATGTATTGAAATGGAAAATGAAATGACCGATCAAGGCTCAAACAAACGGAGCCGATCGTGCGGGCACGCCAAGATCAACCGCATAATAAAATGGGGATCCAACTCAACCTCATGGATGGGGAGCTGCGGCCTCGGCAAAAACATATACTAAAAACAATATACAATAATTACCCTAATAGTCTACACATGGAACCTCTCATAACAGCCAGATAATGCTTCTGATCCTTTGACAAGAATACTTATATATAGGAAGTACCATCGGCGTATCCACCGTATTCTCGTCAAAGTTTCATTGGCTTTATCCTTAAGTTATGTTTGGTTCTATGTGATAAAGAAAAACATAAAACTAAACGATAGGAGTTGAATCTGGATCTTCGGCGAAGAGGACTAGTTGAGTATCTTCGTTTGGGCCGTCATTATCTTCGACAAGATTGGCGTTGATGTTGAAGACTCTTCCTCTTGCTGGCGGCCTAGCGGTTGGGTTTTCCTGGTTTACTTGGTTAACTGGGTTTGATTGGGCTTGAGTGTTGATAACGTTAACCAATTGAGGGCATGTGTTTCTAAAGTGGGTAGGGTCGCCACAATTGAAACAAGCTCGAGCATATGGGAACATGGGGTATTGGGGTTGGTAATAAGTTTGGGCCATGTTTTGAGTAGGGGAAAAGGTTTGGTTTTGAAAGGTGCGACAAACATTGCTCAAATGACCATAGCGTCCACAAGTTGCACATAGACGACAAGGTAGGGTATGGGGATGGTGATAAAAACAGTTGTTGCATCGAGGGTGAGGTCCAAGATATGGTTTCTTATCTGGGTAAGCTGAGTTGGGTGCCACTTGGGTGATTGGGATAGCTCGGATGGGTATGGCGTGTAAAACTGGTGGATTTCGTTGGGTAGCAGCGAAAAGTTGCCCGTCTCTTCTTCTCTTAGGATTGGGTTGAGAAGGGGATTCGGTTTGAGTGGAATCGGAGGTTTTAGTCGTTTCTTTATCCTTCTTCTTCTCCTCCTTGAAGTCTTTGTTTCGGATTCGGTTCTCGGTGAGCTCTGTTGCTAGCTCCATTGCTGCTTCCAAAGTTGCAGGCTTGGCACTTATTACAGGGTCTTGAATCTTTGACGGAAGACCACAAATGTAGTGCTCGATCAAACGGTAGAGGGGAGTAAACATGTTGGGAACCATTTGATGTAATTCGAGGAACCTTTTGTTGTATGTGATGTGGTCTCCTTCCACTTGCTTCAATGAGTAAAATTCATCTTCTAACTTCTTGATTTCGCTCCTTGGGCAAAAACGTCTGGTCATGATTTCCTTCAATTCGTTCCAAGTTAAGGTCATAGCATCTTCCACACCTCGTTTGGCCTTCTCTGTGTTCCACCAAGTAAGTGCTATCCCATATAATCGACCGGTAGCATATCGCACTTTGCGATCGTCAGGGCAATCGCAATTTAGAAATGTGTTCTCCATTTCTTCAAACCAATGGAGGAGAGCGGTGACGCCTTTAGTCCCTTTGTATTTCGGAGGGTCGCATGATTTGAAATGCTTGTAGGTGCATTTAGTGGTATTTGGGGAAGAGTTGAAAATGTTTTGGTTTGCTTGATTGACAGGATTAACGGTAAGTGCTTGTTGAACTTGGATTACAATGTTGGGTATTACGGTAGCCATTTGTTGAGCGATTAAGGCAGCCATGCGCTCACGGGCTTTTCTTGCTCTCGTCTTCCCATGGGCGAGGTTAGAAGACATCTACCAGGAATACATGACAAGAGTATGACTTGGATGCTTTTGAGATCATGGGTCGCATTCAAGAATGAACATTCATAAAATAATTATAGATAAATAAATTTACTACATCCATTGGATGTCTTGGGTTTTGCTCGCTGTTAGGCCCTACATGCCGCCATACTTTACCTGTGTAATCATGTGGGCCCCCATGAATACCGGTTTTTCATATGGTTCGCACGGGTTTGCCAGGTTGCGTACACAAAAACCCGGAGAAAATCGAGAAATATGTATACAACGTGTGATATTCGGAATGTGTCCAGGTGTAGACACGGTGATAACTCAAAGTAGGGTTAGTTCGAACGACGTTTGGTGTGGCATGCTTTGGCCTAATAGGTCCTTCGTACTCTCATCGTTGGTCCCCAGGTAGGCAAACTGGTCCGTTATATTGGATTTATACGAATGCCAGCCTAGACAGGACGTTCCGACTACCGGTACTTGTACCCTTCCAGTTACTACATGCCCGTCGCAGAACTTACTTTGATGAGATTTGAAAATTGCACAAAATCTTTGGATAATGAGAGTATGAAAATAAATTGAATACATGAACATCGATATATGTATAATGAATATGTATATAAGCATGTATGTTTGACTGTAAATGTAAACAAATATGAAACAAATAAATATCACAAGTTTGTATGTAACCACCTAATCAATTAAAATTTAGGCTGACTATAGTATAGGCTCTAAGGGTCTAATAACCTATCCTATATCCCTATAGTCATGGCTCTGATACCAATCTGTCACACCCCGACCCGCAGCGGAAAAGGTGATCGGGGCATGATTGGGTTATCATCAAAGCTCATGACATTTATTATGCGTTTCATATTCATTAATACAATTTAATGGAAATTTACAATAAATGTTACAACATGTTCTAACTAACAATCTAAACTTCTTTGTTCTCTTCTAAGGCATATCCTATGTTTTCCTTGCTTCAACCTGTATCATGTGTAAAAGGGTTTTTGGATCAACATAATGTTGGCGAGTGAATCCTATGGAAAACATTTGAACAAATTTATTTAAATTGATTATGAAATATGTGCACAACCAAACATGAGTAAAAATAGATGTAAACTTAATCAACAATCATAAGATATTAAATGAAACACACATGAACAATAATGGAACATTTAGAGGCACGCGATGCTCAACTCGTCTTTCACGAGGAACTGAGGGGCCTGATGAATGAATTGCATAAACATGATAATATGAATGACACAACTACAAACAATATAAACTCAATGATACACACATGAACAATAATGAATTTGATTTGAGGCACGCGTTGTTCAACTCGTCTCCCACGAGGAACTGATGGGCTTAATGAATGAGTTTCATATAATTTGACAAAAGGAAATAAGTAAATCACAACAATATAAACAATCTAAGTTTAGGTCATGATGTGGTATGGCACAAGTTTAAATAACTAAATTAATTATTTTCATAACACATGACACACCCCAAAACGTGTAATTTAAAAGGGGAAGTTGTAAGATTCACTCACAGTGGGTGCGTTCGGTTGATGATGTTGAATGCACGCGAAGTGGTTTTAACCACGAGTGAGATTTAACCTAGATAAATCGCATTATGGTTTGGTAAGTAAACAGATTTTATTAATCTATTTTAGTAGGATTGTTGGGTGTATTTTTGTGAGTTTGAGGCTATTTTCTAACCTTAAAAATGTTATTTTTAAGTATTTTTAATTGATTTTTAATTAAAATAATTAAATAAAAATAAATAAAAATTTTTTTTATTTTTTTCTGACCGTTGACCGTTGACCTGACCGTTGCCCGGTTCAAATTGGAATACAAGTGCGCTGAGTGAGGCTCGAACCCGAGACCTCCCGTACGCGTGCACGCAGCTCTACCAACTGAGCTACGTGTCTAACCCGTTATATATCTGATTTTAATTATATATATATATTAATTAGTTTAAACCGAAAATCATTTTATTTTAAAAACAGTTTAAATCAATTCGGACGGTGCGCTCCACAGGTCTCGAACCCGGGACCTGTGGCTTAAACTAACACACAGTCAACCGCTGGAATGTGTGTTTAACATGTTATATAATCCAATTTTTATTATACTTAAATACAAATTATTTGTTTTCATTTCTGACTTTATTTAAAAAGAATAGATAATTGTCCGAGTCGGTGCAGTAGCCCGGACTCGAACGCGTGACCTGTGATATAAACATACACACAGTCCACCGCTGGACTGTGTGTCTAACTTGGTTATTATTCCGGTTATTAATATACTTAACATATACCAGTATGACTCCGGTTCGGTTAATAAAAAAAAATCATTTTTATTAAGGCGACGTGTGTGAAGCAGGATTCGAACTCGAGACGTTTGTATGTTTAACGTGCACACAGTCCACCGCTGGACTGTGTGTCTAACCCGAGTAATAAGTTGATTTTAATTATACTTATAAACTACCGAAACATCGTCTTCCTCGTTGAGATTTAACTAGAATCGGTAACAGACTGGTTCGAAGTTTTAATCGGTTTCTTAGCGTCTTACAGTTCTTTAAGGTGAGATAGGAGTATAAAGAAAAGAAAATAAGCGTGAGGTATACCGACTCGTTTTCCTCTGTTTTCCGGCAGAACTCCGGCGACAGAAATTAACTCCGGCGTCAGGTATCTTGCAGCAGGGAAACTTCAGAAAACTTACAAAGGGTGTGGGTGACTTCGGTATAAGCTTAGGAGATTCAATAAGGCTCGGAAATGGAGAAACCGGTTTTCCGGCGATGAGCAGAGAAATTCCGGCGAGTGGAATTACGCCGAGAAAAGGTGTGGTTTTGAGCGAAAAGGTTTGCAGTGGGTTGTGGGTGAATTTATAGGGCAAATCGTCGAAGAACCTGGTCTGATTTCCAACTGTATTCGTAAATTATAAAAACTCCAGCGGTTATAACTTTGGTCGCGGACTCAGACGTCGGTTATAACCGATGTCTTAGTAATGGTTTACGTTATAACGTAAATTGTCGTTAAGACTCGCGAGATTTCCGGGATTTCCGACGACTGAACTATTGGGCGCCGGTTTTGAATTCGTAACGTCACTTTATGATTTAAATGATTTCATTATTTAACAAACAAAACAAGTGGCGCAGTGGTTTGTGTGTGGTGCGTTAAGACTGATGTTGAACCGGTACAGACCCGGGTTCGAAACCCGGCAGGAACAAAACATTTTTATTTTGCGTTTTTTAACAGTTTTTGAAAAACTAATTATATATTCCCGTATAATAATTGATTATGTATCGTTTAAAATTATTTTGGGCATTTAATTCGCAACGAAATTTTTGACTGACTGTTCGGTTGATAAACAGAGCGGGTTTGGTAAATCCGTTTTTGACGTATGTTACACGGTACGTAGGCCCGTTTGTAATCTTGAAACGTATCGGACCCGTAGCTTATCAATTAGACCTTCCTGCCGAACTCAGTGGAGTTCACAACGTTTTTCACGTATCAAATCTGAAGAAGTGTCTATCAGACGAAACTCTAGTCATTCCATTGGATGAGATCCAAGTGGATGAACAACTACACTTCGTGGAACATCCTATCGAGATCATGGATCGTGAGATCAAGACTCGAAGGCACAACAAGATTCCGATCGTTAAGGTTCGTTGGGACTCTAAGCGTGGACCGGAGTTCACGTGGGAAAGAGAGGACCAAATGAAAAGCAAATACCCACACCTCTTCGCAACTGAGCAGCAAACTAACGATACCAGTAACTAAATTTTCAGGACGAAAATTCTTTCAACATGGGGATGATGTGACAACCTGGAAATTTCTCATACTTTTGCGTACTATTGTTAACTAAGTCCTTGTGCATGGCACTTGAGAATCTTTGTGCATGGCACTTGGGAACTTCTTGTAACTTCGCGTACTATCATAAACGAACTAACTCTTTGTGCGTGGCACTCTAAACATGTACGCTACATTCTAAACCGCGTTTACTCAATTTTCGGGACGAAAATTCTTTCAACATGGGGATAATGTGACATCCCGGGTTTTTCGGATAACTTAAACGTAATACTTGTCGAGTGAATTATATGCTATGTGTTAAACATGTACGAGTTAGTGAATACGTAATGTGCGATTATGTGATTGTGTTAGTTACAAAATATACATATATATAATAAACATGTACACGAACCAAACCGCGACACGAACCAACCCTAAACCCCTTGTGACTCTAGGAGTGAACCGAGTTCTAACCCAAACCTTAAACCCAAGTCTTCGGCCGCGAGATTTAAACCTTAAACCTTAAGCCATTCTCGGCCAAGTGCAAACCAAACCAACCCGTGTGCAACCCAAACCCCAAACCCATTGCGTACAACCCAAACCGAACCAACCCAAACATATCTCGGCCGCAAGACCAAACCCAAACCGTAACCCTTCATCTTGCGCTATTTATACACACACTCATGCATGATCTTTCTCAACTCCAAAACCCTAAAAGCAAAACAGCCGTCGGCAGCCCTTGTTCACCTCCATTCGGTCGCGAGATCAGCCCTTGTTCACCTCCATTCGGTCGCGAGATCAGCCCTTGTTCACCTCTATTCGATCACAAAACAGACTACTCCATCATCATCTCTCGGTCGCGACAGCAAGTGGTTCATCTCATTCCTTCGGTCGTGATCTTGCTTGAACATCCGAATCCATTCTTGTCCAAGTCTCGGCTTACTTACCTAGTTAGTAAAGGTTAGAATTCATCATATGTTACAAGATCATATTCAATTACATGTGTTTTGATTTTGTTGTTTTTCGGATTTGTATGATTGAATGAAACGGTTGTGTCGTTTTCGGATTGTTAAGGCTAGGTTGCAAGTAATGTTTGTTTGAAATCTGAAAAGTATAGGCTGAGTTTGTTTGTAAAAACTAGAGGTATGAACTAGGGTTTGCATGGATGTGTTATTAGTATTGATCTATGATTAGGAAACCGGTTCTTGATCGCCTAGGTTAATCATATGAACGGCTTATGCGAGTTTATGATAATGATATGCTGAAACAGTTTGCTGAGTAATAGTTACAGCCGACTTCATCTGGCTGTAACTCGGTCATTAGTTGTCGAAAAAAGGATTTCTGATGTCTAGAACGTAGAGATTTGAATAACGAATCTAAGGGCACTGGATTCATAATTTTCTAAAGTCGTTTGATATTTTTAAACGGCCAAATAAGTTCAGTATCTAAAGCTGTGAAAATCCTGAAAATTTTGTTAGTTGTTTATCGAGTTGGATTTTAAAATCAGTAGGGAGTTGAGTCATGAATTTTGTACAGCAACTTGGTATGGAAATTTCCGGGCAACTTCAACTAGAATTTTGTTAATTGGACGATCGGTGATTTTTAAATAAATTCTTCCGTGGACTGCAGTCAGAAAGTGATAAATCTGACTGCAGCCTAGTATATTAATATTTATGGTTAAATGGTAAAGATTTAGGACTTGGAAAATTTATATAAATTTCTACAGTATAAATGGCACCTGTTGTAAAAATATTAGAATTTTTTGGAACGTTGGAACTATTTTATAAAAATCCTAGAAAACAGCTGAATTATGAGTGTTAAGCTGAAATTTGATAACTTGTGATTGTGTGCACCAAATTGTGGCATGGATTGGTTTATGTTTATGATAAGTTGTTTTGATCACTAGGTTCACATGAGGATACTTGCATGCATGTTTGAGTGTTAGATATGTTGTTTGTGTGTATCACTTTGTGCGTAAATTAAGTGTAGAATTTGTATTGGTGTGATCACACACTGACTTGAAATCAATTGGTTTGTTAGGACGTAATTAGCGGTCCCATCCTTTACAACTTCTTTGCTACACTAACCGAGCAAATAAAGGTGAGTTCACGGCCCCTAACTTTATCCGATTTTTAAACAACAGGGGGAGAAACATGTATACACTCTTCAAACTCAATCTCTTTACGTTATACGAATTTAACGTCACATAACTATTCGGTAACTAAGTTAATGTTAATGTAATGTTATGGTCACTAAGTAGCTATATCACTTAAGTCCTCGTCAATCTCTCGGATCGTTAGTATTGGGTTTTAATAGCGGGGGAATTATAAGTAGTACTACTGGGCCCGACAAGCCCCATCCGAGCTAGTCGCGCTAGCCGACCGGGTATGGTCAACGGGTGAATAATTTGGCCTAACTTCGCCATGGTCAGTGATAGGTCTGGCAACACGGAGGCACAACAGTCAGCTTCGATCGCGAACTCTTACGTGACATAACTTTAGGCTAGCTACCTATATATGTTAACATTGAACTTAATTACGAAACAACTATATTATCCCGGGTTGGGGATAATGGAAACAACAACTTATTATTCCGGGTTTGGAATAATGGAAACAACAACTTATTATTCCGGGTTTGGAATAATGGAAACAACAACTTATTATTCCGGGTTTGGAATAATGGAATCAACATAATTATTATTCCAGGTTGGAAATAATGGAACTAAATCGTTATCCCGGGTTAGGGATAACGGGGGAAAACAAACTCATAACCGAACAAACGAATTTATGAAAACCTGTGAACTCACTCATCTTTAATGTTGACACTTGTTTCTTTACATGTTTCTCAGGACGCTAGGAGCTCTAGGTGCACTCACATGCATTGAACAAGACATCTTTTATCGAGTCTCAATTATAACTATTGTTTTGGGGTTTTTCATTTGTTTTGGCGTTTGTGTTGGCGCCCGCTTCACTATTTATTTTATGCTTCCGCTCAACTTTAAAAACTAATGCTTCCGCTAAATATTGGTAAATAATCAAGACAATATAAAATCTACGACAAATGATTTTGGAAAACGTATTATCAAATCATATAGAGTCGTTCGACGTACTAGTGTTTCAGATTCTGGTTTGTTCACACGCCTCGCGGTAAAACTACGCAAGTGGAAATTGAGGGTGTGACAAAACGATTTTAAAAACAAAAGACATTTTTAAAAAGGCTAAAACCAATTTTTTTGAAACCGATATTTATAAAAAAAACAAATTGTTAAAGAAATATATTTATTTGTATATTTAAAATATATTTTATTAAATAATAATCATGAAATAAAAAATTAAATAATTACACAAATAAAAATATTAAAAGAACTTCATAACTTATATAAACAACTATAAACTATAAAAGGACCATAATACACTTAGGCTTACTAGAAAAAAGTAGCATAGTTAGTGTTAGGGGTCAAAACCATTATAAAATGAAATCTTAGCGTCTGATATATTAAAAGATCTATTTTTGGACTGAAAATGTTCAACTGGTTAAACCACATGAGCCAAAAATTGTAATTTACTCTCTATACTATATTATTATATAATGCATTTTAGATGGGTAAAATTGTAAATTCATAGCCATCTCAACACAAATTTAACACAAGACACTAATTCAACTACCAATTAAATAGAGTAAAATTTAATGAAGTTGGGCTATTGATTAATTACCTATATCTATTTATTATTAATAATATTATTGTAATTAAAATACAACTCTTTGGGATAATAAAAGGTAATTTCCACAAGATATTAAGATGCAATATAAAGACGATATTAACACCCAAGATATTAAGACGATATGATATATTGAGTTATAAAGCGAAAGTTTGAATTTTAATACGCAAGTACTAAGACGCAAGATATTAAGACGATACAATATATTGGTTATAAAGTGGAAGCTTGAAATTAAATTCTTCGTTATACTAACCTATAGATCGATCACCTCCTTCCCTTCATGTAGCTATTATTTAACCTCATAATAATTGACACCATATCTTAGTTTTCTTTCATTTTTTGAGCCCTATTTAAATTTTATTATTGTAGCGAAATTAACCATTCTGCCACATCGTACGAATTCCCTTTAATATTATAAAATTATGATTTACGTTAACATTTTATATATGATGAATAATTTATTTTCATAATGAGTACTGAATTTATTAAGTCACAATGTAAAAAAATATTTTAATATGATTAAGTTACTTTTATATACTCATATAAACATCTTTTTATTTATTGTCATGACTTGATTTGCAGGGGGGAGGGGAGGGGATAGTGAGGTGAAATATGATGGTGTCTAACTTTATATTAATTTATCAGGTACTAAAGTAGAAAATCAAATTTTGTATTTTAAAATTTCATTGTATTTACTAAATATTTCTTTATCTCTCTGATTAGGGCGACCGTAAATATTTGATAACCGTATATGTTTTTATTATGCACATGATCAAATATAAAGTATGATCTTAGTGAAAAAGGTAGGAAGTATTATAGTATATTGACCTTAAATTTGGAGGGTCGTGACTAATTTTAGGGGGAAATAAGGTATGAAATTAGTGGAATATCTTACATTTGTTGACTTTCTATCTCCACACACAAGGCACATGTTAATTTTTTTAATTATTTTAAGATATATATCCTTTTGCATATGGCATTAAAAGAGTCACCATCATAACGAACAGAGTATAATATCTCTATATAAAAATAAAATAAAAATTACGTTTTTATTGGGATTTTCTATAAATTGAGTTAAAGGTTCTTCTAATTGTATTTTAATTGGGTTAGGTTCTAGTCATTACGTTTTTACTAGGGTTCATATACATTGTGTTATTATGAGAATCTATAACACAATGTTATTTTGGGTTATGTTCATTGTGTTTTTATTATCAAACTCAATAACACAATGAAGTTGTTGTTATATTAGTTTTTCTATACATTGTTTTTTTGGTTTTGATTATTGTGTTTTTCAACTTGGTGGGTTTTTTAGACATTGTGTTATTGGTTATGGTCATTATGTTTAGTTTGTTGCCCGTTGTGTTTAGTCTGCTGTTCATTATGTTTTTGTTCGGTTGTCCATAGTGTTTTAGTCTGTTATCCATTGTGTTTTTAGATTGATACTCATTGTGTTTTATGTTACGTCCATTATGTTTTATGCAACTAGGTTTTTAAATATATTTTTAAAGTATAACAACAGGGTACTCATATTAAAGATAAAAAGACGATCAATTTTATGGTATCCTTTAAAAAATTGACGTATAAAAAAATGATGGACCTTTAAAAAATGGGGATGGCATGTAAGAAACATGCATATGTTTCTTGGCATGTAAAAAGCATACGCATATACTTTTTTTCTCTTGGACGAAACTACCCTTTTGTAACATCCCATTTTGGGATTTATCTTAGACAAGAAAACAAAAGTGTAGTTTGGGTCCATAATGTTAATGACCAAACAACAATGATCATTTGAACAAATGAACCTCCTTGGTTACACGCTTATGTGAATATGAGGGTAAAATCGTAATTCAGTTAGTGGGAACTAACAACGCTAGCAGGTTGTAAGAATAGTGAAAGTTATGGCTAATGGTGGAAAATGCCCAACTACCGAGACTAAAGTTGGAATTATGCCAAACTTAGTTAAGTTCCTAAGAGTTTATATTTAAGGGAGTTAGTTTCTCTCATGGTGTGAGTTAAAGGGTTAAACATGGATGATAGTGGAGGTGATGGTTACAATTAATCAAAAACCCATGTAGATGGACCAAAAGTGAAAAAAATGCGCAAACTTTATAAAAAAAATTATCCATATTATGTGTGGGAAGGTGTATATGTCGACATACACACACACTAGTGTATGGATGTTAGTTCTTGTGTGAATCCAATAAAAATGAGAAGGAAGGAGGTGAAATTGCATGGAAGATCTATGATTTTAAGAATGTTCATCATCATATAAGCATCAAGTAAGTACCAACAGAGTTTCTTGAACCTCCTTAGTTAGAGCTCTTGATGGGTTTTGATAAAAAAAAAACCCTAATTGGGTAAATTGGAAGTATGAGATGACTGAATTCGTGTTTAAATTCACTAATCTAGTGTCAATACTGATTTAATCATCTCAATTGGGAGTTTTGATGTGAGAATCCATGTTTAATAAATTGGGGTTTTTGATTGTTTATGGCTTAATATGAATGATTGGAAGAACTAGAGAATTTTTATGTTTGATGTTGATGTATGATTGATAATTGTTGTTTAGTAAGAAAACTGATGTTTGATTGCATGAGTTTGGTAATTTAGCATGAATGGGTTGTACATTATGCTTAGATGGTAGTATGCACACCAAGGTTTGATGAAATGTATAGATAATGAAAACATGTGAAATTGTTAGTAATTAACACGAGGATTGTGTAATTGACGAAATCCATGTGGGGATGAAGCTGATGATATGATTTGGTAGAAATATGCTTTAGGAGATTATACTCTATGTTTCAACGCTGTGGTGCAGGCCATGTGTTGGACAAATTTCTTAATGGTGATTTAGAAGTGAATGTGTACTAAATGTATAGCATGTGGACATACTAGCAAATTATGATATTAGGATTATGTTAAACTGGCTAACCTTAAATGTGGCTATCAATTGTAAGATCATGAAAACATTAGTATGTGTATGTAACTAAGTAATTATTTGGTTGTATGTGCCTTACAACGTGGATGTGAAATGTATATGGTGGCATTAGAATGGTTTACTACATCAATTTGAGCATATATTCTTAAGTTGAAAGTTTGTATAGATAGACCGTTGACTTTCTAAGAAGTCAATGAATATGAGGGTAGCATAGTTAGGTTTATGAATATGATTGTAAGATTTAGGAACATCATGTTGTATGCGTTAGACCAATTATGTGTTATGTATGATGATGAATTGAATTGCGTGGATGTGGAAAAATGTGATTGCCAATTCATGTCTTATGCATGTTAGTAATTTGACCAATGAAGGTCAATGTAGCTAAGAGTTAGAAATGAATGTAGATGTGAATGAACATGCATACGAAAAATCTTGTGGATATGATGTATGGATCACATTAGCATAGACTTAAGCGCGAAAGGCCAAAGGGTCAAGAGGAGGTAAGGAAGCAAACACCAACACGGACGCTCAAGGCAAGTGATTCCCAAGCATAATTTATGTTTATGTAAATGAACTTTTATGTGCAAAAGTTTTGGGAATCACAAAGGAATGGATTTTTAATATTGGTCCAAGGTTATAAAAAAGAAATGTTGTAATGGGTCAACATAGTTTAACTAGGCTTGAATCCATATGGTGGGAGAAACGGGTCACTAATAAGAAAATAGTAGTAGAATGTTTAACATGGTAGTTGGTATAATCGGGTCAACAACGATGTAAATTGATCCTTTAGGTGGTTAACATGGGAGTCGGGTTAAACATGTGTTTTGGAGGCTTATATGACAGAGCAACGATGTGCAATGGTCAAAGAAAAAAGGAACAAGAGTTTGGAAGCTCACGGTGTCGTAGACCCTATTTGGAGCTGTAAGCCAAGCTGGTTGGGGTGTAGCCTACGGCATGGGCGTAGGTTACGGCCCCGTAAACCCATTCCTAAGCCCCGTTAGACCCCCGATATGCACCCTAACTTACCAAATAGTTGTGTGAGGTACGGATGAGTATGGTACTTGTATTTTAAGCTCCCGAAATGTAACCCTATCTTACTAAAGAGTTTTTATGAAGGGTGGGTGAGAAGGGAACTTGCTTGTGAGTATGTATAGGGATAAAATAAGTAGGTATACATGTAGGAATGGATTTGATTGTACGTAAGTGGAGTGTAACACCTCGTAAAATCGTGTCCAATAGTATAGTGACACGTGTTGTATTTTTATTTTTAGTCTATTAAAGACCAATAAGGACTAAAGGTGTCAACATGCTCAAAAACTTGGCCTTTGAGTGACTGATATGTTAACATGCCTAGCCTTTGAGTGACTGATATGTCAACATGCTTAAACATTGGCCTCTGAGTGACTGATATGTCAACATGTCTAGCCTCTGAGTGACTGATATGTCAACATGCTTAAACGTTGGCCTCTGAGTGACTGATATGTCAACATGCCTAGCCTTTGAGTGATTGATATGTCAACATGCATATAATGAGCCTCTGAGTGATCCTTTACGAAGTCCTAACTCTCATACGTGCCACTTGTTGGACGAGAGAGGTTAATTCGGCAAATATGTGAAAGTTGGATAATGGAAGGGTTAAAAGTGTCAACATGAAAATTTATACCTCTGAGTGACCTTCTAACGAATGAGAGCTCGACATTGTCCGGGCATAATCCCGGGTACGCCAAGTATTGGCTACGGATGGCTAAAAATGCTAAAATGGTGTTTTTGGAAGGTCTAAGAGGGTTTAATAAGTTGAGGGGCTAAAAGTGTCAATTTTAAAATCTGACAAGGGGCACTCCCGGGGCGTGGCATCACCTCCTTCAAGCTCTCCAACTATAAATAGGTGCCAAGGTTCACCATTTGAACTTGCACCTTTCTCATTCACAACTCTATCTCCCTCCTCTGGAAGTTCTTAACTGAAAGGAGCATCCAACTAAGTTCTATTGCATTCTAGGAACCACTTGTAAGTGTTCCTTGCTCTTGCATTTTCGTTTATAGGCTCTTATGGGCAAAAGTCAAGCGTTTTACGGAAACGCCTTGACTTTCGGTTAAGACCATTATGGTCCAACCATTATTAGTTACGAACATGGCTAAGTGATCGTAATAAGGTAGGTGTTAGTCCCTATAAAGGCACCTCCTGAAGATCACATTTGCAAGACCAATTGACGGGTCAAAGTAATGATATTAAAAAGTCAAACATGCCATTTTTCGGAAAATCATAAATTGATCTTATATATGTTATGAAACCTGTTTTGACACTTAAACAAGTTGGTAATAATTATTAGAACATGTTTGGCTCATCAATTTCAGTTCTAGGGTCGGTTCGCAACCGAAAGTCGTAAAGTTTGACTTCTGCTTTGACTTTCGATTCTGACCCGATTTAGATTAGTTAGATACTGATCTAAAGTTGCATTATGATCGTAATATAATGTAGCATAACCCCCTGAGGTTATATTACATGATCATAATCAGAATCTGAGTTTATGTCCAAAGTGACAGGCCAACGTGCCATAAATTTACATCTGTTATGATGTAGGCCAACGTGCCATAATTTACATCTGTTATGATGTAGACCAATGTGTCCAATTTTTATGTCCATTAGTGACAAGCCTATGAGCTGTATATAATTGTCTGAATGACAATGATAGTTGTAACCTTATGATCCACTGTCTAATAATATATGGACTATGTCCAGATTGTAATTTGCCTTTGATGGTCTTATTAAGACCTAGGCCAAATATAGATATGATAAGCCTAAGAGTTGTGATGTTATTCACACTAGCTTTAATGGGCAATGGATTGTTATATCCAGTGTTTAAGCCAATATGGTTGTTATACCATAGCTAAGAGAATTTTTGTTTGATGTTTAGAGCCAAAGCTGCAAAATGGCAAACTCGGACGAGGCACAGAGTAACCACCGAGAGATTAGCTCTAACAAGGCTGAAAACATAGCCATTAACAATGATGACTTCCAAGCTCGCATAGATGCAGCTGTGGGAAAGGCCATGGAAAAGGCCATAGAAAAACTTAAGGAGTCGAGTGCTACTCACTCCAGACGATTATCAATCATGCCATCCTCAGCTCATAAGGAGAGCTTGGTTCATTCTTCAAATGCAAAGAGTGAACCAAAGAAAATAGAATTTGCTGATAGGTCCTGTTCTTCAAAAGACGGATGTACCTATAAATATATCGTCTCCTGTAAACCCCGGGATTTTAATGGGGAAAAAGGAGCAGTAGAAGCCTTGAAGTGGCTAGACGAAATGGAGACGATAGTAGATATCAGCGGAAGTGGTTAAGTATGTATCACAGTCCTTCAAGGGCGATGCCCTCATTTGGTGGAAGGCAATGGTTCAATCTACAGGTAAGATACACCTGTACAACTTAGGATGGTCTACCTCATGAAGTGGAGAAATTAGAGATAGATTTTCTGACTCTTTCAATGAAGAACCTAGACTGTCGGAAGTATGTTTCTGACTTCAATTCCTTGTCTAGGTTAGTTTCATATTTAATCACCCCGAATCCAAACATATTGTGCGTTTTATTAATGGGTTAGCGCCCGAGATAAAAGGGATGGTAAAGGCTGCTCAGCCTAGTACCTATAGGTCCGCTGTAGACCTATCTCTCTCCCTCACCTTAGATTTAGTGAGACAAAGGTAAGTTAGGACTGAAACTGACTAAAAGAGGAAACGTTTCATGATAATAACTCCTAAAGGTTCAAAAAGAAAGGAAATTTCGGGTTCAAGAAGAACCAGCACACGTCTAATGACAAACCTCTATTCAAGAATTGTAAATATAGACACTGGGGATAGTGTAGTATAAATCCACAGACTAAACCCTGTGGTATCTGCAAGAGAAAGGGACATAAGACCCTAGAGTGCAAGGATCTTAAGGATGTCATTTGCTACAACTGTAATGAAAAGGGGCATATTACGTTCAATTGCCCCAAGAACCCCAAAAGTAATGAGGCAAAGCCTGGGGAGGCTAAGAAAGGGAATGCTCGTGCCTTCCAGATGAATGACAGGGAGGCCGTTAATGACAATAATGTCATAACAGGTACATTCCTCATCAATGACGTATATGCTAGAGTTCTTTTCGATTCGGGTGAAGATAAATCTTTTGTTGATCATAAGTTTAGTAAGCTATTAATTTACCCATAAGAACTCTAGACAAAACTTATGAGATTGAACTTGCTTATGGAACTTTAGAAATAGCATCTTCCATTCTTGATGGGTGCTCTATATTCATTAAGAATCATTCCGTTCCTATCTCTCTTTTGCCAACGAAATTGGCGGGGTTTGATGTAGTTTTAGGCATGGATTGGTTATCCCATAACCAAGCCTGCATTGCCTGCGATAAGAAACTCATCGAGATTAAAACCCCATCTGGTGAAAAGATCACCATCCCTGGAGATTCACACTACGGATTGCCAGACAATGTGTTGTTATTTAAGGCATCCAAGTGCTTGGGGAGAGGTTGTGTCATTTATATGGCACAATTAACTATCAATGAGCCTAAGCTAAGTATTGAAGACCTTCCGGTTATCTCGGAGTATTCTGATGTTTTCCCTAAAGAATTACCTGGTCTACCTCCAGATAGGCAAGGGGAGTTTAGAATTGATATCCTACCTCGATCAGCACCGGTAGCCAGAGCTCCATATCGGTTAGCACTGACGGAGATGAAGGAATTGAGATTACAGTTAGATGAACTCTTAGAGAAAGGCTTTATTCAGCCGAGTTCCTCGCCTTGGGGAGCTCCTATTTTATTCGTAAAGAAGAAAGACGGTTTAATGCGAATGTGCATTGATTACCGTGAGCTGAACAAGTTAACAATTAAGAACCGATATCTCTGCCCAGGATCGATGACTTATTGAACCAACTTCAAGGGGCTAGTTACTTTTCTAAGATTGATTTGAGATCAGGATATCATTAGCTGAAGGTTAGGAACGAGGATGTTCCTAAGACTGCCTTCAGGACCAGATATGGTCATTTTGGATTTCTAGTGATGCCTTTTGGGCTCACAAATGCACCTGCAGCATTCATGGATCTCATGAATAGAGTCTGCAAACCGTATTTGGATAAGTTTGTCATCGTCTTTATAGACGACATACTTATTTACTCTCGTAATCAAATTGATCATGAGAAACACCTTCGGTGCATTCTTGAATTGCTAAGGCAGGAAAAGCTTTATGCTAAATTTTCTAAGTGTGAATTTTTGCTTAGAGAAGTCCAATTTCTTGGACATGTTGTAAGTGAACGTGGTATCAAGTGGATCCCGCCAAAATAGAATCCATAATGAATTGAGAAGTGCCCAAGACCCCATCTAAGATTCGTAGTTTCCTAGGATTGGCTGGATACTACAGGAGGTTCATTGAGAACTTTTCAAGAATAGCCACTCCTTTGACTACCTAACCCGTAAGAATGTCAAATTTGTTTGGGGTCCAAAACAACAAGAATCCTTTGAGATTCTAAAACACAAGTTGAGCTATGCTCCTGTGTTATCTCTACCTGAGGGTATTGAGGATTTTGTAGTCTATTGTGATGCTTCGCACATTGGCATGGGTTGTGTGCTAATGCAAAAACGCAAGGTAATTGCTTATGCATCAAGACAGTTAAAGGTGCACGAAAGAAATTACACCACCCATGATTTGGAATTGGGTGTCGTTGTATTTTCACTAAAGTTATGGAGACATTACTTATATGGCACAAAGTGCATCATATACACTGACCATAAGAGTCTCCAACATCTGTTCAACAAGAAATAATTGAACATGCGACAACGCCGTTGGATGGAAATACTTAACGATTATGATTGTGAAATTCGCTACCATCCCGGCAAGGCAAATGTCGTTGCTGACGCCTTAAGTCGCAAGGAAAGAATTAAGCCCACTAGGATTAATGCAAAGAGCATTGAGCTCAGAAATAGCTTGAATCATAAGCTATTAGATGCGCAAAAGCAAGCCCTATTAGAGGCTAACATTCCTAATGAGGGACTAGGCGAAACTGTTGATCAGCTAAAGCCTGGAAAGGATGGAATCCTTAGATTTAATGGAAGAATTTGGGTTCCAATCTTTAGAGGACTTAGAGTTCTAATCCTCTAGGAAGCACACAATACGAGAAACTCAGTTCACCCTGGACGAATATATCAGGATCTAAAAAAGAATTATTGGTGGATGGGTTTGAAGAAACCCATAGCCACTTATGTAGCTAAGTGTCTGACGTGTTCACAAGTGAAGGCCGAACATCAGAAGCGTCAGGACTTCTACAACAATTGGAAATTCCCACATGGAAATGGGAAATGGTAACTATGGACTTGATTACCAAGTTACCTAAGACCAAACGTGGAAACAACACGATTTGGGTCATTGTAGATAGGCTGACTAAATCAGCATATTTCTTGCCAATTAAGGAAACGTATAATTCAGACAAATTGGCTAAGTTGTATATGGACAAGATTGTGTCCCTACATGGTGTGCTGGTATATATTGTATCTGAAAGAGATACTAGATATACCTCTCATTTTTGGAAAAGTTTTCAACAATCTTTAGGCACAAGACTAAATTTTAGTACGACTTACCATCCACAGACTGATAGTCAAAGTGAGCGTACTATCCAGACATTGGAAGACATGCTTAGAGCATGTGTGATTGATTTAGGTGGAAGTTGGGATGACCACTTACCCCTAATAGAATATCCTATAATAATAGTTATCATACAAGTATCAAGGTTGCTCCTTATGAGGCCTTGTATGGGAGAAAGTGTCGAACGCCCGTGTGTTAGGCAGAAGATTAGGGAAGCCCAACTATCAGGACCTGAGATTGTCCTAGAGACCACTGATAAGATTGTGCAAATCCGTGATCGTCTCAAAGCTGCCCGAGATAGGCAGAAGAGCTATGCTGATAAGAGGCGTAAACCTCTCAAGTTCCAAGTAGGGGACAAAGTCATGCTGAAAGTATCACCTTGGAAAGGTGTAATGAGATTTGGAAAGAAGGGCAAGCCAAGCCCAAGATATATAGGACCATTCGAGATAATCGAATGTGTCAACACTGTAGCTTATAAGCTTAGGCTACCAGAGGAGCTTAGTGGGATCCACGATGTGTTCCACATATCTAACCTTAAGAAATGTCTAGCCGATGAATCGCTAGCAATATCACACAAGGATGTGCAAATAGATGAAAACCTGAGGTTCGTTGAGAAACCAATTTCGATCGAGGATCGACAGGTTAAGAAGCTCTGAAGGAAATTAATACATATAGTAAAGGTTAAGTTGAACGCCTTTAGAGGTCCCGAGTATACATGGGAGGTTGAGCCCACTATGTGACAGAAGTACCCCCATCTTTTTGAATAAAATATCGAGGATGAGATTTCTTTTAAGGGGGTGAGGATGTAACACCTCGTAAAATCGTGCCTAATAGTATAGTGATGCGTGTTGTATTTTTTATTTTTAGTCTATGAAAGACAAAATAAGGCCTAAAGGTGTCAACATGCTCAAAAACTTAGCCTCTTAGTGAGTGATCTGTCAACATGCCTAGCCTTTGAGTGACAGATATGTCAACATGCTTAAACATTGGCCTCTGAGTGACTGATATGTCAACATGCATATAATGAGCCTCTGAGTGATCCTTTATGAAGTCCTAACTTTCATACGTGCCACTTGTTGGACGAGAGAGGTTAATTCGGTAAATATGTGAAAGTTGGACAAATATGGCTTCAATCCTTTTTTTTTATCACCATGTAACCTAGGAACTTCCCAGCTTTGACACCAAAGTAGCATTTTGAAGGATTTAACTTCATATTGTATTGATCAATGATATTGAATGCCACTTCAAGATCCTTGAGATGGTTCTCTTCTTTCTTCGACTTGACTACCATGTCGTCTATATAAATTCCATAGTGTCTCCTGTTTGTTCTTTGAACATCATGTATACTAGTGGTCGCACCCCAACCAATGGCGGAAACATCGGAGTGAGACGAAATAGATTGCTCTAGACATCATAACACTATTTGTGACAATATTAAATTCAAAATTTTCATTTCAATTCAAATTCATTAAGTACAACATAAGAAATTTGGAAGTACAACATTTAAGAAATTCAAGTACAACATGATTAACAATAAGCAATATAAAGTCTAGAAGTTTCTAGGTGCGTTTCTAGGAAGTCCCTAGTAGGTTTCATCAATGGCGTCATCCTTAACCTGCAACATGTAAAAAGTATAGTTCAACACAAAAGTATTGGCGAGTACACAAGTTTGATATAACATAAGAATGAAATAGTTTAAATGAATCCACATGTTAAAATAGTATACTAGATTAATGTAAAGGGGGCATGCGATTCACAAGTCAATCCTCACGTGTCACCGCAAAATAGAATAAACTTTACATGACCACAAGAACATGGGTGGTGTGTTACTCCTATAGCGCTATACATGTTAAGGGGAGGCTCGTACGAAGTTAGTGACAAGTCGTATCACATAAGAATGTTCCAAGTATACAAATCACTTATCACGTATCTTTAGCATATATGATGGATGGTTTGTGTGTTTGCATAAAAGTATAAGTGTGATTGCGTGTATTTTTGATAGGTTAACATATTACACCCAAAAGTGTAAAGCGTAAAAAGGGTGTTCGGGTGTACTCACGGTTTTGCAAAGCTTCCTTTGTTAAATCCTGTGAAGAGTTTGATTGGTTGGAGCGGAACACCGACTTACCCTATACGAGGAAATGTAGGTGTGTCAGTATCGGAATGATAATGGAGGATTCAGATTAGGAGTTTAAGGTATGCAAAAGCATGTATTTTTAAAAGTATTTATCTAGACGTTAACACTCGTTTTTTTGACACTATAAACCCCGTAGGGTGGTTGTGATTTCATGGGTCATGCCCATTAGAATCGAAACAAGGAGGTTAAGTTCTAGATAATATAAACTTATGTTAGGACAAGTAACCATATAATCATTGTCAAATTTTCGGTTATGTATAAGTCTTAATTACATATATATATTATATATATGTTATGTAATATATCATTTAGTTTATCATATAAGTCATAGATTTCATAGATATCATGCATAGAGGTAGGAGGATAACCGTCATTTAACCTCTTTCGTAAGATTCACCATTACACAAATTGTTACAAAGACAATTCGGATGGTCATGGATGGAATAAGAGAAATACTTTACTAACTAATGATTACATACAGAAATCATCAAGTGAGGTTGTGGATTGAGAGTAGGATAGCCAAGGCTTCCAAATAATCACACCTTTACCAAACCACAAGCTTTGTCAAGCTTGGATGGTTCCAACACTTGTGGATTAAAACCATTGCAAAACAGAAAGTTTAGAGGTATTTACACCTCCTAATTTGTATGAAACAACCTTGGCTTAGCTTCCTAACAATGGACTTGATTAGGGGCACAAGTAGCACAAGTTTGTCTAGAAAAAGTATGTTTAAATGAAGTTTACAAGTTCATGTTCCAAAACAAAAAGTTTGGTCCTCAAAATGGTGATGTTCCACCTTGGTTTTCCATGGAAAACCTAGGGAAAAACTCCTAGAGGCAATCCAAGCTTTGTAGAGGAAGATTTTGTGATGAAGAGATGAAGAAAAGTGAGTTTGGACTCACTTTTGCACTTAAAGTTTTCTGCCTTGTTCTTGAGTTTACAACTTGGGAGTGTTTTGAGAGTGTAGAGGAGTTTGGAAAGTGAAATTGAGTGTTACGAAGCTTGCTTATATAGTGGTTTAGTGGGGTTTTGACTTAAATGAGGTTTAGAGGTGATTGGGTGTGAAAAAGGTGTGAAAAATGGACCAACCCGTGAGTTGGAAACAACTTTCTGTGGATTGAGGTCTTTCACACCCCGCGAGAGACAGAGCCTTGTCTCTTGCGCCCAGCCAGAGACTACTTTAGCCAGATTTTGCAATTTGGTCCCTGAACTTGGTTTTTCCTTCATTTTAAGCAAAAACTTGGTGTTTAGGCATGTTTTTAAGTGTATAACATATATGTAAGTATAAATTGAGTACGAGAGTGTATGTATGAGTATTTGTACGTACAACAAGTATCAGTTTGTATGTAAACATGTCTTTAATGATCGAATGTATGTACGACAAGTATGTATTAAGTATGAATTTTATTATGATTAACGCTTCGAATTGAGATAACGGGGATAGAGTATGATGTAGGGGTTTCTAAAAATAGAATATGAATACGAATTTTCTAAAATAGGAATACGGAAGTACGGGGCGTTACAGTGTCCCCTACTTTAGGAAATTTCGTCCGGAAATTTATTCATGAGGAAGACTTTGGAAAAGATGTCATTTTGGTGAAAAGATTTGGCCAAAATCGAGATTTTGAAGTTAAAAGTTTATGCAGAGTTCATGTATAAGTGTGTTAATATGTATGGAAATTTTGAATGATAAAAATGGTAGGTTCGTGAAAGTAATTTGTTTGACTAAAGTGTTTTGAGATACCAATCGTAAGTGTGTATATGAATAAGTAAAAATGTGTATATGTGTGTGTAAACAAGTGAGCCTGGAAGAGTCTGGACAACTCATTGGAAGGAATATTTTAAAAGAGTGCGACCTAAGAGGAAGGTTTAAGTATGAATAAGGATGTATTTTGATTAAATGTGCGGCCCGCACCGTAAGTTGTAAGAAAAGTTCTTTCAGTTCCAAGGCATATTAGTAAAATCACATGTTGTAGAAAATTTTTATTGAGGAGAAACTAGGATGGTAAATATGTATGGTTTCTAAAAGGTTTTGGCGATAATAGATGACTATTTGCGCGTAAATAAGAGTGGAATATAGTTTTAAAAGAAGAGGAACATTTTGACAAGATTGAGCCGGTGGGGACGTTTATTAAAATGGATTGAACATTTAGGCTGATTCACTATAAATAAAGTTTGGATGAAATGTTATGGGAAGAATGGGGAATATCGTGGTATAGTAGCGAATGAACGATTTGGTAGGTGTATGTGAGCGGTAAAAATGGTATGAATATCGGATAAAATGGTTTTTATGGAATGTTGAGAGATGCTAGTGATAGTTGTAGTCGTTATGGCAAACGATTTTTGAGAATGAGGTTTAGTCATGGATAATCGAGTATCAGGTATGTCGAAGTGTGTTTGGGTACAACGGAGGAAAAGATTGTGAGTCACCACAGTTTGTTGTTAATTAATCATATTTAATAGGTCCGGGAAATCAACGAATTTCTCATGGCACGTTTTACGAAAGTTTGGTAACATGGTAGGTACACTTATATATAGGAAGTACCAGCGGCGTATCCACCTTGTTCACACCATGTTACGTCCGTTTCGCTATTCGGTGTCATGTTAGGTTCCGTGTTACGATACACAATAGAACCCACTATGGTTTTCAAGCGCCTACCAATATAATCCCGTGTGCACTAGCGATTATCTTAGTACGTGCATGATACGCATAGTTTGTACTAGTAGTGTATGGGTTAGGGTACATTTTAGTATTACAAGTGAGAACGTGAATGTGCGATAGCGTATAAAAATTAAGCATGTAAGCATGATTGTATTTGAGTGTGTGTGTCTAACGTAGGTGAAACTACTCGGGTTATGCATAGTTATAGATTTCAAGTATGACTACCAAGTAATGCGAATGTATGAGTTTTGAGTATGATTGATGACAAATACGTATAAAATTAGCATGTAGTATAGAACGTATAAGTTGAAATTTACATGGCGTTAAGCACACATAAGTCTAGTATATAGTTTAAGTGTATAAATCAAAAGGGTAAACAATGATACGTGTAAGATTGTTATGAAATATTTACAGCATAAATCGGATCGTGTATGATATGAATGTGTATGGTTGTTTGAGTCAAAACATTTAGTTTGTCGAAACAAATAGGTTGGATCTGTCAGGAATGAAGGATCAGATTTGTGTATGTCGAGAGAATATTGAGAAAAAGTATTAATTTGCGATGTCATGTGTGGTTTGTAAAAGAAATGCTACTTTTGTTTTAAAAAATTTAGGATTCGAGTATGTCGAAGAATGTCCGACCTAATGAGTCTTCCATGCCCACGTGTTTAGGTTTAGAATTGCATATTAATTTCTTGAAAAAGGCTTTAAAACAGTGAGCTTGCTTCATTGAAGGTGTTTTACATCGAAATAAGAAAAGTTGTGTTTTAAAATTCCATGGATAAACTTTGATTTTTGAAAGGAATTTTTGCAAAACGTACTTGTATGTATGTGAGAGAAAGTTTTTATTGGTTCCTTGTTGGGAACAAATGTCTTTAGAATGATAGCATAACGTGAGTTTGTTCTAGTGATTGGACTAATTATGAAATCGTGGGCAAGACAGATAGCATTTCTTAAGATTTTGAAAATTTGGAAAGAAACATTTAAAGTATGATTAGGAATTTCATGTGATTTACGTAAATAGATTGTAGGGTGAGAAACACATTTGATAAACTACTAAGGTTCGAGATTCATGCATAAGTGAGGAAATTGACATAATCATAAAAGGTTTAGGTATAAGTCTAAATCCAATGGTTGTAGTGAAAGTGGTCGAGTTGTGATTTAATCTTCCATTGAGGTGTGGACATCACTCCTATCTCAAGGATAAGATTTCTTCGAGAAATGGGTGGAGTCAATCGTCAAGGTAAGGGAATCACCCCTATCTTGATGATAAGACTTCCATTTTTGGGAATATGAGTAGTGTCTATCTTGCGGTGATGTTTTGAAATCGTATATATAAATAGCGTATAGGTATATGAAAAGGATTAGTATGATGTGTGTGTTATTGTGAAAGAATTTGAATTTTGTAAGGGAGATATTTTAATTGCGTTATGCATGAAATTGATATTAGTATAATGGTGGGTTTTTAGTAAAACTTGGATTGTTCTGAAACGAAACTTTGACTAAACCAAAGTGATTGAAAGTTCTTTTGAGTTTGGAAGCATGCTTTGGCCTAATAGGTAGAATACTCTTACCGAAATTTTGGTTAACGGTATTCACCCTTCCGGTTATACATGTCCCTAGTCAATCGAAAGTTCGAGACCTTGGCGGGATTCGAAAAAATCAAGGAGTGGCACTAGTTATCAAGATGCGGGTTTCAACCCTAAGTTGATAACTTTGTTCCCTAAATGTGGTTGGTACTTACCAAACGATTAGTAAACTCCGACTGATTGGTAAGGGTCTACTAGAGTATGAAATGGAATTTTTCCATCAAGACGTGGATATCACTCCTAACTTGATGGAGTAATTTCATGAAAAATCGAATACGCAGAACGAGGGATTTCACCAAAAATCGTGGGCCATTGGGCCTATTTTGGTGCAAGTCATCCCGTTGGTGAAGTATGAGTGTCTTCATATCTTCAAGTGTGTATTGTGCAACGTCTTAAGAAAGACATAAGTATTTTTCAAGACAAAAGATAAGATAGAAGCAAATAGGAAGAATTTAGATATTTTAAGCATCAATAATAGTCAAGTATGGTACTTCAACTATCAGGTCAAATCATGGCAATTTTTCCTAACTCCCTATAGTTATGGCTATGATACCAATCAGTCACATCCCAACCGATGGCGGAAACATCGGAGTGAGATGAAATAGATTGCTCAAGACATCATAACACTATTTGTGACAATATTAAATTCAAAAATTTCATTTCAATTCAATTCGTCACGTACAACATAAGAAATTTGGAAGTATAACATTTAAGAAATTCAAGTAAAACATGATTAACAATAAGCAACATAAAGTCTAGAAGTTTCTAGGTGCGTTTCTAGGAAGTCCCTACTAGGTTTCATCAATGGCGTAATCCTTAACCTGCAACATGTTAAAAGTATAGTTCAACACAAAAGTATTGGCGAGTACACAAGTTTGATATAACATAAGAATGAAATAGTTTAAATGAATCCACATGTTAAAATAGTATACTAGATTAATGTAAAGGGGGCATGCGATTCACAAGTCAATCCTCACGTGTCACCGCAAAATAGAATAAACTTTACATGACCACAAGAACATGGGTGGTGTGTTACTCCTATAGCGCTATACATGTTAAGGGGAGGCTCGTACGAAGTTAGTGACAAGTCGTATCACATAAGAATATTCCAAGTATACAAATCACGTATCACATATCTTTAGCATGTATGATGGATGGTTTGTGTGTTTGCATAAAAATATAAGTGTGATTGCGTGTATTTTTGATAGGTTAACATATTACACCCAAAGTGGAAAGCGTAAAAGGGTGTTCGGGTGTACTCATGGTTTTTCAAAGCTTCGTTTGTTAAATCCCGTGAAGAGTTTGATTGGTTGGAGAACGGAACACCGAGTTACCCTATACTAGGAAATGGTGTGTGAGTATCGGAATGATAAGGGAGGATTCGGATTAGGAGTTTAAGGTTAGCAAAAGCATGTATTCTTAAAAGTATTTGTCTAGACGTTAATACTCGTTTTTTTGACACTATAAACCTTGTAGGGTGGTTGTGATTTCATGGGTCATGCCCATTAGAATCGTATCGAGGAGGTTAAGTTCTAGATAATATAACCTTATGTTAGGACAAGTAACCATATGATCATTGTCAAATATTTGGTTATGTATAAGAGTTATTTACACACACACACACACACACACATATATATATATATATATATATTATGTAATATATCATTAAGTTTATCATATAAGTCATAGATTTCATAGATGTCATGCATAAAGGTAGGCGGATAACCGTCCTTTAACCTCTTTCGTAAGATTCACCAATACAATAATTGTTACAAGGACAAGTCGGATGGTCATGAATGGAATAAGAGAAATACTTTACTAACTAATGGTTACGTATAGAAATCATCAAGTGAGGTGGTGGATTGAGAGTAGGATAGCCAAGGCTTCCAAGTAATCACACCTTTACCAAAACACAAGCTTTGTCAAGCTTGGATGGTTCCAACACTTGTGGGTTAAAAACCCTTTGTAAAATAGAAAGTTTAGAGGTATTTTACGCCTCCTAATTTGTATGAAACAACCTTGGCTTAGCTTCCTAACAATGGACTTGATTAGGGGCACAAGTAGCACAAGTTTATCTAGAAAAAGTATGTCTAAATGAAGTTTACAAGTTCATCTTCCAAAACAGAAAGTTTGGTCCTCAAAATGGTGATGTTCCACCTTGGTTTTCCATGATAAAACTATGGAAACACTCCTAGAGGCAATCCAAGCTTTGTAGAGGAAGATTTTGTGAAGAAGAGATGAAGAAAAGTGAGTTTGGACTCACTTTTGCACTTAAAGTTTTCTGCCCTGTTCTTGAGTTTACAACTAATTTTGGAGTGTTCTGAGAGTGTAGAGGAGTTTGGAAAGTGAAAATGAGTGTTAAGAAGCTTGTTTATATAGTGGTCTAGTAGGGTTCTGAGTTATATGAGGTTTAAAGTTGATTAGGTGTGAAAAAGATGTAAAAAATGGACCAACCCGCGAGCTGGAAACAACTTCTGCGGATTGAGGTCTCAGCGCCCCGCAAGAGGCAGAGCCTTGTCTCTCACGCCCCGCCAAAGATTAATTTAGGTAGATTTTGTAATTTGGTCCCTGAACTTGGTTTTTCCTTCATTTTAAGCTAAAACTTGGTGTTTTGTCATTTTTTAAGTGTATAGCATGTATGTAAGTATAATTTGATTACCGAGAGTGTATGTATGAGTATTTGTACGTATAACAAGTATCGGTTTGTATGTAAACATGTCTTTAACGATCGAATTCATGTAAGACAAGTATGTATTAAGTACGAATTTTATTATGATTAACGCCTCGAATTGAGATAACGGGGATGGAGTATGATTGTAAGGTTTCTAAAAATAGAATACGAATACGAATACGAATATGAATACGAATACAAATTATCTAAAAATAGGAATATGGAAATACGAGGCGTTACACTAGTCTTTGGTAAGTGACACCTGCATTTCTTAGTCAAAAAGGCATTGCAATATAATAGTATATGCCAGTAGGAGTATGAATGTTGTATCCTCTTGGTCAGACGGTTCCATCTGAATTGTTGGAATCCTGACGAAGCATCCATAAAGGTAAGCAATGCATGTCCTGCTGTAGCATCCACCATGGAGTCAATGTGTGGAAGTGGAAAGGATCCTTGGGACATGCCTTGTTTAAATTTCTAAAGTCGACACATACCCTCCTCTTTTCATTTTTCTTTTGAACAACCACAAAATTGGCCAACCATTTTGGATACGTAACTTCCCTAATCATACCTGCCTTCTAGAGTTTGTTCACCTCTTCTTGGATAATAAGATTCCTTTCAGGTGCAAATTTTCTTCCTTTTTGATGAATTGGCATGAAAGATTTGTCAATACCCATTTTATTGTAATGATGTCTTTAGAGATACCTATCATATCTTCGTGTTTCCAAGCAAAGGTAGACTGTCTTCTTTTCAGGAAGGATACTAAATCCTATTCTATATTATCAAGGATCCCTGATCCTATGAGAACTTTGACGTCAGGATCCTAAGGATCCAGTATTACATCCTTGATGTCTTGCTCTATTGTCTCCAAGACATCCCTTGGAGGTTGCTGTAATTGCTATGCCACCCTTGGTTTTGAAGACGGTTTAATTGAAGAGGTGTAACAATTCTTGGCCTCTTGTTGATCGATCTTTATCTTCACTACTCCCCAAGGTGTCGATAGTTTTACGAATTGGTGGTAAGTTGATGGGACAACTTTCTTTCATGTATCTAGGGCATGCCAAGGATCACGTTGCAACAAGATAAACAATCAATAACACAAAATATTTGTATAGAGTTTACCCCCTCGATATAGATTAGGAGTTTGATGTCCCCTATCGTGTTCTCCGTTTCACCGCTGAATCCTACAAGGACAGATGATCTCGTAAATATTTCTATTTCTGGGATGTTCATCTTCTTTAGGACATCAAGTTGTATGATGTTCACAGAGCTCCCACCATCTATGAGAATCCTGCGAACAAAATGATTAGCAATAAATAAAGTAATAACTAGGCATCATGATGAGGGTCCTGAATATCAACATGATCATCCTCATCGAAGTATAACTTTTTGTTGAGTGAGAATGGAGGCCCTAATAGGTCTGTCTCCATTTTCCAGCTTGGTTTCTTTGGCATGCATCTTTACCACCGAGAATGAGGTTCCACAGATATCTGATCCTCCAGAAATAAAGTTAATGATTTGTGCATCGGCCTGAGGTGGAGCAGCTTATTCTGGAACATTCTAAGGATCCCGGATCCTTGATTTCTTTCTGCCTAGCAATTCTTTCAAGTGCCCCTTACTGAGAAGATATCTAATTTCTCTCCTTAAAGCTATGCATTCATCTGTCAAATGGCCAAAGTCTTCATGATATACACACCACTTGGACTTGTCTTTGAAGGAGTTTGACTTCTCGTTCTTTCTTGGCCACCTAGCTTTCTCACCTAAGTTCTGCAAGGTAAGCATTAATTCGCTATTATCAATAGAAAAGCAGTATTCGGATATTCGAAGATATTCTTCCTCATCTTCATCCTGTTCAACTACATGAACATTTTGATTATCAGGCTTGGAGTACGGCTTGGATCAGTTATTCTTATAGAAGGATCCTTGCTTCCTGTCATTGTACTCCTGTTTGTTTAGTACCAGTGAGCCTGTCTTGTATTCTCTTATTATCCTCTAATCTGGTAAATCTTAGGGCCCTGTTCCTGACTTTATCTAAATTCCTACTTGGGGTCATGACAAGGTCATCATAAAAGGGGAATCATTTTGTAATCCCATTTTAAATGCTTCAACAATAGTTGCAACATCTAGATTTGGGATTTCTAAGGATTCTCTTCCAAATTTGGTGACGTGATCCCTTAAGGATTCATCACAAGCCTGGGTTATCCTATATAAGTCACTAGTTAACCTTTCAAAAGTTCTACTGCATGAAAACTGGTTATTAAACAGGTTAACTAAATGAGAGAATTAAGTAGTAGAATAGGGAGGAAGATGTGGCAGCCATTTTAACGTTGATCTAGTGAGTGTGGATCTGAAGCCCTTACATAAGCAAGCTTCTTTCAACCTTTTGGGGATGGGGTTTATCTTCATCCTTTCCCGGTATTGTGCCACGTGCTCCTCTGGATTGGTTGTACCATTATATAGCTTCATGTTAGGCATTTAGAAACGTTTTGGTATCTTTGCATTGCATATTGGTGGTGCAAAACGAGTTATCATGTGGCTTCCATCTGGGATTTCAGGAATAGGCTTAACTATTCCTGGAATGCTGGATATCATATCCTTGAGCTTTTGCAGCTCCCTTGCCATGACCTGACTGATCCCTGCATCCTGCATAAAACCATAGTTAATATCAATAGATGTGTTATGAAGATTGTTACCTCCTGTTTGACTTAAAGGTGGTATTCCAGAAGTGTATTAGGGATAAGACACGTCTGTCGTCACAGTAGGGCCTGAGGAAGCAATAGTTTGCATGGGGATGAAATCCCCATGATGGATTTTTTTGCTTCTCAGCGGTTGACTCCTTGAGGATCCTTGATCCTGGAAACATTGGATCCAAGATAAGTTTGCGTTGAAGGCCCTGATGAGAATCCATGGATCCTTGAACCCAAGCTGAGAATCCTTGAAGTTGGAAATAGGATCCTTGAGGCTGGAAGTAGGATCCTTGAGGCTGGTACATTTCCTATGATCCTCCATGTTGGTAGAAGGATCCTTGAGACTGAGTCATCGCCAATGATCCTTGTTGAAGGATGGAGGATCCTTGAGGCTAGACAGTGGATCCCCTAGAACATTGGATTGTTGATGCTGGAGTAATAAAATCCAACACCCTAGGCATAAGTGGAGATTGATCTTCTGCCGGCCTCTTCTACTTCTTGATGTCATCAATTTTACGAAGGATCCTCTGATTGGTTTATCTTGCTACTCATTATAGATTTTGATCTGTGAAAACAAAACAGAAAGATCATTGTTAGTAGTAGTAGAGGAAGAAACTGTAGAACTTTTTGATCCTGTGAAGACGGATGATGTCTTCTTTTGAGCATTTTCAACTTCTTCTAGAATGGTGGGGGAATGAGAGGTAATGGCATAGTGGTTTGAGATGAGCTAACAGCCGGCATGGCACTTGAAGTAACTTTTCCCTTAGATGCCATGGAGTTAATGAAAATGAGGCAAAATCTTTAGAATTGAAGCACCACTTGCCCCATGGTGGGCGCTAAATTGTTTTCTTTAAAAATTGGTTTAAGGATAATGTAACCAAATCTGATTTGTGAGGTAGTGTGCTTGAATATTGTACAATTGTATAAACAAATATGAAATGCAAATGGTGATGAACACGATGATTTATACGAGGAAACACCCTTGATCTTTAAAAGATCTCCGGCATAAAAAACCTCGGATAGTGAAAACTATCACTATCAACTATATTGCACGAAAAAGATTACAACTTTGGATGTTAATCAAGTGTGGTACAATCGAATGCTAAGCGTGTAAAGAGCTCTGGTTTACAATGTATGGGAAAGTGTGTGTGTGTATAACGGTATTTGTTAAGCTAACACTCGATTAACCCCTTTTGAATTAAGCTAACAACTAAATCCGAAATTCAAGGATGACCACGTTCAAGCTCCATGAACGTTAGTGGAATTCAACATGCGCAACATCTTAATGAATTATTCCCGAGATTCTAGCTAATACTTAGTCCACGTCGTCCATGAATACTAGAAACATAGAAAACAATTGTTAGAAATCATAAGTAATGTTAAGGATCCTTGATCCTTCAGGTCCCTGTACCATCCGCTAAGGAAAACTGATCTAGGAAACACTTAAGGATATATGATCCATAATTAGTAAAATCTATGCCCTAACAACAATGACAAATGTAAAAAAAAAAATTGAATTCTTTTTTTTATAGAGTCTCGCAGTTTTTTCATGTGTTCTCATAGTTCTCACAATATTTAACGTTTTTAAGATAACTCTCCCCTATATATATATATATATCATAATAATTTCTAATTATTAACTATTTTCACCAATAAATGTAGGTAATACACAAAAGTTGAATGATATAAATATGATAATTTGACTTTCTATTGCTATATCTAGTGTCGTATCACACCCGATAATTTAATACATTGAACTGATACCGACTGAGTTCCGAACAAAATGCAAAGAATTGCACTAGTTGTGAGTAAATGATTTAATTATATTTCTCTTTTTTCTAAATTAGAAAAGAACATCAAAAAAGAAAAAGAAAAAGCAAATGCTAATAGCTTTATTACCTAGTGATATTTTAGGGGTCAGATAAACATTTGGGACCAATAGGTTCTCGGTTTGATACCCACAAGAGAGGGTTTCCCATATTTATTGGGCTTACTTCTGAATTGGTGTATAGGTATTATGCATAATGGAAATTGATATGATCAAGTGGTTCCGCTGGTGGCACGATTATACCCTAGTGTCCGTCAATAATCCAAATTTGTCGTTAAAAAAACAACTCAAAAGACGTTCTGCTTAGCATAGACACTACTATATTTTTTTTGAACGACCCAATTAAATCACTGTATAAGCATCTTGAGATACACTCAATCGAGCAAACGCACCCCCTCCATAACGGTCAGAGTTGGATGCATACCCGAGCCACCAGTTCCGGAGAAACTCGTCTGCCCGAAGACCCACTGCGATGAAATCCGATTCGGCTCAGTTTCAAACTAGTGACCTTCAGAAAGGCCTAGTTCAAACTTCATTGATACCACCACTATCTTTAAAAGTAATGCTAGTAAAAATTAAACTTAAAATCTCAAAAATAAAAACCAAATAAATAATCAGTACCCCAATTTTTCTGGACAATAGACACTACTATAATATAATCCTTAATTTCCCCACAAGTTTTTGCCGACACCAAAAAGAAGAGCCACTGATCAAGTTGATATACAATGATTAAAAATAATAGTAATCTTATTAAATATTAATTACAAAACCAGAAACCCGTTGGTGAATAGATCGTTTACCATTGGCTTCCAGAGGTGGCTGGATATGCCATCACGTGTTTCAAGACAAGATTACTAACTCTTTATTTAATCACACGCATTAAATAATTGAAAAGAGAGATTAGGGCATAATAATAGGTATTATTAAAATATATCGTGAAATATAATTAATAAAGTTATAATTTTTGTTTGATCTTTATGAACTTAAGTTTAGGTTTATGTAAAAAAGATATTTTTATAAGAAATGTGAGACTACATAGAAATTAATATATAAGTATTATGTTTTGAACTTAAACATGATCTTTTGAGTTGTTTTGATAAGAAAAATATCAAATATAACAATTTAAGACCTAATGCAATAAAACATCATGATGCCTACGTGTTTGGTGTTTTAAATTGTTATGTTTTGTTTTGTTTTTTTGTCAAACCAACCTAAAATATCTTGTCTAATTCAAAACATGATGAGTACAAGTAAACTCATTTGTCTTTTTACACTTTTTACGAAAAAGTGATTTTCATAAAAATCTTACCCTACTATACCATCACTACAATCACCACGACCACTACCACCATTTTTTGAAAAGTCTTTGAACGTCGTGAACTTACAATTAAAATCATTTTCATTTTTACCTAAGACATCAAGTTTACTTGATTTAAAATTAGTCTATTTCTGGTTCTTAATTTTTCAATATCGTTTCAAAATAACTTATTATCCATTTTATTAACTCATATAATACATTTTAGTCATGCATACAGTTTTTAATACTCATTGTATAAATTCGTTTCAAAATAACTTATTATCCATTTTATTATTAAATAACTCATATAATACATTAGTCATGCATACAGTTTTTAATACTCATTATAAATATAGTTTCAAAATAACTTATTATCCATTTTATTATTTAAAAACTCATATAATACATTTAAGTCATGCATACAGTTTTTAATATTCATTGTATGTAACTATCAATCTGAAAGAAAATTTTTATTTCTAATGAATTTAATAATCATAAACATATATATGTGCCCTTAAGCACGTGTTATATGATTTATATAGCAATGTTTTTTTTTCTACGATTTGTTAGTTATATTAGTCACAAAATCATTAATATAATTAGACTTAAAATATCATTAAGTACATAGTTTTAAGATACCATTATAGATAACTTAAACGAGTTAATTATTGTCACAAGTTCAATTTTTGTCAAAGGTGAATGATTTAGAATTATTGGTGATTAGATAGCCAAAAAAATAATCTTTAGACATATTAGACCGTAAGATGGCATGTTGTAACGGTTTTGGCCCCTAACCCTAGCTTTGTTACGTTTTTTTAGTTTAATGAAAATATGATTTGGTCTTTTACACCTTAGAGCTCTTTATATACATTACAAAGTATTTTAAACATTTAAAAGGCTACATTGAAAAATGAACTGCTTAAAAAGTTTTAAAACAAACAATTTTAGAAAAGGGGTAAAAATTGTTTAAAAAACAAACTATTTCAAAATGAAAACTCTAAAAACAAACGGTTAAAAACGAATAATTTTATAAAAGACGGACGATTTGAAAAAAAGGTTTAAAAAGTTATTTTAAGGATGACATATAAGCATTAAAAAAACTTTGTAATTTATATAAACAAACCCTAAGATGTAAAAAGACCAAAATATCATTACACTTAACTGAAAAAAGTAACAAACTCAGTGTTAAAGACCAAAACCATTACAAAATGCAACTCAGATGATATGTCAAAAGATTTTCTTTTACACTGAAATGGTCAAACTTCCTAAATCACAAGAAACAAAATAGTAATTTACCCCAACTTAAATACTATCAACTAAGTTAATAACACTCTGTAGGTCCACCTACGGATGGTGTTAAACCAGTTCCTTGTTCAAATGACATACACACCAAGTGCAGAATCCAAGTGTGCATGCAACCAAACACAAAGTAAAGAACACGGGGTAACCAAAGATTCACCATCTTGATTAATGATTGAGAACAAGTACAAACATATACACACAATGCTCGTATGACTCAAACAAACTTGCTGTGTTCTTGTGTCTTCGTCTTCACCAGAAATGCTAACATAGATATCCCACACAAAGGATCAGTTTGCTAGCTCGTTCTATTAACTTCTGGACCAAAGGGTTCTTCAGCAAAACCTCACTTAGAGGTGAATGTCTGCTTATATAGTGTCCAAGCTGGTCACTCGTACGAAAACAAGTTGCCAGACATACGGAACACACTATTACACAAGAGACAGAACTCCAGGATTTGGTACGAGTCACAGTTTCGTACGAAATCCTTGTGTTTCGTACGAAATCTCCTTGATTTGTACGAAACCTATGTTTCGTATGAAATCTCTTGATTCGCACAGAATCCTTCTTCTTGGAGAACGTGTGTAGACTTCACGTTTACAAGACTTATCACTATGCACATATGCAAGTGATAACACAGACAAGCTAAGATGTTATACTAGATCAAGACAGAAGGATATCTCGATCTATTCGACACGACCAAACCTATACAGACACTTGAGCAAAGACCGTACAATTACAACTGTAATTAAGAACAAGTGACAGACACAAAACTGTATCAACAAACTCCTCCTTGGATGTTGCTTGGTCTTCGGTCTTTGGTCTTCAGATGTTGGTCTTCACATGAATGGTTTGGAGTAACAACAAACTCCCCCTGAAGATCTGCTATCCAATGATTATAGCATCAGATCTTCAAACTTCTAAGAAACTTCAAATCTTTCTTGTTTCCTCTTCTGACTTGTTAGATTTCTTCGTTGCTGGTCTTTTTTTATGTTCTTTTGTATAAATCTGTACTCAATAGACAAATATATAATTAGAACACAACTTTCTCAGGGAATACACACGAAAAACTTATCATAAATTCTTCGTATGATTGTATTCCCTGAACGAGATACACACACTCGTATGAATTCCAGCAGCAGATTTGAGAAAAACAAGTGACCAAGTCAAATCAAATGACTAGGTTCATTCGTATGAGATACACACACTCAAACGAATTTCAGATTTTGGATTTCTTTGATGGATTACTTGTTGCAAGATATTACTTTATGAAGTTGCGATATCAAACAGATGGTTTTCTGGCGTATCTTGGTAGAAAACTTTCGAGTATCAACTTTGGCTAACTTTCAAAAAAAAAAAATAATTACATAAGCAACTAAGTAAACTAGACTTAAAAACAAAATACACAGATAAACTACAATCTTTTTCGAGTTTCAAGGTAAAGGAATCATACCAGCATATTAATCTTTGTCAAAAATGATATTTGGTTTAAACTTCAAAATTAAATAGATAAGTATCCAACTATAATTATCGGTATTGTTGTCCACGTAAGCTCAGGCTTATCAGATGTAATCATGATTAGGAGATATGATTAAGGTATGAATTTATACTTACTAGCCGGTGTTCAACCACATCACAACACTTTAGCGTATCAAGATATGCACGAGAGAAAATCTTACTGGTGAGTATACTGCTTTATCATCTGTTTTGACGTATATGAATGATGTGAGATACTCACTTATTTTTTATTGAAAACAAGCCCTTTGTGATTTAATCACTTATTGATGAGGAACTTGATTTTCATATGTATGCAGGGCACAGGAGTAAGTCCGTGAACAGGTTAGTACCATCGTACCGACAAAGAGACGAACTTAGCTCCTGCATAAAGTTGTGATATTTTATCACATATTTTGGGGATGTGGTATTTTTATCACTTATTTGATGGTCGAATGCGGTATGTACACGTATGTATGGTATCATGGAAGTTCTAGACTTACGCCACCATTATTTTTCGGCAAAAGATTCAACCATGATACCCAGATGATAAGCCAGCATAAAGACTGTATATCTCATATCCTCGGCACTCTATCAAACGAAATTTCGGTACCAAGACCATATGCCAATGAATGGTTCCCACTTGGTATTCTGTCTGTTAGGTTTATATCAACCTGCACATTTTAGTCTGATTGTGAGCCTACTGATACATCATAAGTAAAGCTACTTATCAATCTTCTTTCTATTCTTTTAACCATATCTGACAGATTTACCGGTGAATTTCATCATCTTCAACTTATCCAAGACACTCATTTTTGATTTTTCTAATGTTTTTGTATTTTTCTGAATTTTCTCCCCCTTAAACAAAGAAGGTAAATAAAAGACATATTTTTGTGTTTTCTTAAAATTTACTCCCCCTAAAATATAAAACTGAAAATCTTTTTGTAGTTTTAGATTTTTAGAAAAGTTATATACAAAAATAGTTTGCCATGGTTGAGTTACTCGGGCTTCACCTTGATGCCATTGACCAAAAGCAGATTATCAAAACGTGATTTATCAAAGGCTTTGGTGAAAAGGTCGGCTCGTTGGTGATCAGTGTGGATTTTAACAACATCGATAAGTCTCTTTTCATAACAATCTCGTATGAAATGATACTTAATCTCAATGTATTTTGTTTTTGAATGTTGTACAGGATTCCGAGTGATATGTGAAGCAGCTTCATTATCAACAAAAATAGGAGTAGTAAGAAATTCAAAACCATAGTCGCGCATTTGCTATTAAATCCATAGAACTTGAGAGCAGCAACTAGAAGCTGAAATATACTCAGCCTCACATGTTGATGTAGCTACACAAGTCTGCTCTTTGCATTGCCACGTAACTAGGCGATTTCCCAAGAACTGACATCTTGCTGTTGTTGATTTTGCATCGATTTTGCAGCCGCCATGATTAGAATCATTGAATGCTACCAGATCAAAGTTATCATCCTTAGGGTACCATAGACCAGTGTCAGGACGACCCTTTAGATAACGAAAGATCCTTTTCACAGCCATCAAGTGAGAAACCTTCGAACTAGACTGATAGCGCGCCAGAAGGCATGTTGGGTACATTATGTCGGGTCTTGAAGCAGTAAGATACATGAGAGAGCCGATCATAGCAAGGTAGAGAGATGGTTCTACATGTTCACCCATTCCGCCTAGAGTAATCCCATGATTTTGAGCTAATGGAGTTCCCAAAGGTTTTGAGTCATCCATCTGAAATTGCTTGAGAATATCTCCGACATACTTGGTTTGATGGATAAAAATTCCTTCCTTTGATTGCTGAACCTGCAAACCTAAAAAGAAAGTCATTTCTCCCATAGCACTCATCTCGAACTTCTCCTGCATAACCTGTTCGAATCTTTGCACATTCGAGTGTTATTAGACCCAAATATAATATCATCGACATAAACCTTTACTAGCAGAAAATCCTCGTCCTGTTCCTTGATGAAGAGAGTACAGTCGATCAGGCCTTGTTGAAAACCATTCTTCAACAGATAGATAGACAACGTTTCATACCAAGCCCTCGGAGCTTGATAAAGACCATATAACGCCTTGTTGAGAAGCCAAACCTTGTCAGGATGGAGAGGATCTTCAAAACCTGGCGGTTGCTCAACATATACTTCCTCTTCTACCACACCATGAAGAAATGCACTCTTCACATCCATCTGATAAACGGTGAACTTCTTGAAGGACGCATAAGCCAAAAAGATTCTTATGGCCTCAAGTCGTGCAACCGGTGCATAAACTTCATTGTAATTGATCCCTTCGACCTGATTAAAACCTTGAACAACCAATCGCGCTTTGTTTCTCACAACAACACCTCGGTCATCCTTCTTGCACTTGTGCACCCATCGTATACCAATCTTCTTGTAGCCGTCAGGCATGTCAACCAATTTCCAGACACCTAACTTCTGAAATTGCTGAGTTCTTCCTGCATGGCCTCAACCCACGAGTCTTCTTTCATTGCCTCCTTCCAAGATTTTGGTTCTACTTGGCACACATAGCAGACAAAAGACCAATCAGACCACCAGATTCCCTGATTTCCAAAAACAATCCAGCATTCTGGTTGTTTCGAAGCTGATTACGAGTCTGCACACAACTCTGGACATCTCCAATAATATTCTGCTGAGGATGGATATTATGAATTCGAGTTTCTGGCACATCAGGAACTTGAGAGTTGATACCCAAATTGTTGATATTCAGATCAACAGTTAAAGCGATAGCTGGATTTGATGACGTTGTAGATGCTTGACCTTCAGTCGTTCCTTGAGGTTGAATATTTGACGTATCATTTGAAAATCCAGGAACCGCACCAGAGGCAGCTTCATTTGCATCATGAAACTCGTCATCTTCTGATGAAACATTATAATCCCTAGCGTCTTCGAATTCTTCATTTTGAACAAGATTGTTAACCAAAGTCGACACTTGAGGGTTAACAATAATTGGTTAAACTAATGACGAGTCTACTGCAGTATCACTTTCCAATAACATATGAGCAGCAGCTGTTGCATCATCAAAAGTTGGCAGATTAAAGGAGTCAAACAGCCCATCGTAGTCAAACATCAAAGGAGCACCCGGAGCTCTTTTAGCTTCTGTATATCTCTGAACCTTGACTTCACCCCATTCTTCAATCTTCTTCGAAGACAAATTCCACACCCGGAAATTAGGAGTAGCATATCCAAGAAAGAAACCTTCGATAGCCTTGGGACCAAATTTTCCATGTGTGTCGATCATAGTGCATGGAGCTCCAAAAGGTTCTAAGAAAGAAATATACGGTTTCCTTTTATGTAACAACTCAAAGCATGTCTTCCCCATGTCTCTTCACCGTCAGAACTCTATTCATCGTGTAGCACGCAGTAGCAACAGCTTCTCCCCAAAATTAAACAGGAAGTTCTGATTCTACTAACATGGTTCTTGTAGTTTCAATAAGAGTTCTATTCTTCCTCTCAGTGACACCATTTTGTTGTGGAGTGTATCGAGAACTGTACTCATGCAGAATACCCTTTGAGGAACAGTACTAATCCATAACTTGATTCTTAAATTCCGTGCCATTGTCATTTCTGATTCTTCTTACTTTCAGATTGTACAAATTTTCTAACAGAGTCAGGAGATTCTTGAGGATAGTAGGAACTTCACTCTTGTGTGCCAACATGTTTACCCATGAAAATATGGAATAGTCATAAGTAACTACTAGACAATAAGAATCACCAAAGGTTGTCTTGTGTTTCATAGGTCCAAAGAGGTCCACATGAAGACGTTCCAGTGGCATATTCATAGTGTTGATCTTCTTCACAGGATGGGACTTTCTTGCTTGCTTCCCTTTCTGGCATGATACACAAACGTCTTGAAGATGCAAGTTCTTCACTGGTAAACCATTCACTAGATTGTTCTTCACCAAATAGTTCATTTTCCTCAGGTGAATGTGTCCCATACGTCTGTGCCAGGAGATTGATTCCTTCTCGGTGGCTTTAGAGACAAAACACGTGACTTATGTAGATGTTGTAATAGCTTGGCTCATATCAAGAATATACAAATCATTAATTCTTGGAGCCGACAGGAGAATCCATTCCTTGGGGATCTTGAATCCAGGCTTCAGCACATAACATCCGGCATCATCAAAATGTACCGTGAACTTCTTGTCGCAGATTTGAGAAACGCTAAGAAGATTGTGATCAATTTGCCGCACATAATTGATCTTTTCAAAGCTCACAACACCATTGGAGACCATTCCTTCTCCAGTGATGTATCCACCTTTGTCGCCAGCAAAAGCAACATAACCACCCCTTATGCTTTTCACATCATATAGGAGCCGCAAGTCGCCCGTCATGTGCCTTGATGCTCCACTGTCAACAATCCAATGGCTGTTTACAGTTCCTCCTAGAACACCCTGCACATTGCACAAACAAGATTAGTTTGAGATAGGGACCCAAGCCTTAGTGGTCTTGGGTCGTCCCTTATCATCGAGAAATGTAATCTCAATTTCTTGATGATTAACAAACTGAGAAACTCCTTTTGAACCATTACCGGTCTTCTATTTCCAAGATCCTTGTTTATTACCAGATTTACTATTATTTACAGTTTTAACAGTGTTTGGTTTTGTTGACTTTGAAGATCTTTGATCCTTATTTGAAGAATCCGATTTAAAAGCTTTCTCAATTGCTTTTACTTGTTTACGTTTTTTTCTCTTTTTGATCTTTACTAACTCGTTTATCTTGTGTCGGAGAAACAGATTTACGTTTGCAAGTTGGTTCATGAGGGGTTTTCTCTATACATCTTGATTTGGCTGGATTTTGACAATCCTTTATAATGTGGCCAAATTCTCCACATTTGAAACATGTTCTCCTTTCAAGAAAACTAGGAGATCGTGTTTCTCGGCTTGATGTTGAATTTGTGGATCCTGAGGTACTGGGTTCATTTTCATTACATCTATCAGTGTGTTGAGTGTAATTGTTTTGACTATTTCTTTTCAAAATCTTAACTTTCTTTACAAAATCAACATTAGATTTCCTTGAAAAGTTTCGACATTATCGGTACCTTTGGAACTCACAAATTTAACAGTTTTGGCCATTTTCTGGTGGCGAGTGCCTTTTGATTCAACCTTTGGTTGAGAAACTGTAGACTTTTCAACTCACTTCCATTGTTTTTTCTTTTAAAGCTGATAATGGTCGTGATTTGGTGGGCTTTTTCTTCTCTAAAGGTTTGGTTTTTGACTTTTCAAACACCTGATCTATAGAGATTGGATTTACGTTTTTAATTGCAAAATCTTTGTTTGAATAGATTTTCTTATCTCCAACCAAAGTATACAACATATTATCTGCTTCATCTGTCGACACTTGTGTCTTGACAGATTTCTTAGGAACAGTCTCTTGATTCTCAACAGATTGAGTACTAGGAGTAGCAGACAATTCTAATCTTTTCCTTTCATCAAGAGGCTGATCCTGATCATCATTTCTTGATTCATCATCTGATGTATCATCCTCTTCTTCATCAGATGATGAACTTTCTGGCTTGCTTGGCTCTTGAGATGAATTGCCTAGTTTGAACCCTAACCCTGCTGCAAATTCCTCAGGATTCAAAGGTACAGAGGGTTCAAAACGAGGCATCTCCTCTTCATCAGGCATTTTGGTATAGTTGTGTTTCATTGGGGGTGGACACGACTTATACCCTATGCATTGAGCATCTCCCTTTAGTTTTTGAACTTCAATAATATGATCAAGCACATACTGGGAGTTAGAATAACTTTCCAATTTGCGTTTGATCGAATCATATTCACATTTGGTGATGGCTAACTCTTTCTTTATTTCTTCTAGGAGATTAATGTAGTTATTAATTCCTGTCTGTTTATTCAAAACTGTCTTTGTCAATTCAGAAACACTTTTCTTAAGGGTTTCTATTACAGATTTGAATTCTTTTTCATTTCTAGTTAGTGCATAGTTCGCCTCTTTGCATTTTGATTGTTCAAGAACTAAATTTTGATTATGACTGTGATGGTTTCATACTTTATTTTCAACTCAACACAGTCATTGCAAACAGTAGGAGGGTCAGAATTTACCTGTTTTGAGGAACCTTCAACATTTGCCGTAAAGGCAGTGTGATGAGGAAAAGCTGCACCATCTATAGAGAGTGTCTCTGTCTCTTTTTCGGCAGCTTCTGCTTTCCTCGTCATGCCTACCTTTTCAGATTTCAACATCTCAGCTTCACTCAGCAATTCTTCAACCTCAGCATCACTTCCTTTCTTCACATCAGAATCAGATCCATAACCATCTGAACTTGAACATTGTTCATCAGAACTACCAACATCCCCAGATGTATCATCATTATTTGGAGTGTTGATGCTGTGATCATGCTTGATTTGATCCATGATCTTCGCGTAGCATGCAATTCTTCCGTTGTTCTCAGTTCCCAACTGTACTAACAAATCACATCCTTCATCAGACTGAACTACCAAAGCTCTATGCGTGTTTGAAAGTCCTGATTGATTGGTATTAGTTGCCAACAGCTACTATTCTTCTTTTGTTGTTGTACTATGCTGTGTTGGATGGTTGAGACTGATTTCAAAAGGGGTTGTTATTTCCTTCCTTGCTGGGTCTTGTGCATTCCCGCTTAAAGTGACCTCTTTCTCCGCAGTTGAAGCAAGTGACGGCGGTTTTGTCAAAGCCGTATTTTGTATCCTTCTTGCTTTCCAAACTGGTTCTACCCGTTCTTCTCATATAATCTTCGCTCTTCTCATAGCACTTGCAAATGCCCACTTGATGTCCATCAGCTCCATTTCATCTCGGTCAATTTGTTCATAGTCTTCGTTTATCAAATTGGTGTTCCCTATTTGACCTGCAACTAAACCACAATACGCACTAACCATGGTATTAAGAAGTTCCGCATGTTCCTGTGCAACTTCTACGTTGATTTTGGAGAGATTTGACGTGTCAAGTTTGACAGTGTTGGGATTTGCAGATTGACTGTTGCTTCCATAGAAAGCTTGTTGAGGAGCTTGTTGTGGAGTTTTATGCGCTAAATCCCTTGGCTGTGGAAGGAATGCTTTCGGATCAAAAGCCTGTCCATAGGTTTGATTGCTCGAACCTGTAGACTGACTTGTTTGAACTGGTTGGGGTAGAAAAGGGTTCACGTTTGACACAAACGCGGCCTGCAGCTTCAGGTGCTGACTTGAGCTTGTACCTGCATTAATACCTCCAAAATACATTTTAGGGTTTTGTGGAGCAGAGACTCGTTGTGCCTTCCAGAGTTCTTCATTCTTGTTCTCTAGTTTCTGCACAAATTCATAAATACTAATTGAGTCCAAAACACCTGTATGTTTTAAAAGATCAATAAATTGACCCCATTTCGGTGGTAAAGCATCAGCAAATCGCATCACAATTTCTTGTGGTGCTGCTAACACTTTATACGAGTACATTTCACTGAGAAGATGATAAAACCGAGTGGTCATATCATTCAAGGTTTCGTTCTCCATGAACATGAAACCTTCAAACTCTTTCTTGAGCAGATAATGCTGAATCTTCCTGGTAGCAGTGTTACCTTCACCTCTTGCTTCCAAAGTGTCCCACAAATTTTTTCGTTGTAGTACAATACACAAACTGATGATAAATGTCTTTATGCAGAGCTTGTGTGAGGATAGCAAATGCCTTTTTCTCTAGATCGTAAGCTTTCTTGTCACTTTTGACTAGATTGGCCAATGTGGTTGGATTTGATCCTGCTTCTTCAAGTGCTTCATTGTAGGGGGTAGTGAAACACGTCCACAATTCCGTGTTTTGACCGAGAACATACGTATGAAAACGACTTTTCCATGAAGGATAATCGTTCATGTGATTTAACTTCGGCGGTCGGTTATTACTCACTGTTTCACTTTCACTCATTAGCAGAGTTTGGATGCTTTGATTCTGATTCACAACACACGCCCATTGATTTGCAGAGATCATTGTTGTATGTTGAGGCATCAAAGATTACCCATGATGTTGCGGAGCTTTACGAAGACTCCTGATTTGAGCTTGAACAACTCCAATCCCACGGGTTAGAACTCATTATATTTTCTTGTTTTATGAAAATTAAAGGTTTTAAAGTTTCACAATTATAATTACCTTTTAAAAATTCACAGATCTAAAAATATGACAAATTCTTAAAATCACAAAGCTTCGAAAAACACGAAAAACAAATAACAACTGTTTCGTGGGAGACAGTTGTTTCGTGCGAAACAGGATGTTTCATGCGAGATATGATGTTTCGTGCGGGTTAGATGATTCGCACGAAATTTTTCAGTCGCAAAAACTGTTTTGGTTCAGTGTTTTTCAGAGGAATCCTTTCAGAAATGGTTTGGTGAGAGATTTCCTTTCTTGTGTAGACCTGCCTTTTTTCGAAAATACTTGTTGTCTTACCCACTTTTAGTTAAAACACAGATTTTAACAGTCCACAGTCCAAGTCCAGATCCAAGGCAGAAAATGTCAACCCTACAAAACTAATCAGATTCAAATTTTTGCAGATTTCTTCTTCAAGGGTGTTCTTCAGAAAAATTTTAGCATAAAATTTTCTGCATGCAACAGATTTTAACCAAGTTTTAAGTTAGTTAACTATCCAAAACTTATGTTTTCTGCTGGAGATTCAAGAACAATTCAGAAATTCTTCAAACTAGCTCAGACACAACTAAGCTCGGTTTTGAACAAGGAAAGAGCCAAAGCTCTGATACCACTTGTAGGTCCATCTGCGGATGGTGTTAAACCAGTTCCTTGTTCAAATGACATACACACCAAGTGCAGAATCCAAGTGTGCATGCAACCAAAGCAAAGTAAAGAACACGGGGTAACCAAAGATTCACCATCTTGATTAATGATTGAGAACAAGTACAAACATATACACACAATGCTCGTATGACTCAAACAAACTTGCTGTGTTCTTGTGTCTTCGTCTTCACCAGAAATGCTAACATAGATATCCCACACAAAGGATCAGTTTGCTAGCTCGTTCTATTAACTTCTGGACCAAAGGGTTCTTCAGCAAAACCTCACTGAGAGGTGAATGTCTGCTTATATAGTGTCCAAGCTGGTCACTCGTACGAAAACAAGTTGCCAGACATACGGAACACACTATTACACACGAGACAGAACTCCAGGATTTGGTACGAGTCACAGTTTCGTACGAAATCCTTGTGTTTCGTACGAAATCTCCTTGATTCGTACGAAACCTATGTTTCGTATGAAATCTCTTGATTCGCATAGAATCCTTCTTCTTGGAGAACGTGTGTAGACTTCACGTTTACAAGACTTATCACTATGCACATATGCAAGTGATTAACACAGACAAGCGAAGATGTCATACTAGATCAAGACAGAAGGATATCTTGATCTGTTCGACACGACCAAACCTATACAGACACTTGAGCAAAGACCATACAATTATAACTGTAATTAAGAACAAGCGACAGACACAAAACTGTATCAACACACTCGCTATAGTAATGGTTTAATTCACCTAAGAATAAGTACTAACTAAGTTTTTTTAAATTTTTGGAAAAGGTTTTTGTTATTATAAATTCACTAAACTTCTGTTAGATGCTTCAATTTTGTATTTTTTTATAAAAGCTATTTTTTAAATTAGATGGTCTAAATAGAACATATATAAATCCTATTTTCTATTTAGTGATTTGTTTTTTTTTAAATTTAATTTGAAGTAAGAGTAAAAGTGATGGAAAATTACTAATGTATAATTAGAGTTCATGACTGCTCAGTTAAAGTAGAATTAAGGTAAAAGAAAAGAATCATTAAATATAATCAGAGTTCATGACTGCTAAGTTAAAGTAGAAATAAGGAAAAAGAAAAGAATAACTAAATAATAACAATTATTTATATATGCTCTATTGGGGTTTTTCATTTTTTAAAAGATCTATTTATAAAAAAAATCCATAAAATTGAAATAGTGTCTAATAAAATTATAGAAAAAAAAACTTTAAATGACTTTAGTAAGAAATTTGAGAAAACTGGGTATCGGGTACCATTCGTTAACTTCTCTCAAAACTTAGAATATCAAACTCAAATATTAAGTTTTTTTTTTATTTTCTTTATCGACAAAGCTTGCTGCTATCCTACAGTACACCAATTAATTAGATTAATTTTCTTTGTCCAGGTTTAAATATGAGAACTTCTCTTTAAGAGGAATGCGCAAGTGGGTTCGCCCCACATTGACAACTCAAATGTTGAGTACCAAACAAAATAATAAACATAAAATTAAACTATAAATATGCAAGCTGATACAATAAACTAATTATAAATATCAAACACTAATTTTTATATTATAAATTATCAACACGATTGTGCATCATGTTGTTGTACTCTTGCATTGTTACTTTATTAGGCTCTGTGTGGTTGTACTTTGGGATTTTTTGTTTGTTTATTTGGTTTGTTGTTTGAGTAGGGTCTTCGCCCAGCCTCCACGTGTGTTGGACAACTGTTTAACTTTCCGACTTTTGTAGATTTTGTTATATTCTTAGTCGTGTGTCTCCCTCTACACTTTATGATCTCTCTTTCTTTGGGAAATGGTTCTCTCTCTAAACACTCTCCTCTCTGCCTCTAGAAGTTGCATGGTTGTTTGTTGTGATCTTCTGTCGATCGTGTTTTGCACCACTGATGTGGTGTGCTTCCGGCCGTCTACTTTACGAGCATGTGTATGTGATTTTTGTCTCCTATTTGTTTGCTCAATTGTGATGTTTTTTTTTTGTTTTTTGGGTTTGCTCTACTTTACAGCTTTAGGTTGTTATTTTTATGTTTGAACGTCATAGGTTACTCAATTTTGGGTTTTTGTTGGTTTGTGTTTTTTTTTCAATCTGATGTGTTTTTCGAAGATGTTTAGGTGATGAGCCATTGGTGAGCCTGAACAAGTTTTTGTTTTTCATCGGGTTTTTTTTGTACTAGTTATGATCTATTTTTTGGTTAGTTTCTTTAAACCCTAGCTTTTGGGGTTTTGGTTTTAAAGTTTAGATCGGGTATATCATTTTTAGCATGTATAGGCGATGAGCCACTAGTGAGCCTTCGTTCTATGATTGTTGTATGTTTATAGACTGGATCGCGACATATAAAGTTGTTGAGTTATTATTATTGACATTTGAATCTATATTTTTTGGCACAAGCATAGGTGATGATCTGTTGGTAAGCCCTATATGTGATATGTGGTTGTTTGAGCTTTCTATGTGCTCTTTATAGATGATGACCCATTGGTGTGCCTTATGATGTTTTGGATGGTTTTTTCGGAGTTGTTATTGTTATGTTGTAGCATGGCTTAGTTTGAGCTTCTTGGGCTATTGTCACACCCCAACCGATGTCGGAAACATCGGAGTGAGACGAAAACAAGATTGCTCGAGACTCATAACGTGCTAATGTGACAATATTTAAATAAACCAAATTCCATTTCATGTTAAAAGGAATACATTGTCTTGAAATGGGAAAAGACAACATTTTGCAACTTAAACATAAACAACACAAGTAATACAAATAAAGAATTTAAGTGCATTCAAGCGTCATCATATGTTTCTTGCAACATGTATTAAAATAAAATCAACACCAGGTTGGCGAGTATACAAGTTTGATTGCATAGCATACGTATAAAAAATTATGTCAAATCCAACATGGCATTTTGTATACTAAGTTGAAGCTAGCATGCATAATTATAGATTAACCCCTCGTGTCCATTGAATAATGTGCATCCCTCGTCACCGAAGTAATCGAGACTGTAAAGATTGATTGATTGAATAATTAACAATACCCAACAAACGGGCGGTGTGCTACTCCTATAGCGCTATAATTGTTAAGGTGGGCTTGCGCAAAGTTAATGACAAATAGTTTGCATGTATGAATGATTGAATATCTAGCATGAATAACCTAAGCATAACAAATAACATGTTTGATGGATTGAGTGAATTTATAAGTTTGATTGTGTGCATAAGTGAGTTTGTTTATGTTATACATGTTAAACCCCAAAAGTGATTTAAAGCGAAAAAAGGGGATTGAGTATACTCACAGTTTGCGTAGTAATTTCCACGTGAGTGAGTTGATGTGTTGAGAGTTTTGGGAACCACCGAGTTATCCTACAAGGATAAACGAGACGTATGAGTTTGATGGATTAGGAAGGAGTATGCAAGATATATAAACTTAGTATAAAGAGACATAAAAGTTATCTTGACAAAAACCTAAATTGCACACTATGATGATGTGTTTTTCATAGGCACAAGTTCACCTATTGAAAATCCATACATAAGATATTTTAATCTAAGATATTATAACCATAGCTCTAAACATCAATCCATGAATTGGTTAGTGTTTTAGGGTTCAGTTATTAGGATTATAGTTTAGATATATATTTATATGCATTATGTCTCATGGTCAAGTATTATCAAGTATGTCAAGTAAGAGCATTCACAATCCGTCCCCTAAATTCTGTAAGGGAGCTTTTTATATTATAAAAAGTGATTGTAGGTGATTGGAAGTGGTTGTTAGTAGAGGAGAGAGAAACAATTATTGTTCATCTGTAAATTTAGGGGGAAAAGGTTCACCTTCTATATTTTTTAATATATTTTGAAAGTGGTTGTGAGTGGAGGAGAGAGGAAATGTAATGCTAAAAGTATAAAAATTATATTATTAAATTGAAAGAAGAGAGAAAATATAATTGTTTTAGTGAAATTATAGGATAAAAAAGATGGAAGGGATGTAAATGCTCTAAGGAGATATGATGATTTCCATTCACTAAACCTCATTCTATGATTCACCAAAGCACAAAATCATTAACCGTGTTAATGATTTCGGTTGGTCATGAAAAAGATTGAAATAAAATCTCTAATCCACCAAATAACCAAGTGAGCTCAAACTAGACTACTGCGTTCCAATCATTGCAAATGTTTGGAGACTTGGTGTTGTTTGGACACTTTGTTACTAGTAACATTACTTTGTGGCTTAGGTTGATTGGATTGGAGGTGTTTGCACCTAAAACTTTCTGGAATGATACCTCAACTCATGTCCCTTAACTTGAAAGTTAGTTGGGAACAAGGTTTGGTTCATGTTCATCCAAGAAAGATGTTTAAAAATCGTGATAAGTTGAAAGTTTAACAAAAAAAGAGAAATAAAACCTCACTTTGGACCTCAAAATGGTGATGTTCCAACTTGGTTTACCAATGTGAACTTGTGGATACACTCCTAAAGGTGTTCCAAGTGAGTTTGAAGCAAGAATTCATGAAGAAGAAAAGGAAAAGTGAGAAATCTCACTTTTGATCTTGAGTACAATCTACCCAAGACTTGTAATTTCAGTAGCTTAAGAGTGTTATGAGTGCGATTCGAGTGTAAGGAAAGTGAAATAAAGGTGTGGGAGGTTTGGTTATATAGTGGTTGATTAGGATTGTGTTTTAATGAAGAATAAAGGTGATTGGGGAAGAAAGGAGGTGAGAAAGGTGCAATCCAGATTGGGTGAAATAACATTCTACGGATTACAAAGCTACATGTCATGCGGCAGGGGAGAGGGGTTTGAACGTGCGATGTGGCGTGTTTGTTAGAGTTTTAGGATTGTCAGTTTTAGTCCCTAAATTCTTATTTGTTGTTAGTTTATGCTAGAACTTATATTTATAGCATGTTTTCAAGTATAGAACGTGTATGTAAGTACGTGATGGGTATTGTGTATGCATGATTGATAATTCGAATATATAATAAGCCTCGGTTTTGCATGCAAATTCGTATTTGATGATTGATCACACCTAATCATAGATATTATTTTAATATATTTGATATAAATACGAATTTCCATTATGATCGAAATCTCGGATTACAAGATTGGAAATGGAATATGAATACAACACGAATATAAGTTTCTAAATATAGAACGTGCAAAGTACGAAACATTACAGACATGCCCCGTATGGCTTGAAACTAAAAGTCAAAGTGAAGCTGAGGAGTCGTGATCAGATTAATGGGGCCAAAATGTGGTCAAAATGGATGGCTGGATGGGGAGAAGATACAAGCCGAAACAACGCCACAACCGGTTTGGGTTCAGGTTTGTGGGGCCAAAAGGCCACGAAGAGGCTGAAGTGTATGTCTCTATGAAGTGACCAAGTGAGAAAGTGTAAGACCCTAACATGTTTTGACAGAAAAGATGCAGCGGAATACGAACCTTAAAATTACTTTCTTTTATAATCATTCTATATAATTGAACAACCATTTAATATGACATGTTTACAATAATTACATTCTTTGTTCTCTATTAAGAAATAAAACATGACATACGATTACTAAACTACATGACCATGCTCCAATACAATCCATGTTCTCCTACTCGAACTTCACCCACTTTCTCCTCATGATGATGATGGTGATCCATGTAACCTGCAGTCATCGTACACGTCCACATCATTGGAAATCGGTGACATCATACATAATTTAAACACATATATTTTAACAACATATCAATGAACCCACGTGTGATAATTTATTCGATTATCTTTTAGAATTCAATCACCGCATTCCGGCGTCAAACCTTCAAAGGCCATCAATATCTTACCTGCACTTTCATTCCAATCTCAAAGCAATATGATTAGCATTGTTAATATGTGTACATATTAAAAACCACATATACATGTCCAACTCTCATTCATTCGTATATACTAAAATCCAATATGTGCATAACTATCTTCCTATCCGAATACTTACATACTTCTTACCTTCTAACATATTCAAACATATCAATCCTAGCCACAACACCCACATATACAATCACGTGAACGTAAACCTCCATACTTGTGTATTCCTAAACACGCTCCATGTCACACCCCGGCTTTCCATAGCCAATCAAATACCGGTGGGCCTGGGCGAGGAATATCATGACGTAAGTTGATAACATCATAGACAATTAAACACAACATAACGGAAGTCTTAGATTTAAATTACTATTACAAACCAAATGTTTGAAATATAAAATAATATACAGGCTCGTAGTAGAAGATCCACAGGCGGATCATAAATTGTACAAGGAAAGAATGTAAAACAGACTTTGGGTAGATCTAAGATTTGCAAGATCCTCTTATTACTACTACCAAGCACTTCCAGCCTATTTTCGTATTGTACCTGCAAGCTTAGTCTTTTTAAAACACGTCAGCTTTCGATGGTAAATACACCCAACTGACTCATTTTGAAAACATTTAAAATATGTTTTAAGTGCGTATCAGCACAAAATCTTTTATAACATGGGAAAGTTGACCGTCCAACCTTGTTAACAGATTTACATGTTTGTCCGTACATACAGGGCCCGGTACAGAGACCGAGACATGATTAACGTACACGCCACTTTGGACTCACGAAGGAGTCATTTCCTCCCAACCTCGTGGGTAACGCATTTTGAGCGTCTATCGGGTGTATGCCTACGCCCGCACTAAGGCAGTGGCCATTATCTATGGTAATGAGCCGAGGATATCCAGGACACGGTAGTTTCAAACAAAACTGATTAAACTAGAATATGCGGATTTACTAGCCACAATCCGGCATTCGATTGATCCCATTTCCGACCAAGCGATAATAGTTTATCGTAACCCAAGCCCGTATAGGGGAAATAAGTCGAGAGTATTTACCTGAGCTAGTCTTTGTTAAACGCAAGATTTATTAACTTAGCCATACACAAAAGTACTAAGTGTAGATAACATTTATCAGCAAGTCTCTAGTCTGGATTATGGCATATGCTAACCAATTAAATACTAACGGTCTTATTTAAGTCATAGACATAGACCGACTAGCGTACTTGATCAAAACATATAACGCTAGATTATACGATAATTGGATAGAATGTAGTTTAATCCCAACAAGTACCTTGACTTATGTAATATGGATAAACTATAAACATTATGGATTTTGAAACTTAAATGACAAGGTTAGACCCGTTTTGGTTAAATTTTGTAAACTAGTTACATATGCTTAACCGTACGCATATCAACGATATTGGGAAACCAGATGAGTCATGGTCAAGTTCTATATGCCATTACACTTTAAATAAGTTGTAATATCAGTGGGATATCAACTTTCATGCCCGTTATGGTTTTAAAGTGAAACTATGCCTCATAATGGCGTTTCGGTAACTTCATACCGTATAAAAGGAACTTGAATATAAGTTAATTTTATAACTATAAGTATTCTGGAAAAATAACTTATTTATGATATAATATCAGTCAGATATTAATTATATGTGTAATTTATCTTTTATGACCAAACTATGCACCGAAGGGGCATTTTGGTCATTTTACGCATAGTTTATAAATTATTTGGGATTCTGAGTTTATATCTTGTACCTACTGTAAAAATATTTAAAATAAGTTTTAAAAATCAGTAGGTAACAAGTCTTGGTTGATAAATGTGGTTTAAAACCATACTATGCGCCGAAACGGTGCTTATGTCGTAAAATGACGATTTGTGTGATATTTAATGAAAACTGGTGTTAACGTCAAGCTAACATGTTTTAGATATGTTGTTTAATATAACATATCAGTAGGTAAAAGATTTACTTTGAAAAGATATGATTAAAACCATTTTATAAGCCACAAGGGCCTTATCGTCATTTCTCGACATAATACAAGGACTTGTTCCTAAACTCAGTTTATAATCTGGTTTGACATCCCAAATAATCCTACTTATAATATTACATCAGCAGGAAGCTTACTTTCAAGTTCATTATCATTAAAATCTCTTTTTATGCAAAAAGGGCATTTTAGTCAAAATGTCATAATTACGGAACTTGTGCATAAACTCATATTCTGATTATGATCATGTAATATAACCTCAGGGGGTTATGCTACATTATATTACGATCATAATCCAACTTTAGATCAGTATCTAACTAATCTAAATTAGGTCAGAATCGAAAGTCCAAGCAGAAGTCAAACTTCGCGACTTTCGGTTGCCACCGTAGAACTGAAATTGATGAGCCAAACATGTTCTTACATGTTCTAATAAGTATTACCAACTTGTTTAAGTGTCAAAACAGGTTTCATAACATATATAAGATCAATTTATAATTTTCCAAATAATGGCCTGTTTGATTTTTTAATATATTACTTTGACCCGTCAATTGGTCTAGCAAACGTGATCTTCAGGAGGTGCCTACTACCTTATTACGATCACTTAGCCATGTTCGTTACGAACAATTGCTGGACCATAATGGTCTTAACCGAAAGTCAAGGCGTTTCCGTAAAACGCTTGACTTTTGGTTATAAGAGCCTGTAAACGAAAATGCAAGAGCAAGGAACACTTACAAGTGGTTCCTAGAATGCAATAGAACTTAGTTGGATGCTCCTTTCAGTTAGGAACTTCCAGGGGAGGGAGATAGAGTTGTGAATGAGAAAGGTGCAAGTTCAAATGGTGAAACTTGGCACCTATTTATAGTTGGAGAGCTTGAAGGAGGTGATGCCAGGTGCTAAGGGGTGTAAGAGGAAGCTTACAGATGTCCTAAAACGTGGCATAGCAGTTTGGAAGACCATGGTTTCGAATCAAATGGTTTTTGGCAATTTGTGTGGAGGCTAAGCAAATTTTTTGCAGATATAGGCCTCTCACGCCCCGCAAGAGGCCAAGGCCATGCCTCTCACGCCCCGCGAGCGCCCTTTGTCAGATTTCAAAATTTGACACTTTTAGCCCCTCAACTTAATAAACCATCTTAGACCTTCCTAAAACACCTTTTTAGCATTTTTAGCCATCCGTAGCCAATACTTGGCATACCCGGGATTATGCCCGGACATTGTCGAGCTCTCGTTCGTTAAAAGGTCACTCAGAGGTATAAGTTAACATGTTGATAGTTTTAACCCCTCCACCCTGAGCAGAAAAAGGCGGTTGTAAACAAAAGTCTCCTACCAATGCAAAGGATGTCTAGAGGCTAACAGGAAGGATTGTAACCTTTAACAGGTTTATTTCAAAGTTCTCAAAGAAGTGCAAGGATTTTTATGATATTCCGAGGAAGAATAAGAAATTTGAGTAGACTGAGAAGCATGAATCTGCACTCAAGGGTCTCAAGGATTATCTATCCTTAGCACCAGCCCTGATGACACCAGAGGATGGTGAGCCATTATCCTTGTACTTAGCTGTTTCAGGTAAAGCAGTAAGTGCAATGTTAGTTAAAGACCATGAAACATCCTGCATATTACGTAAGTAAAAGCCTTCTTGATGCTGAAGCCAGATATTCTCATTTAGAGAAATTAATTCTTGCATTGATCATGGCATCCACTAAACTTAGACATTATTTTGAAACTCATACTATTATTGTGAAAACTAATTTTCCCATTAAGAATGTTCTCAGGAAACCTGAAATGTCAAGAAGAATGGCGAAATGGGCAGTCAAGCTTAGTACATATGATATAAAATATGAACCAAGGACTACATCAAGTCTCAAGCTTTGGCTGACATTGTGACTGATTTCAGTAGTGATCTACAAAGGGAAGTTGCACTAGAGGTTCAACAACTTGGAGAGACTAAGGATCCTTGGACACTCTTCACTGATGGAGCCTCAAATGTTAAAGGAACTAGGCTAGGGATACTACTAAAATCGCCATAGGGGGATATAATACCCTAGTCCATTGCCTGCGAATTTTAGACCACTAACAATGAAGTAGAATATGAAGCCCTAATAGCAGGTTTGCAATAAGCTAAACAAATGAGGATCAGGTATCTTTAAGTGTACATAGACTCATTGCTAATTACTAACCATTTTAATGGCTTATATACTGTGAAAGTGGAGAAACTAATCAAATACTTAGAAGTAGTCAGGAAACTTGCAAATTCTTTTGATTTTTTCAGCTTAACACAAGTGCCTAGAGAGGAAAATGTGGGGGCAGATGCCTTGGAAAACTAAGGATCAACCTTGAAGATACCAGAGGATGTAAGGATACCTATCATCCATTTTCTTTTTCCTGCAATTGAGGAAAATGAAGCGATGGAGATAGTAAGGGATACTTCATTTGTACCCAGTGATGTGAACCCAAATACAGGATCACGAATCCGTCCAATTATGAAATTCATTCAGAACGGGGAAATTCCCACAGGGGAGAATCCCAGAGCCTTCAGGATCAAGGTATCTCAATTTACTATATTAAATAAAATTTTGTATAAAAGATCTCTTGCAGGTCCCTATTTGCGATGTATTAAGGATCCAGAAATCCAAGAGGTCTTAAAGGATTTCCATGAAGGAGACTGTGGAAATCATATTGGGGGCATAGTACTATTCTCAAGGATCCTTAGAACAGGTTACTACTGGCCCACAATAAAGAAGGATGCAGTAGATTATGCAAGGAAATATGATGCTTGCCAAAGACAGAGCAACATCCTATATCAGCCAGCAGAGCCTTTATATCCAATAATTTCCTCTTGGCCATTCATGAAATGGCGGATGGATATAGTAGGAAAACTTCCAAAGGCACCAGGTGGAAAAGTATTTATTCTAGATATGATCGACTACTGTTGATGCACTTTATGGTCGTCACTGTGTGAATAGACTAGATAGAGTGTGTATTGAATATTGTATTAGATTAGATTCGAACACAAAACCCAAGTGAGAACAAGTACTATTTCGTACGAATCACTTACTCGTACGAAATATTCGTACGAGTGACTCACTCGTACGAAATATTAGTACGAGAGACTCAGGCTTGATTCGCACGAAATGTCATGTCTATATATAGGCGTTGTGTGTTCATTGTTTGTAAGTTTTGGAAGTTCCCTGAGGGGAAACGCTGGCGGATTCTCTCCAGGAACTCTTCCAGCCAGACCAGATGTAAGCTCTTTCGGTATGAATGAATGACTGAAAAGCTTTTGCTGATTCTGTTTGTGCCTAACGTCTATGTTCGTTCTGCCGGAACTGCTCTATCCCTAAAACCTCTGTCTAGAACCGCCGCCGACCACGGGACCACAACTGGTATGAAAGCTACGGTACCAATTCATTCAGCTTAACAGTTGATGAATCACCTACGCTCATTATTATTGGACGTATGATGGGTTTTGGATGAACTTTGAATAAACGGACAATCCACGGACATAATGTTAAATTGATATCACAGGATTGTTAGAAACTGATTTTTGACCAGATCTATGCAAAAATCATGTCAAAGTTCGAAGAAATAAGATTCTGGTTCGAAAGACGTTATCAGTTTCGTACGAAACATGATTCGTACGAAACATGATTCGTATGAAACATAATTCGTACGTAACACCTGCTTCGCATGAAAAAAAGGCATTTTGTGATCGTATTGACGAGACGAGCGTCCAGAAAAAATTTGGTGATTACAAATTTTTCTGTGATTTTAACATCAAATTCGGGCTGTTCGGGGACACCATCTAGAGCTTCAACGTACAAATTTGATGATACGATCTCAATGGGATGAAGATTTTGGGATAGTCACTGATACCTACGCAAAACGTTGATCATATGGTGTAGTGATTATTATTGAGCCTTAATGTTTAGTCAGCATTTGGTCAAAAAAGCAAATTTTGGGGAATTTTCGGCAAAATTTGAGGTATCATATGCTGCAGTTCCACCATAATCGGCATTCCCATGAGAACTTGACGTCAGAATTTGCAAAAATGAGGGGAAATACAAATTTTCATAAATTTCCGACATTTTTGAAATTCTTGACGCTGCAATAGTATCCGGGTGGTTCGGACCGCAGATTATTTGCGAAACACAGAGGATTTAAGATTCATTAGAGATGAAATAACGTTAATGTCTATTGACGAATAGACTACACATTCAGTATGGATGATCGAAGAATGTTCAGAATTTTCAGATCATGTTTCAGATTGATGCTCAAGGGCTAACCACCTGATCCCCGATGTGGACGTGGAAGCACACACGACGGCGTGGATATGAACACGTCATTCTATCATTAACTCTGCATTGCAACTGAACTGTTTTTCGGACTAACCGCCAGAAAACACGGATGTCTTGTAGTTTCAGTGCCCCATTCTAGTGGAGATAGCTATACATCTGTTATTGTGACTAAAGAGGATAACTGTGCTTCTGATTGCCGAAGAATGTTTCTCAGATTCGATGTGTTACCAGTTAGTTTGTTTCTGATGATTTGCGGATTGAAAAGATTTTTGCGGATACTCATCGGTTTGAAGTTTTTCCGTGTGGTTTTTCGAAGTTTCTGTTAATTGTCGGTTGGGTTTTGAAGATCAGAGGATCGAGCATCAAGGGGGTGTGTTAAACCGAACACGGATATCCTTAAACGTCGAAATGGAGAAAGCTACATTGTTTAATGACAAGTTGGTGATTGTTCGAGAAAATTTGAAGATCAAGCAAATCAGAGGAGGTTTCTGAACCATGCAACCAACAGCATGAAGATTAATTTCTGGAGAAAATTATTTCAGGGGGAATGGTGTTTAAACATAAATAATGCAAACCTGGATCTTCAATAAAGGGGGAATTACAATGTCAACAGATACCCTATTGAAGTTGCAGAATATTCAAACACAGCTCTCAAGATTTCAAGTTCAAGCTTCGACAGTGACGTCCAAGGGGAAATTGTTGATGCACCTTATGGTCGTCACTGTGCGAATAGACTAGATAGAGTGTATATTAAATATTGTATTAGATTAGATCCAAACACACAACCTAAGTGCGAACAAGTACTGTTTCATACGAATCATGTATGATTCGTACGAATCACTTACTCGTACGAAATATTCGTACGAGTGACTCACTCGTACGAAATATTAGTACGAGTGACTCAGGCTTGATTTGCACGAAATGTCATGTCTATATATAGGCGTTGTGTGTTCATTGTTTGTAAGTTTTGGAAGTTCCCTGATGGGAAACGCTGGCGGATTCTCTCCAGGAACTCCGCCAGCCAGACCAGATGTAAGCTCTTTCGGTATGAATGAATGAATGAAAAGCTTCCGCTGATTTTGTTTGTGCCTAACGTCTATGTTCGTTCTGCCGGGACTGCTCTATCCCCAAAACCTCTGTCTAGAACCGCCGCCGACCACGGGACCACAACTACTTCTCTAAATGGATAGAAGCAGAAGCTTTTGTTCAAGTCAGAGAAAAGAAAGTTATATCCTTCATCAAGAGAAACATTATTACTAGATTTGGAATTCATTCTGAAATTATATGTGATTAACTTTTGTGACAGTTGGGAAATCAAGATGATAACATCTTCACCCATTCATCCACAAGCTAATGGCTAAGCATAATCAAGCAACAAAATCATCAACAACAACAAAAAGAAGAAACTTGGGTACAAAAAAGGAAAGTGGGCTGAAGAGCTGCAATATACATATACATACATAGAACACCTAAAAGTGTGAAAACGGTGAGAACGATTTTCAGCCACAAGATCTTTATGATTTGTGGCTAAGATTAATGCAGTGACATTTTTGTAAATAATAGGAACTTATAAATGAATATTTTTTCAAAAACATTACACTAGTTTTTTTTTATTTCCAGCGATTATACTATTGATATATTTTTCGAAAAATATAAACTGGGTTTTTATAGCGTTTTGAACATTGTTTTTTTTGGCGTTTTGAACTTTGTTTTTTATGTCATTTTGAACTGGGTTTTCATGTTTTTATGAGGTTTTCAACTAGTTTTTATGGCGTTTTCTGAACTAAGTGTTTTTATAGCGTTTTCAACTTGGTTTTCATGGTTTTTTTCTTCTGAATTTGGGTGTTTTATGGCATTTTTAACTTGATATTTTCATGGCGTTTTTTCTGAACTAGGTGTTTTATGGTGTTCTTATTTGAACACGCAGTTCATGTCATTTTTTTATTTCAAAAGAATAGCAATAGTATACTCGTTGGAAAGATAATAATATACTCGATTTTATGATGTAATTTTTAAAAAAATAATCATGTGTAAAAACGTTACGGGAGTTTAAAAAAGATGGTGGAATGTGCATGTGACTTGCATGTGAGTGGCATGTTCATAGACTTTTTGACAATATTACCCCTTAATGTAGGTTAGCACCAATGCCACATGTTAAAGCCAAAATTGTTCTCACCATTTTCACAATTTTAGGCGTTTTCTCCAAATCCCACCCTTATATATATATATATATATATATATACATATATATATAGGGATGGATCATGAGAAAACTACTTTAATTGAGAAAATAAAAAAACTAACTAAAAAAGCCTAAAAAGACATACCAAATTTGTTTTTTGAAATTTTTATTAAAAATCGCTATAAATAATATATAAAAAAGTTGTACTGCACTTGTGCAATAATACGGAAAAGCCTAAACCACCTAATCAACCCCACCGACACCCCCATAAACCTAAACCCCCTACCCCCAAAAAACCTAAATCCACCCTCCCACCAAAAGCCTAAACCCCCCAACCCCCAAAAACCTAAACCCCCACCCACCCCTCCAAAAACAATCTAAAACTAAACCATAAACATATACTCCAAAAAAAACATAAATCCCCACCCGCACCCCTTAAAAAACCTAACCCCCCACCCGCACCACCGCAAAAACCTAAACCCCCTGCCCCACACCCAAAAACCTAATCCTAATCCTAACCTCTAAAAAGCCTAATCCTAAAAGATAAACTAAACTCAAATGTAAACTTTAAGCATATAATGTACATGTGTAGTACAAGTTTTTTTAAAAAAAAAAGTTTTTTTATACGTAATAAGTAGAGAATTCTTATATAAAAATTGTAAAGAAAAAACAAAATTTGGCATGTTTTTAGGCTTTCTTAGTTAGTTTTTTAGTTTTCTCATATATCTCATGATCCTCTCCCATATATATATTGTAACACTCTTGCCCATTTTCCTTTAATATTTTAATCATTTGGGTATTTAGGACCCAGATTTCTCTTTTTTACACATCTGGGTTAACCGACAACCTAGACGAACTACCATGATGGATTATTATACATATAAATTATGATCGAAAAGAATAATGTTCTAATACATAAAAAATTGTCATGCGTGATCATGCTTAAAATTTCCCAAAAGAATGCTCTTGCGGAATTGGAGGTTTAGGATGTGTTCGGTTCTTGGCCAACTTGGTTGTCCTTTTGTCCGATTCCCGTCTTAGAGAAAACCTATCATAAACACTAAAACCTTTAGTGCTTAAGTTAAACGGTCAACGCGATTTAAAACAGCAAAGAGAAACAAGTTTGTGGAAACAATGCTTCGTCGCGTCACGAGAGGAGCACTCATATCCCTTCGCGCGGCGCGAAGAGGACCTGTATCTAGCATGTTTCCAGAACTGGCAGTTTTTACCTCTACGCAGAACCTAGCCAAAATTTAATTTTTGCAATGAACTTGACCCAACTTCAAGTTTATTATTTTTAGAACCTCCCCCTCCCACATTTGGAGGTTTCAAAACCTTTATCCGAACCCGGATCCTCTAGCTTTTAAATCACTTTTTCGGTTCGAAACTAATTAACCAAACCGATCCGTTAGGAGGCATTAAGCCAAAAAGCTTACGCCTCCGACTGTTATGTTACCGGAAGGATCAACCCAAAGCCAGGACTCCTTTTTAATCTATCCTTAAGGGTAGTTTGCCCGATTTATCATCCGAGGGCCTTTTGGTTAAATTTAGTCCTTTTTACAACCAGGAGACTTTTTAAAAGTTTATTTTAAAACTAGTGGGCATTTTTAACTTGTTAACCCATCTAGATTTATTATGTCCCTAAGAAGATAGAAGTTTTCATTCTTTTAGTAATTTAAAACTCAATTATTCATGTTTTGCGTCAAGGACATGTTCTCGGCTCTAATGGTCGTATTACCCAGAAACTAGATATACCTCACTTGAGATGAACTAGAGTCCACCCTTGACTCAACCAACTCTAGTCAGACCGTAATCCCTAACCAAGAGTTTGACTCATTTCCCATACCTAGCGCAGTTTAAAGTAATGTCCCGTTTTCAATATCTTGCAAATTCTTTTTACTAGTAATGGCAATACTTGCCCGTATAATAAGCTTAACTGTAAGTATGACACTTAACAATAACACACATTAAATACTACGCTCAAATGGTGATATCATTTCCATTGAACCGTATGACCCATTCGGTCTTTTAACCATTGTTAGTTTATTCTTTAGACAACTACACAAGTCCTTATATTTTTTAAATCACTATCATGTGATTTACTTGCGATATCACTTATTTGACCCATTATAGCTTATGTCATCGGGTCTCCTTTTAACAATCATTAGTTTAATCATTAATATATGATTTACTTGCCTTTTGACTCGCTCGACTCATCTTGGTTCGCGTCAGCAAGTGTTTATACCCAAAACTTATTTTTACTCATTTGACCTTATTTGGTTCGTGTCAGCAAGTGTTTATATCAAAAACTATATTTTTACTTGCTCGACCACTTTCGGTTCGCGTCAGCAAGTGTTTTATATCAAAAGCTTATTTTTACTTGTTTAACCCATTTGGTTGGCGGCAACAAGTATTTATATCAAAAACTATATATTTACTCACTTGACCACTTTCGGTTCGCGTCAGCAAGTATTTTATATCAAAAACTTATGTTTACTCGTTTGGCATTCACCATGTGTGTCAATTTTAACAAGTCATGTTTTATAGCCGTCTACAAATTTCTTAATTAGTGATTCGATTATAGGAGGTGTAAGTTTTACTAATCTTGCTTCCAATCATGCATTCTCACGTCTTTGACCCACTTGGCCCATTCCTTTTCAAGCTCCCACCTAGATTGTCAAGAGTCAAACTATCATATAACATTCACAAGACGGTTAGATTAGTCATCAATACTATGACCATCACTCTTATGGACCTTAATACCATATTTCTCATACGATTCTATTATAGGCTAGTTGATTTCAAAAAAGTCAAACTGTCAATTAACTTAAAAAATGCACTAACAAGTTGAATAAAACTTAGCTAGGCATATTATCAAACTTTGGAAGGCGTCATTTTTAGGCTATTATTTTAGCTAACTTTGTCATATAAAATCACCAACTTTCTTTCAGTTCATCAAGTTAACATAAACCGTCCATAACATAGACTAATTTATCAAACTATCATATAAGAATTTGGGGTTCTCATCACTATGTAAAAACCCATATCACCACATACATGGACTTTCATCCAAGCATCTAGTTAAGTCAAGTATCTCATATTTTCTTGTAAATATGATGATTATATGCACACTTTAACATCACTATAGCATCAATTTTATCCTATCATCAAAACTCACTTTATGTTATGTATGAGCTATTACCTACTCTCTAAATTGTTCAAGTATTTTACCCATACTAGCAAGTATGGTGATCATAAACACATATACATCATCAATTTTATCATACTTTCCATAATATCTAAATAAACATTATCACATTCAAGTCTCTTTTGCATCTAAATCTTTCAAATCTAAAATTGCAACTTAACTTATAATTATCAAGCATGGATGATAAATAATCAAGGTTCATGTATAAGCTTTAGCGTCAGTTCAGCCTTGAATTTGCTAGAATTTGTGTTTGTAGGTTCTAAGGGGTTTCCCCTTTCTCTCTTAAAATCACGACACACATACACATACACACACACACTCAGTCTTATGTGTGTGTTTTATGGTTTTCTTCTATTTATATTTTTGACTTTCCAAGTATGCAACTTTAGTCCTTGTTTTTTTATTAATCGTTAAGTAGGTTAAAACATACTTATTTTTACCCATATTAGTTCATATCAACTAGGTTAAACATTCTTAGTTAAATAATTAAACTAGAGGAGGTTTGCAAGCCAATTTAGTTTATATCTCTATAACCCGAGCCTTTTCTAAACTTTATTGTTTAAGGACATTTACTCTCCCTTTTAATATGACATTAGGTTTATTTATTTAAATCCTAGTGTTTACGGGTCAATTTTTACTACTAACGGTATTTTACCCGTTCATCCCCAGTTAATTTGGTTTAATTATCAAATCCATTTTTGGGATGTTACACACACATATATACTATTAATAAAAAAATGTCAATCTTTATTTAGATTCTTTGAAATATTACACCACGCACGTGATAACACCTCATCCTTGATCGAGCTCCATGGTATACTTTGTGCCTTACCGGATGATTCTTTAACTTCTTTTTGTGTCCGCTTTCTTATTTTTCTTTGGCTTTTGTAGTCAGGTTTCAGGAACAACATCGTCTTCATTTCCTTGGGTTTGCAGAGCGACATCGAGTTAAACTACTTGAGATTGTTATGATTGTTTTCATTGTTATATGTTGTATTTTTGAAGTTGTTGGAAAGCATTTGAACTTTGATCAGTGTATCCCACAAATGATCATTTCGGGACAATAACGATTGTTCTATAATAGGGACATAGTCGGGTAATTATAATGGTGAGTTTCGGATGTTCGAGTTGTTTGGATCTATGACTTGATTGATTTTTTTTAAAAGTAATTGGTTCTTTGGATAAAAAAATGAAGGTGCGTAAAAGATATTGGTAATTGTTTGTTTAAATAGGGTTAAAATATATAATGAACTTTCTTTGTTTTCTAGCTGTTCGGGGATCAAAAGGGATCCCCAATGGTTCATTTTCGAAATTATGGATGAGACAGGGTTTATATATTTTCTGAGTTTTGACAGGATGATTCCCATCCCTTCCGTGACGACGTGGGCTAAGCCCATTAGGGTTCGAGGGTATGGAATGGAGCCCTTAGGGCTCCATTACGCCACCTCATCTATACCTAAGCGTCATGTAAGACAAGGGGCTCCATTGCCTTTTCCGAATAAAGCCTATGGTATGGAATGGAACCCCTCAATCATTACTTAATCATTATTTTTATTTTTTAATACTATTTAAACTAAATAAAAAATAAAATTACATAACATAAATAATAAAAATAAAATACAATTTAAACAACTAAAATAACACAAACCGGGTTTAAAAAAATTACATAACCCAAATAATACAAAAAGTATTCATCCTCATTCTCATTATTTAGCATACAATCAAACCATATATGTTCAACAAAATTCGATCCAAGATTCAAATGTGTGTCTCTCCTTGGTATTTTAAGGTGGATCTCTTCTTTCTTGGCATAGGTTAGAATTGTGTTCTACGACTGAAATGTTTCATCATACTCAGGACAAATGGCTCAATCCGAGTCTTCGAAAATCATATTATGTAATATAATGCAAGTAAACATTACATTACATTTCTCATTCTTGTTTTCTCATAGTCGGTGGTTGAGCAATGATGGGCCATTGTTTCTTTAACACCCCAAATGCTCGTTTGATATTCTTTCTCACTGACTCATGTTTTTTCTTGTAATACAATCACTTTCATCATCAGGGTTAGACCAACGTGATCACCTCGGGTGTGTTGGCCTTTCCAAGCAGTTGGACATGCCGTCCAATCTCAATGCGCGCAATCAAGGCTAACCAACATCCTAGGAAAACCGTGTATTACTTGATGGGCTGCGTATAAAAGCGGGATGTCATTGGAGGTGGACTTCTTAGATATCACCGTCCATATAGATCAATAACACCTAAAAATAGTAGTAACAATGCTAATAAAAATAGTAATAATAACAATAGTACGCCATAGAAATATTAATAATAACATTAGTTATTATAATAAGGTAAAAAGAAAAAGAAATTATACCTTCACAAAAATTGTTAATACTTCCTCTACATGTTCGTGTTGACATTCGTAGATATATGTCCCAAGTTTCGCTCATCACTCCGAACACTAGTTGTTGAATGGCAGCCTTACAACATAGAGAATCCGTCTTTATCCCGTGCATCCGCTCTTTGTTTGAAAAAAGTATATTCGCGTTCTAAATCGCCACTAGACGGCGGCTCATATGAAAGCGGCATCGAAATTGTTCATCATTGTATAACGGATTTTCCGCAATGGTTGTAAGCACCAATCCGGTCCTATTCAAGATGTGGTTGTCTAGTACGTCGTGGTTGTGACGATTCGGTTTTGTCTTTTATTGAACGACCTTCTACGTTGTCGCTATAAGCAAATCATCAAGCGTGACCGAATAGGTTGGAGAGTGTTACTTGAAGACATTTTCTAAAAATAATATTGGTTAAGAGGTTTTGTGAGAGTGTGTTTGAGAGAGTGGGTGTAATGTGAGAATTATGTATGTTTATATATAAGTTTGTTTAGAATAAAATTATTCTTTTAAATATCGCCGTTGTCAACGTCTAGTATAGGCATGACCCACGATCATCGTTCCGTTATTGCTCGTGATTGCAACTACAATGCATCAATAGCGCCCCTATGATGGCGCTGATGGTGTGGATGAGGGGTATTGTTTCTTTGTTGCTGGGATGATACGGGTGGCGCCCCATACCGTGCAGCCTAGTAGCGTATAATAAAACACCTTTTCTATTTGTATACTTGAAATCGATTTTATGAGATGCTTGTCGGCAACATTAAAAAACATTTTGGTAAAACATTAAACTATAAATGACTGCAAAAATATATAAATATGAGTGACTATAAATGACAGCAAAAATATATAAATGCTATGAGTGATCTATATGGCTTATTATTGGTATGCCATATTCAAGTAAAGTAAATACAAGATCAAGTTGAGTAAACAATTTGCAATGTATACGAATTGAAGATGTAAACGCTTATGTTTACTTTTTGACCATAAAACTGATCACAGTTATTTTGTAATGCAACCCGGTTTATTTGAAAAGGAGTTGGTTATAATAATTGAATATAAAAATAGAGATGCGTGATGCGGAGGACCGTTTTATGTGGAGAAAAGCTCAAAAGCAGCCATTCATCAGACTAATTTTGTTCGTATTAGTTATATTATACCCGGAGCATCGTGAAATACACTCCATTTTGGTTATTACTTTATATTTTAATACATATAGTTGGATTATTTTATTCATATATTATTAAAAAAATAAGATGGTGCGGTAGCAGTTCTCTAAAATGAGATGTTACTCCATAAAGATGTACTTTCTACATATAATTAGTACAGTGCATAGTTGAGTTTCACATTGTAAACGCATATACTTGTGATGATTCTTTAGATGTATATAGGTTAATATATATTCAATGACTTTGTTTACTATTATTTAGTTTTGATTTCAGCAAAACTAACATACAACGTAACACATGTTGACTGAGTCTCTAAAGAAATACAACTTTGGGATAGCTTCAAATCATCATCTTTTTGTTGGAAGCTTAATGAGACTTAACTTTAGGAAGTTAGCTTTAACACCATCATATGTCGTATTATCTAGTCGTGTTATCTAGAGGACGTGCAAAACCATGGTCGATAATAAGGCATGCGGTAAGATACTCCTTGTCATTACAACAAATGTATCAAATGATTGAAGGTTCACTACAATATATATATTTAAGTAAATACTCTCCTCTAAGGGGAAGGTAGACATTCATTGTTATCACATTCGGTCTCTAACTTTCTATCTTTATGATTCTCCTATTTACTCACATGTTGGAGATTAGTAAGAAGGTCTGACGCTTGTGACGAGGCTAATCGTGTTATTTTGTGTCACAAATCAAACAACGGTCCTTTAAGGACATGAAAATTTACAGGATAAAGTCTTTGCCTTGTTGATTCTTTATGCTTAAAATATACATGCGCTATTAGCAATATTGTCATATGTTTTGCGTTAATATATTTCATATGTTTAAAACAAAACATGCGTACTAAGCAATATAGTCACATTTTAGATTTTTATCCAAAAATATTTTTATGCCTGTTTTTTCAATCGGATTCTTTAAACAAACTAATTTAGTTTCTTTTGTTTTTTTTTTTATGAAAAAAAAAAAAGATGTCCACAACTATATACAGATTCGAGTTTATGGATCAGTGAGAGAATTAGAATTTTTGGAGAGGGTGAGATAAAGAGAAGACGTTTCCTTAGAAAATGTGAATCATCTATGATCCTCTTCACGCCTTAAAATATATCACATTGTTCAACTAGTTACAAAAATTCAACTCAGTTATTCATGTACGATTGATATTGTTTCTTGAGGTTATCGCAACATTTAGGATTCTAAAAATGATCCATCATTAGATAATGTGTAGTGGTAAGGGTGAATAATGCCCCTATCCTTGGGCGTTTTCCGTCATTTGATAGTCCAGTCAGCAAGAAGGCATTATTAGGCGTTTTTCTAAAATGAGCGTAGTGAAATAATGCCCCACAATGCTCCAACTAATCATTACCCAATTATTTATTTTTTTAATTTAAAACTAATAATATTTCATTAAATAAAACAACACATTACTAAAAATTAAAAAAAAAACCAGAAAAGCTAAAACAAAATACATTAATTTTCGTCTTAGCTTTCGTCATTCTTTAATCTTCGTCTTCCTCGTCATCCGTTTCTTCTTCACCCTCATTTGGAATATATCGAACCGACCATGCATGTTGGACCAAAACAACCGCTAACGCGTAATGTTGTAACACCTTGTAAAAATCATGTCCAGTAATATAGTGACACGTGTCTTATTTTATTTTTTAGTCTATTAAAGACTAACAAGAACTAAAAGCGTCAACATGCTCAAACTAAGTCTCTGAGTGATCTTCTGATGTCAACATGCATAAAATATAGCCTCTGAGTGACCATTAGCGTCAACATGCTTAAATCATAGCCTCTGAGTGACATTAGTGTCAACATTCTAAAACTCGGCCTCTGAGTGACCGTTGTGTCAACATTCCCAGCCTCTGAGTGACATCGGAGTCAAAATGCTTGTAATGAGCCTCTAAGTGATCGTTTACAAAGTCCAAATTCTCATTTGTCCTATTTGTTGGATGAGAAGGATTAAATCCGTAACTATGTGAAAGTTGGATAATGGAGTGATTAAGAGTGTCAACATGTTAATTTATACCTATGATTGACCTTTTAACGAACCGAGAGCTCGACAATGTCTGGGCATAATCCCGGGTATGCCAAGTATTGGCTACGGAGGGCTAAAAGTGCTAAAAAGGTGTTTTAGGAGGTTTTAAGGGTGTTTAATAAGTTGAGGGACTAAAAGTAACAAACTTCAATTCTGCCCATGGGGCGCTCGCGGGGCGTGAGAGGCTAAGGCCTGGCCTCTTACGGGGCGCGAGAGGCCTGTGTTTGCAGAAAGTTTCCTTGGCTTCCAAACAAAAATGCCAAAAACCATTTTTTCGAAACTATGGCTTCCCAAACAGCTATGCCACGTTTTGGGACACTTGTAAGCTCCCTCTTACACCCCTAAATACCTGGCATCATCTCCTATGAGTTCTCCAACTATAAAAAGGTGCTCAAGTTCACCATTTGAACTTGCACCTTTCTCAATTTCAACTCTTCTCCATCCTCTGGAAGTTCCTAACTGAAAGGAGCATCCAACTTAGTTCTCTTGCATTCTAGGAACCTCTTGTAAGTATTCCTTCCTTGTGCATTTTCATTTATAGGCTATAGCCAAAATTCAAGCGTTTTACGGAAAACACTTTGACTTTTAAGTTATCATATTAAAAAGTCAAACAAGTCGTTTTTCGGAAAAATCATAAATTGATCTTATATATGTTATGAAACCTGTTTTGACACTTAAACAAGTTGGTAATAATTATTAGAACATGTAACAACATGTTCGGCTCGTCAATTTCAGTTCCAGGGTCGGTTCGCAACCGAAAGTCGCAAAGTTTGACTTCTGCTTTGACTTTCGATTCTGACCCGATTTAGATTAGTTACCTACTGATCTAAAGTTGCATTATGATCGTAATATAATGTAACATACCCCTATGAGGTTATATAACATGATCATAATCAGAATCTGAGTTATGCGCAAGTTCCATAATTATGCCATTTTTGACTAAAATGCTACTTTTTGCATAATCAAGGTTTTAATGATAAAACTTGAAAATAAGTTTCCTACTGATATAATATTATAATAGGATTATTTGGGATGTTAAACCAGATTATAAACTGAGTTTATAATTGTCGGCAAACGACGATTTAGCCCTTGTGGCTCATAAAATGGCTTTAATCAAATCTTTTCAATGCAAATCTTTTACCTACTGATATGTTATATTAAATAACATATCTAAGACATTTTAATATGACTTTAACATCAGTTTTTATAAAACATCACATAAAACGTTATTTTACGACATAAGCGACGTTTCGGCGCATAGTATGGTTTAAACCATATTAATTGACCAAGACTTGTTACCTACTGATTTTAAAACTTATTTTAAACATATTTACAGTAGGTACATGTTATAAACTCAGTATCCCAAATAATTTATAATCTATGTTTAAAATGACCAAAATGCCTCTTCGGTGCATAGTTTGGTCATAAAAGATAATTTACACATATAATTGACATCCTACTGATATTATATCATAAATAAAATATTTTTCCAGAATACTTATAGTTATAACATTAAATTATGTTCAAGTTCCTTTTATACGGTATGAAATTACCGAAACGCCCTTATGAGGCATAGTTTCAATTTATAACCATAACAGGCATATAAGTTGATATCCTACTGATATTACAACTTAATTAAAGTATAATGGTATATAAACTTGTCCATGACCTATCCGGTTACCCGATATCGCTTATAAGCATACGGTTGATTATACGTAACTAGTTTACGGAATTTAACCGAAACGGGTTTAACCTTATCATGTTAATCTCAAAATCCAGAATGTTAATTGTTTACACATATTATGCAAGTCAAAGTACTTGTCGGGTTTAAACTATATTCTATCCAATCATCGTTTAATCAAGCGTATTACGTCTTGATCATGTACACTACTCGGTCTAAGTCTATGACTTAAATAAAGAAAGTTAGTATTTAATTGGTTAACTTATGCCATAATCCAGACTAGAGCCTTGTCGGTAAATGCTATCTGCACTTAGTACTTTTGTATACGGCTGAGTTATTGAAACTAAAAGAAGACTAGCTCAGGTAAATACTCTTGACTTATTTTCCCTAGACGGGCTTGGGATACGGTAAATTATTGCCGCTTGGTTAGAAATGGGATCAATAAAATGCCGGATTATGGCTAGTAAATCCGCAAGTTTTGTTTGATAACTTAAATATCGGGGGTTAAATTACCATGTCCTGGATATCCTCGGCTCATTATATTAGTTAGTGGCCACGACCTTAGCCCGGGGTGTAGGCATACACATGACAGACGCTCAAATGCAAATTACCCAAGACGTTGGGGATAACTCCTCTGTGAGTTATATGTGGTGTGTATTTAATCATATCTCGGTCTCTGTACTGGGCCCCGTATGGATGGACAAATATGTGAATCTGTTAACAAGGTTACAAAGTAACTTTCCCAAGTTATAAAAAGATTTGTGCCCTGTGCACTTTAATTTATAAATTGTTTTCAAAATGAGTCAGTCGGGTGTATTTACCAGTGAAAGCTGACGTGTCGTCCAAAGACTAAATTGCAAGTACAATACAAAATAGGCCGGAAGCTGCTTGGTAGTGATTAATAGGATCTTGCAAATCCTTAGATCTGCCCTAAAGTCTGTTTTATATTCATTTTGTACATTTTATGATCCGCCTGTGGATCTTCTATTACGAGCCTGTATATTATTTTGTATTTCGAATGTTTGGTTTGTAATAGTAATTTTACTCCAAGACTTTCGTTGTGCCGTGTTTAATTGACTATGATGTTATCAACTGACGTCACGATACTCCCCACCCGGGCCCACCGGTGTATGGATTTGGGATAGGAAATCCGAGGTGTGTCAGGTTGGTATCAGAGCCAACGTCTGAGATAACTGAACATTACCCTACTAGTGTTTAATCTCAAACTTACACATGCACATTCCTTAGACTTCCGAGTCTAGGCATTGACCTAGGATTACTCATTTCATTATTAAGTTATTAATATTGTTTTTGACAGGAAAATGCCGCCAAGAGTGAGAGGACGAGGAAAAGGACCCATGAGGGGAGGACCATCAGGACCCATCCCTTCACATTCACATCACCCGAACCCTTATGAGGACTCGGGAGATTCATGGCCATTCGCCCAACATTCGCCTACCCACACTCAAAGGTTCTTATCACTCGTACTATCCGCACCACTCTCACCACTCACATCACTCTCATCATTCTTACCATGATGAGTTTAATCCAAACCAATACTTTAACACACCTCCAGCTGACCAAAATCAGTTAGACCAACCAAACCCTATGGACTAGGACTCCGACCCGGAGATGCCGCCGTCGAGATCACATACGCATCCTATTGAAATCTCAAGCGATTCGAATCCTATGCTGGATCGCCTTACCAAGGTCCTAATGAGTGGGACCAATACTGGAATCAATTTACTTTCGCCAATACTCCTTCCCGTCATTCCCAACCACCTCCCGTGCAAGAAGATGTGCACATGGAACCGGTGGACCAACCTCAACCACCACCTGAACCACCAAGGAGGAAGCGTGGAGCACGTATGTCGGTACGTGCAGGACAAAGGTCGGGATAGCTGCCACCTTTGCCAAATTCCTACCCCACAATTCAAGAGGACCCACAAATGGGTGGACCCTCTAATGTTTCACCTATAGTGGAACCAACACCAACACCTACGGTTCAACCACCACCATCGGGTTATAGTAACCCAATCCCCACATATCCAGATACGTCTGAATATGATCCTTTTAACCCATCTACACCAGTAGACTATCAAGCATGGTCCCAAGACCCCTATATGCAAGCAGTTATGCACAACGCACTTTACCCGTCTCCTTTTCCACCTGTTTATCCACCGACTGGATATCCAACTTATGGGTACTAGTATTCGGTTATGCCCCAACCACAACCACAACCTCCGCCACCACTTGAGGCCATTAACGAAGCCTTAGAAAGAATGAAAGAAATGCAACAACAAGCAGAGAAAACAAAGAAGAAGACGAACAAGTTCTTCAAGAAACTCTCCAAACTGGTTAAGGGAAAGAAGGACGAGTGAAGTCTCTTCTAAATATATGTAGTCCCTACGAGGACATTGTTATTTCTTTAGTTCATGCATGGATATTTTGTTTTCTGTAGTCCTTGCATGGACAATTTATTTCTTTCTAGTATTGTAACTTCTATTGAAATTTAATAAAGTATTTTGGCATTATATATATGTATTCATCCTCTTCAAACGAGCGTCTCGATTTTACTCGAAACTTATGCTCTGCGATATAATTCCAAAAAGATCTTAATGGTTTTGATTAGCCAAGTGGTATAGACCACACATTTGGCCAAATTATAATGATAGTTAAGTACGAAAGGGTCTTCTATCAGGATAGTTAAGGGAAATTAACCTTCTATCCAGAGGTGGTGGACTTAAGTTCAACCCTCCAAGTCATTAAGGTTAATGCGATCGGGACTATTAATCAACCATTAAGGTACTCTTATGTTGACATTCAAGTAATGCTAATACTCTTGGTAGTGTGAATTGAGGAATCACACTAGCCTTCAAGGTAAAGGACTATGTCCTTACCTTATATAGCCTATGTGATCAAAATTGATCCCGGCCAATATCATCAGTGCGATGATAAAACATCCATTAGTGATGTATTGCCCTTGGGGCTATGATTAAACATCCATTAGTGATGTATTGCCCTTGGGGCTATGATTAAATATCCATTAGTGATGTATTGCCCTTGGGACTATGATTAAACATCCGTTAGTATTGCCCTTGGGGCTATGATTAAACATCCATTAGTGATGTATTGCCCTTGGGACTATGATTGAACATCCATTAGTGACAGGCCTATGTGCCATATTTTATGTCAATTAGTGACAGACCTATGTGCCATATTTTATGTCCATTAGTGACTGGCCTATGTGCCATATTTTATGCCCATAGTGACAGGCCTATGTGCCATATTTTATGTCCATTAGTGACAGGCCTATGTGCCATATCTTATGTCCATTAGTGACAGGCCTATGTGCCATGTATTTGTCCTTCGTGACAAGCTTAAGAGCTAAATATAATTGTCAATTATGACAATGCCAGTTGTGACATTACGATCCACTGTCCAATAATATATGGACTACGTCCAGATTGTAATTTGCATATAATGGTCCTATTAAGACCTAGGCCAAATATAGATATATTAAGCCTAGTGTTGTGATTTTATTCACACTAGCTTAAGTAGGCTTTGGATTGTTATATCCACTGTTGAAAGCCAATATGGTTGATATACCATGGCTAAATGAAGTTTTATTGGTATATAGAACCAAAGCTCAAAGGATGGCTAACTCAAATGAGGCGCAAAATAGCCACCGGGATGTTGATTCTAACAAAGCCGAAAACATATATATCGATAATGATAATTTTCAAGCTCGCATTGATGCGGTTGTTGAAAAGGCCATGGAAAGGCCATAGAAAAGCTTAGAGAGTCGAGTGCTACTCGCTCTAGACCATTATCAGTTACCCCATCCTCAGCTCATAAGGAGAGCTCCGTTCACTCTTCGAATGCGAAGAGTGAACCAAGGAAAATAGATTTTGCTAAAAGGTCCCGTTCTGTTAAAGACGGATGTACTTATAAGTATTTCGTTTCCTACAACCCTCGAGACTTTAATGGGGAAAAAGGAGCTGTGGAAGCCATAAAGTGGCTAGACGAGATGGAAACAATCGTAGATATTAGCAGCTGTGCTAATAAGGATGTGGTCAAGTATTTATCACAGTCCTTTAAGGGCGATGCCCTAATCTGGTGGAAAGCCATTATCCAGTCTACAGGTAAAGTACACCTGTATAATTTGGGATGGTCCAAGTTTGTGGACCTTGTTAAGGAAACTTACTGCCACCACATGAGGTGGAGAAATTAGAGACATACTTTTTGTCTCTTTCAATGAAGAACCTAGATTGTCGGAAGTACGTTTCTGACTTTAACTCCCTATCTAGGTTAGTTTCCTATTTGATCACCCCTAAAACCAAACGCATCACGCGTTTATCAATGGGTTAGCTCCTAAGATTAAGGGTATGGTAAAGGCTGCTCAGCCTTGTACCTATAGGTCCGCTGTTGACCTGTCTCTATCCCTCACCCTTGATCTAGTGAGACAAAAGTCAGTTAAGTCTGAAACTGACTGGAAAAGAAAGAGAGAAGATGATAACTCCCAAAGGTTTAGTAAGAAAAATAAAGGGAGATTTGGGTTCAAAAGGAACCAAGACATGCCAAGATGCAAGACTTGCAACCGTAGGCACTAGGGACACTGTAATTATAGTCCACAAGCCAAACCCTGTGGTATCTATAAGAGAAAGGGGCATAGGACCCTAAATGCAAGGATCTTAAGGATGTTGTTTGCTTCGTCTACAATGAAAAGGGCATATCAAGCCTAACTGCCCTAAGATTCTTAAGAATAATAATGCTAAGCCTGGAGAGGACAAGACGGGGAATACTCGTGCCTTTCAGATAACTGCAAGAGAGGCTGTTAATGACAACAAAGTCATAACAGGTACATTCCTCATTAATGATATTTATGCTAGAGTTCTTTTCGATTCAGGTGCAGATAAATCTTTTGTTGATCATAAGTTTAGTAAACTATTAAACTTACCCATAAGAACTCTAGACAAAACTTACGAGATAGAACTTGCTGATGGAAGTTTAGAAATAACATCTTCCATTCTTGATGGAGGTTTCATATCCATTAAGAATCATTCCATCCCTAACTCTCTTTTGCCAATGAAACTGGCAGGGTTCGATGTAGTTTTAGGCATGGATTGGTTATCTCGTAACCAAGCCCGCATTATATGCGATAAAAAACTCATCGAAATCAAAACCCCATTTGGTGAAATGATCACCATCCCTGGAGACTCACAATACGGATTGCCAGACAAGGTGTCGTTATTAAAGGCATCCAAGTGTTTGAGGAAAGGTTGTGTCATTTACATGGCGCAAGTTACTATTAATGAGCCTAAGCCAAACATGGAAGACCTACCAGTTATTTTGGAGTATTCCGATGTCTTTCCCGAAGAACTACCAGGTTTACCTCCAGACATACAAGTAGAATTTAGGATTGATATCTTGCCACGATCAGCACTTATTGCCAGAGCTCCATATAGGCTAGCACCTACAGAATTTAAGGAGTTTAGGACACAATTAGATGAACTCTTAGAGAAAGGCTTTATACAACCTAGTTCCTCACCTTGGGGAGCTCCTATCCTCTTCGTTAAGAAGAAAGACGGTTCTATGCGGATGTGCATTGACTACCGAGAGCTAAATAAGTTAACAATTAATAACCGTTATCCATTGCCTAGGATCGATGATTTATTCGACCAGCTTCAAGGGGCTAGTTACTTTTCCAAGATTGATCTAAGATCTGGATATCATCAGCTAAATGTTAGAAATGAAGATGTTCCTAAAACTGCCTTCAGGACCCGATATGGTCATTTTGAATTCCTAGTGATGCCTTTTGGGCTCACAAATGCACCTGCAGCATTCATGGATCTCATGAATTGTGACATCCCGGTTTTTCAGGTATCTTAAACGCACTACTTCACGGTTATTCGTTCCTACGCTAAATTGATTCGGGGATTTATTTTACACGCTCGAAATAACTATGCTAACCTTGTGAACTTATCAAGTGAATTACGTGCTATATGTATTAGACGTTTATAAGCTTGGTGAGTGATTATGTTATGTTTTGATTTCGTGGTGATTAGTTATAAAAATATATAGTAAATAGATAAACGAACCGAACCAGGTCGCGAAACGGGTTGACCTCACTTCCTTGCGACTCAAGGAGTTAAGCAAAACTTGAGGCTCAAGTTAAAGACCCAAACCGCCCCACCCAAACCCTTTGCGGCCGCAAGCTCAAATCGCCCCAAACCCTTCTCCTTTTCTTTCCTTTCCCACACTATATATAGATAAGCATGCATGAGAATTGTTAACAAAAAAAAAAAAAAAAAGAAGAGGAACCCTAGTTCTAAGACCAGCCGACGGCAGCCTTCTCCCCACTCTTTCTCCCGGTCGCGATTCCCTTCAAACCCGAATCAACTACCATCTCGTTCCCGGTTCGTTAATCTCCATTGTTAAAGGTTAGGGTTTTCTATTGTTTCGCAAATCATGTTAGGGTTTATGAACTATGGATCATGCTTGTATGTAATGGTAGAATCATGGTATTGAAAGAGTTATGATGTTTAGTTTGATGATTTGTGCAAGAATTGCGATTAAGACGATTAGTTGAATAAAAGGATCATAGGCTGCGTTTTGTGATAAAAATCATATAATATGATTAGGGTTTGCATGAGTATGATGTACATGATGATATATGACTGATAAATCTGTTCTTGATCGTTCATATTTAACATCTCGATTGTTTAAGAGTGTTATATTGCGATAAAAAGTTGAAAACAGGATGCTGAATGGTGTTTACAGCCAACTTCAATTCGCTGTAACTTGGTTATTATTTATCGAAAAACGGATTTTTTGAAGCCTAAAATGTATATTTTTGAAAAAACGCTTCTAATGGCGCTGGATTCATATTTTTCTGAGGTCGTTTGATATTTTTAAGTGGTCAATTAAGTGCAGTAACTGAAGCTGTGTAAATTCTGAAAATTTGTTAGTTGTTTATCGAGTCGGATCTCATAATCTGTAGAGAGTTGAATCACGAAATTTGTACAGCAACTGGAGATGGAAATTTCCGGGAAACTCCCACTGGAATTTTGTTAATTGGGTGAACGGTGATTTTTAAATAAGTTCTCCCGTGGACTGCAGTCAGAAAGCGACGAATCTGACTGCAGCCTAGTATATTAATATTTATGAATAATTGGTAAAGTGTTAGGACTTAAAAAATTTATATAAAATTCTACAGTTTAGTTGACACCTTCTGTAAAGAAAATTGGAAAATTTGGAACGTTGGAACTATTTCATAAAAATCCTCGAAAACAACCTAGTTATGAGCATACAAGCTGAAACTTGATTACTTGCGAATGTGTGTACCAAAATGTCGTATGAGTTGATTTATGTTCATGATAAGTTGGTTTGATCATTATGTTGGTATGATAATACTTTGCATGCATGATTGTGTTTTCGAAATTGTTATCATGTGTGCCGCATTGTATGATAGTTATGTGTAGGGTTTGTATCAGTGTGTTCACACACTAACTCTAAATCGATTGACTTGTTAGGACGCGATTAGCGGTCCCATCATTTGCTACTTCTGTGTTACACTAACCGAGCAACTAAAGGTGAGTTCACGGCCCCTAATTTTATCCGGTTTTAAACAACAGGGGGAGAAACATGTATACACTCTACAACTCTATCTCTTTACGTTATACGAAATTAACGTCATTAAACTATTCGGTAACTAAGTTAATGTTAATGTACGTTATGGTCACTAAGCAGCTATATCACACAAGTCCTCGACAAACTCTCGGATCGTTAGTATTGGGTTAGATAGCGGGGAAATTATAAGTAGTACTACTGGGCCCGACAAGCCCCACCCGAGCTAGTCGCGCTAGCCGACCGGGTATGGTCAACGGGTGAATAATTTGGCCTAACTTTCGCCATGGTCAGTGATAGGCCTGGCAACACGGAGGCACAACAGTCAGCTTCGATCGCGAACACTTACGTGACATAACTTTAGGCTCGCTACCTACATGTTAACATTGAACTTAATTACGAATCAACAATATTATTCCGGGTTAGGGATAATGGAACCAACAACATTATTATTCCGGGTTAGGAATAATGGAACATCATTATTATTCTGGGTAAGGAATAATAAAACCATCAGTATTATTCCGGGTTGGGAATAATGGAACTAAATCGTTATCCGGGTTAGGGACAACGGGGGAAATAAACTTATAACCGAACTAATGAACTTATAAAAACCTATGAACTCACTCTTCTTTAATGTTGACACTTGTTTCTTTACATGTTTCTCAGGACGCTAGGAGCTCTAGGTGCACTCACTTGCATTGATCAAGACATCTTTTATCGAGTCTCATTTACGAATATTGTTTGGGTTTTTCTTTAGTTTTGGCGTTTGTGTTGGCGCCCGTTACTTTACTTTACATTAATGCTTCCGCTCAACTTTAAAACTAATGCTTCCGCTAAACTTTGAAACCAAACTAAGATAATTTGAAAATAACTATGAATAGGTAAACAAATAATTTTTGGAAAACGTATAAACGAATCATATAGAGTCATTCGATGTTACTAGTGTCTCAGATTCTGGTTGGTTCACACGCCTCGCGGTAAAACTCTGCAAGTGGAAATTTGAGGGTGTGACAGATTGGTATCAGAGCCTCTAGCTATAGAGAACCAGGTTTGCATTAAAAGTAGACCTAAACTATAGCTGATTACACGACACTAGACTTAGTTTGGCACTGAACTGTGATATCTTGTTATGTGTTGTACCATAACTGTGTTATGTAAAATATAAATGCATAATTGAAATGAATGCAACTCGTAACTAACTACACAACCCAACAGGCAAAGTCATCATCATCATCATCCGACAAACTTTTGCAACCAAGGGCGCCGGGAAAGGCACTTATGGTCGAACCCTCACCACCTCATGGCGTGGAGACACGCTCAGCTGCTAGAAAAAGACTCGCTCTCGGAGAGGAGTCGTCCTCACGCCCGACCATCGCTATGCCGGTCGAACCGGTTAACTCGTTAGAAGTAGGGAACGACCTACTTAAAGATATGATAAGAAAACAACAGGAACAACTAGAGAGAATGCAGGAAACCATCCTAGCACAGGGATGGATGTTACGACAATTAACGTGTAAGACTGGAGAGCTCGAGGGAGAGCAACATGAGAATAAGATAGCTCGTAACACCTTAGCTAAAGATCTTCGTGCTGAGCAGCTGAGGGCTGACTGGCTCGAAGACAGAGTTCTTGAGTCCAGCTGGAGAATTCAAGAACTAGAACAGAATCAGGCACCTTTACAAGTACCCGCACCAGCACCAGCCCCTCAAGTGCCGGTAGCGGAAGAAGAGGAGGATCCAGAGGAAGACCCGGAGGAGGATCCGAAGGAAGAAAAGCCAGAACAGGACCCGGCTGTTGAAGCTGAAAACGCTGAAGAGGATGACAGTAGTGATAGCGACCTGGGAGATGGAGACATAGATGACTAACTCGTCTCGCCAATCTCCGTTTTGTTTCCTTTAGATCTGAAATGGCAACCGGTCGCCACGGAAATCTCAACATGTCAACTGAAGAATTGGCCGCAATGATCCAAGAACACGTGAATGCTGCTCTAGCGGGTGTTCAAAACCCATCAGCAGCAGGAGGGGGTCTTAACCCCTACAAGATGTTCCTCGATGCGAAACCGAGCAAATTCACAGGTGCAGAAGGACCCATAGGACTGGTCCGTTGGATTGAAAAGTCTGAATCGGTGTTCGAGATGTGCAATTGCCTTGAGGCCAATAAGGTCAAGTATGCTGCCTCAACGCTGGAAGATGGGGCATTAACCTGGTGGAACACGCAAGTCCAAACGCGAGGACTTATTGCTGCAAATGGGCCGAGTTTAAGGCCCTAATCAAAGAGGAGTACTGTCCGCGGGACAGGGTTCAGCAGTTGGAGCAAGCATTATGGAACCACAAGATGGTGGGATCTGAAATTGAAGCATACACAGCGAAACATCATGATCTGGTATTCCTATGTCCCGATCTGGCCAACACCGTTGAAAAACGACTCGAGTTTTACCCTGGGGGTCTGGTCCCCGAGATCCAGGGCATGGTAATGGCTAGCAACCCTGCGACTGAGCATCAAGCGATCAGGCTGGCGCACAAACTCACCGATAAGGCGGTGGAACAAAAGAAGTTGCCATATCGGGATGCAACTGAAGTGGTCCCTGATAATAAAAGAAAATTTGAAGACTCGTCTGCTCGACAGTCTTCGTCAGCCCAGCCACAACAAGGGAACCAGAAACGGTTCAATAATTTCAACAGTAATCGGGTCACAATAATCAGCCCGCCAACAACACCTAGAACACCAGCGGCTATGTGGGTCGAAAGCCGCAATGTAATTGTTGTAACCTTCATCATCACGGCCCTTGTGCCGGAAATCGCTGCCAACGATGTGGCAAAACGGGACATGCGGCAAAGGATTGTCGCGGAGAAATCATGTCTCGACAAAACCAAAATCAACACCAGGGTCAGCAGCAGGGTATTAACCGGGGGTGCTATCAGTGTGGTAGCACTGACCACTTCAAACGAGACTGCCCACAGCTTCGCAACAACAACAACAATGGTGGGAACAACAACAACCACAACAACCACAACCCCAACAACAATAATAGCAACAAAAACAATGGAAATGGTGGCACAGGAGGTGCCAAAGGTCGTGCATTTACGCTAGGCCGCGGAGAGGCCAGAAACGACTCGAACATGGTCACCAGTTTCCCCTTAACGAACATTTTGCTACTATACTTTTTGATACGGGTGCGGATAGGAGTTTTATATCTGAGTCTTTTAGGAAGAACCTAAATCTCACGCCTAAACCCCTAGAGACCCCTTACATCATAGAACTAGCCGATGGTAAATCTGTAGATGTGACCCATTTAGTATCCGGCTGTCAACTCAAACTCGCGGGTCACACCTTTACCATTGATCTGATGACAACTACCCTGGGTAGTTTTGACGTGGTAGCCGGAATGGACTGGCTATCCGACGTCCGAGCCGAAGTTCTCTGTTTCGAGAAAGCTATCCGTATATCCGCCCTCTAACGACGAAATCTTGACGGTTAAAGGCGAGAAGGCAGGCGCCGTCACAAACATCATCTCTTACATGCAAGTACAGAAGTATCTTCGGAGGAAGAACTCCTTCGCTTTTCTCGCACTGGTCACCGAACAGCCTAAGGACGAGAAGCGTATAGAAGATATCCCCGTCGTCCGTGATTTTCCGATGTATTTCCAGAGGAGTTACCTGGTCTTCCACCACATCAACAAGTGGAGTTTGAAATTGAATTGGCGAAACATGCAACTCCCATCGCCAAGGCCCCATACCGCCTAGCTCCAGCCGAGCTGCAAGAGTTGTCTACCCAACTTCAGGAACTGCTAGAAAAAGGATTTATCCGACCCAGTACTTTGCCATGGGGAGCTCCGGTCCTTTTTGTCAAGAAGAAGGACGGGACCTTCCGCATGTGCATCGACTTCAGGGAACTCAATAAGGTTACTGTCAAGAACCGATACCCATTACTTCGCATCGACGATCTCTTCGACCAACTTCAAGGGTCAAGCTACTACTCCAAGATTGATCTACGGTCCGGTTATCACCAGTTACGTGTCAGGGAGGAGGATATTGCTAAGACAGCATTTCGTACTCGGTATGGCCATTATGAGTTTTCGGTCATGCCCTTCGGTCTCACCAACGCACCCGCGGTGTTCATGGACCTCATGAACCGCGTGTGTAAACCGTATCTCGACAAGTTTGTCATTGTGTTCATCGATGACATACTCATATACTCTAAAGGTGAAGAAGAACATGTTGAACATCTACGATTACTGTTGGAATTACTTCAACAGGAGAAACTATATGCCAAGCTTTCAAAGTGTGATTTCTGGATTCGGGAAGTTCAGTTCCTCGGGCATATTGTGAACGAAAAGGGTATCCACGTCGATCCCGCCAAGATCGATGCTATCAAGAACTGGGAAGCACCCGGGACACCGACAGAGGTCCGCCAATTTTTGGGTTTGGCTGGTTACTACAGACGTTTCATCGATGGATTTTCAAAGATCGCGCAACCGCTTACTACCCTCACCCAGAAAGGCACCAAGTATGCTTGGGGTGACAAGTAGGAAGCGGCATTTCAATTGCTGAAGCAGAAACTTTGCAGTTCACCCATTCTGTCCTTGCCGGAAGGGACTGATTATTTTGTGGTATATTGTGATGCTTCCATTCAGGGATTGGGATGTGTACTCATGCAACGTGATAAGGTCATCGCGTATGCATCCCGACAATTGAAGGTTCACGAGAAAAACTACACAACACATGACCTGGAATTGGGAGCAGTGGTGTTTGCGCTTAAGATTTGGAGACACTACCTATATGGAACAAAGTGCACAATCTATACGGATCATAAGAGCCTCCAACACATCTTTGACCAGAAGGAGTTGAACATGCGACAGCGTCGCTGGGTCGAACTCCTGAACGATTATGAATGTGCCATTCGGTATCACCCGGGTAAAGCTAACGTGGTAGCTGATGCCCTCAGTAGGAAGGAACACTTGAAACCTCGTCGGGTACGAGCACTACAGTTCACCATTCATTCGGGGTTACCCGAACAGATACGCGATGCACAGCTAGAAGCAGTTAAGGAAGAAAACATCAAGGCCGAATCGGTGGGAAAAATGGAACGCGGTTGGGAAGTAAAACCCAATGGAGCCTGGTATTTCATGAATCACATATGGGTACCTCTCTACGGAGACCTTAGAAAGCTAGTCATGGACGAAGCTCACAAATCCCGATACTCTGTCCATCCTGGTTCGGATAAAATGTATCAAGACCTTAAAGCCGCGTACTGGTGGCCCAACATGAAAGCGGATATAGCCACCTACGTGAGCAAGTGTTTGACTTGTGCGAAAGTCAAGGTAGAGTATCAGAAGCCATCGGGGCTACTTCAACAACCTGAAATCCCGGTGTGGAAATGGGATCAGATCTCGATGGACTTCATCACTAAACTCCCACGAACTTTGGGTGGTTGCGATACCATCTGGGTAATCATGGATCGTCTAACTAAGTCCGCACACTTCCTAGCGATCAAAGAAACAAATAAGATGGATAAGTTGACTCGCATCTACATTAAGGAAGTAGTTTCTCGGCACGGAGTGCCAACGTCCATCATCTCAGACAGAGATGCTCGTTTCATGTCTAACTTTTGGCAGTCACTTCAGAAAGCGTTGGGTACATGCTTAGATATGAGCACCGCTTATCACCCTCAGACGAATGGCCAAAGTGAAAGGACCATTCAGACCTTGGAAGACATGCTTAGGGCATGTGTGGTAGACTTCGGGAATAGTTGGGAAATCCATCTGCCTTTAGTGGAATTCTCGTATAACAACAGTTACCATACGAGTATATCGGCAGCACCGTTTGAAGCATTATACGGTCGTAAATGTAGATCACCGGTCTGTTGGGCAGAAGTCGGTGACAGTCAACTCACAGGCCCTGAGTTGATACTTGAGGCTACTGAAAAGATTGTACAAATCAGAAACCGCATTGCAGCGGCACGAGATCGACAGAAAAGCTACGCTGATCAACGACGCAAACCGCTCGAATTTCAAGTAGGCGACCGCGTCCTACTGAAGGTGTCACCCTGGAAGGGTGTAATCCGCTTTGGGAAACGAGGCAAACTAAACCCACGGTACGTAGGCCCGTTTGTGATCTTGAAACGTATCGGACACGTAGCTTATCAATTAGACCTTCCTACCGAACTCAGAGGAGTTCACAACGTTTTTCACGTGTCAAATCTGAAGAAGTGTCTATCAGATGAAACCCTAGTCATTCCATTGGATGAGATTCAAGTGGATGAACAACTGCACTTTGTGGAACAACCTATCGAGATCATGGATCGTGAGATCAAGACTCGAAGGCACAGCAAGATATCGATCGTCAAGGTTCATCGGGATTCTAAACGTGGACCGGAGTTCACGTGGGAAAGAGAGGACCAAATGAAAAGCAAATACCCACACCTCTTTGCTGCTGAGCAGCAAGCTAACGATACCACCAACTAAATTTTCGGGACGAAAATTCTTTCAACATAGGGATGATGTGACAACCTGGGAATTTCTTGTAATTTCGTGTACCATTGTTAACGAACTAAATCTTTGTGCGTGGCATTCTAAACCTGTGCGTTGCATTCTAAACCGCGTTTACAGAATTTTCGGGACGAAAATTCTTTCAACATGGGGATAATGTGACATCCCGGTTTTTCAGGTATCTTAAACGCACTACTTCACGGTTATTCGTTCCTACGCTAAATTGATTCGGGGATTTATTTTACACGCTCGAAATAACTATGCTAACCTTGTGAACTTATCAAGTGAATTACGTGCTATATGTATTAGACGTTTATAAGCTTGGTGAGTGATTATGTTATGTTTTGATTTCGTGGTGATTAGTTATAAAAATATATAGTAAATAGATAAACGAACCGAACCGGGTCGCAAAACGGGTTGACCTCACTTCCTTGCGACTCAAGGAGTTAAGCAAAACTTGAGGCTCAAGTTAAAGACCCAAACCGCCCCACCCAAACCCTTTGCGGCCGCAAGCTCAAATCGCCCCAAACCCTTCTCCTTTTCTTTCCTTCCCCACACTATATATAGATAAGCATGCATGAGAATTGTTAACAAAAAAAAAGAAGAGGAACCCTAGTTCTAAGACCAGCCGACGGCAGCCTTCTCCCCACTCTTTCTCCCGGTCGCGATTCCCTTCAAACCCGAATCAACTACCATCTCGTTCCCGGTTCGTTAATCTCCATTGTTAAAGGTTAGGGTTTTCTATTGTTTCGCAAATCATGTTAGGGTTTATGAACTATAGATCATGCTTGTATGTAATGGTAGAATCATGGTATTGAAAGAGTTATGATGTTTAGTTTGATGATTTGTGCAAGAATTGCGATTAAGACGATTAGTTGAATAAAAGGATCATAGACTGCGTTTTGTGATAAAAATCATATAATATGATTAGAGTTTGCATGAGTATGATGTACATGATGATATATGACTGATAAATCTGTTCTTGATCGTTCATATTTAACATCTCGATTGTTTAAGCGTGTTATATTGCGATAAAAAGTTGAAAACAGGATGCTGAATGGTGTTTACAGCCAACTTCAATTGGCTGTACCTTGGTTATTATTTATCGAAAAACAGATTTTCTGAAGCCTAAAACGTATATTTTTGAAAAACGCTTCTAATGGCGCTGGATTCATATTTTTCTGAGGTCGTTTGATATTTTTAAGTGGTCAATTAAGTGCAGTAACTGAAGCTGTATAAATTTTGAAAATTTGTTAGTTGTTTATCGAGTCGGATCTCATAATCTGTAGAGAGTTGAATCACGAAATTTGTACAGCAACTGGAGATGGAAATTTCCGGGAAAATCCCACTGGAATTTTGTTAATTGGGTGAACGGTGATATTTAAATAAATTCTCCCGTGGACTGCAGTCAGAAAGCGATGAATCTGACTGCAGCCTAGTATATTAATATTTATGAATAATTGGTAAAGTGTTAGGACTTGAAAAATTTATATAAAATTCTACAGTTTAGTTGACACCTTCTGTAAAAAATTGGAATTTTTGGAACGTTGGAACTATTTCATAAAAATCCTTGAAAACAGCCTAGTTATGAGCATACAAGCTGAAACTTGATTACTTGCGAATGTGTGTACCAAAATGTCGTATGAGTTAATTTATGTTCATGATAAGTTGGTTTTATCATTATGTTGGTATGATAATACTTTGCATGCATGATTGTGTTTTCGAAATTGTTATCATGTGTGCCGCATTGTATGATAGTTATGTGTAGGGTTTGTATCAGTGTGTTCACACACTAACTCTAAATCGATTGACTTGTTAGGACGCGATTAGCGGTCCCATCATTTGCTACTTCTGTGTTACACTAACCGAGCAACTAAAGGTGAGTTCACAGCCCCTAATTTTATCCGGTTTTAAACAACAGGGGGAGAAACATGTATACACTCTACAACTCTATCTCTTTACGTTATACGAAATTAACGTCATTAAACTATTCGGTAACTAAGTTAATGTTAATGTACGTTATGGTCACTAAGCAGCTATATCACACAAGTCCTCGACAAACTCTCGGATCGTTAGTATTGGGTTAGATAGCGGGGAAATTATAAGTAGTACTACTGGGCCCGACAAGCCCCACCCGAGCTAGTCGCGCTAGCCGACCGGGTATGGTCAACGGGTGAATAATTTGGCCTAACTTTCGCCATGGTCAGTGATAGGCCTGGCAACACGGAGGCACAACAGTCAGCTTCGATCGCGAACACTTACGTGACATAACTTTAGGCTCGCTACCTACATGTTAACATTGAACTTAATTACGAATCAACAATATTATTCCGGGTTAGGGATAATGGAACCAACAACATTATTATTCCGGGTTAGGAATAATGGAACATCATTATTATTCCGGGTAAGGAATAATGGAACCATCAGTATTATTCCGGGTTGGGAATAATGGAACTAAATCGTTATCCCGGGTTAGGGACAACGGGGGAAATAAACTTATAACCGAACTAATGAACTTATAAAAACCTGTGAACTCACTCTTCTTTAATGTTGACACTTGTTTCTTTACATGTTTCTCAGGATGCTAGGAGCTCTAGGTGCACTCACTTGCATTGATCAAGACATCTTTTATCGAGTCTCATTTACGAATATTGTTTGGGTTTTTCTTTAGTTTTGGCGTTTGTGTTGGCGCCCGTTACTTTACTTTACGTTAATGCTTCCGCTCAACTTTAAAACTAATGCTTCCGCTAAACTTTGAAACCAAACTAAGATAATTTGAAAATAACTATGAATAGGTAAACAAATAATTTTTGGAAAACGTATAAACGAATCATATAGAGTCGTTCGATGTTACTAGTGTCTTAGATTCTGGTTTGTTCACACGCCTCGCGGTAAAACTCTGCAAGTGGAAATTTTAGGGTGTGACATGAATGGTGTCTGCAAACCATATTTGGATAAGTGTGTCATTGTCTTTATAGACGACATACTTATTTATTCTCGTAATAAAGTTGATCACGAGAAACATCTTCGGTGCATCTTAGAGCTACTAAGACAAGATAAGCTTTATGCTAAATTTTCTAAATGTGAGTTTTGGCTTACAGAAGTCCAATTTCTTGGACACATGGTAAGTGAGCGTGGTATCCAAGTAGATCCCGCCAAAATTGAGGCCATAATGAATTGGGAAGTGCCCAAAACCCCATCAGAGATTCATAGCTTCTTAGGATTGGCTAGTTATTAAAGAAGGTTCATTGAGAACTTTTCAAGGATAGCCACTCCTTTAACTACCTTGACCCGTAAGAATGTTAAGTATTATTGGGGTCCGAAAAAACAAGAATCTTTTGAGGTTCTTAAACACAAATTAAGCAATGCTCCTGTGTTATCTCTACCTGAGGGTATTGAGGAGTTTGTAGTCTACTGTGATGCATCGCACACTAGCATGGGCTGTGTGCTAATGCAAAAAGGTAAAGTGATTGCCTAGGCATCGACAGTTAAAGGTGCACGGGAGAAATTACACCACCCATGACATGGAATTGGGTGCCGTTGTATTTACACTAAAACTATGGAGACATTACTTGTATGGCATAAAGTATATCTTATACACTGATCATAAGAGTCTCCAACATTTGTTCAGTTAGACAGAATTGAATATGCGACAACGCCGTTGGATGGAAACGCTTAATGACTATGATTGTGAGATTCGCTACCATCCAGGCAAATCCAATGTAGTTGCTGATGCCTTAAGTCGCAAGAAACGAGTTAAGCCTATAAGGATAAACGCCAAGAGCATTGAGCTTAGAAATAGCTTAAATGAAAAGCTATTAAATGCGCAAAAGCAAGCTCTATTAGAAGCTAATGCTCCTAAGGAAGGATTAGGCGGAACTATTGATCAGTTAATGCCAGGGAAAGATGGAATCCTTAGATTTAATGGAAGGATCTTGGTTCCAGTCTTTGGAGGACTTAGAGATCTAATCCTCCAAGAAGCGCATAACACGAGATACTCAATTCACCCTGGAGGTGACAAGATGTATCAAGATCTGAAGAAGAATTATTGGTGGATGGGTTTGAAGAAATCCATAGCCATATATGTAGCTAAGTGTCTGACGTGTTCACAAGTTAAGGCTGAACATCAGAAGCCGTCAGGACTTCTACAACAACTTGAATTCTCACTTGGAAATGGGAAATGGTAACTATGGACTTGATTACCAAGTTACCTAAGACCAAAAGTGGAAATGACACTATTTGGGTCATTGTGGATTGGCTGACTAAATCAGCTCATTTCTTGCCAATCAAGGAGACGTATAATTCAGACAAATTGGCTAAGTTGTATGTGGACAAGATTATGTCCCTACACGATGTGCCTGTATCCATTGTATCTGATCAAGATACTAGATACACATCTCACTTTTGGAAGAGTTTCCAACAATCTTTAGGCACAAGATTAAATTTTAGTATGACTTACCATCCGCAGACTAATGGTCAAAGTGAGCGTACTATCCAAACATTGAAAGACATGCTTAGGGCATGTGTGATCGATTTAGGTGGAAGTTGAGATAACCACTTACCCCTGATGGAATTCTCCCATAATAATAGTTATTATACAAGCATCAAGGCTGCTCCTTTTGAGGCCTTGTATGGGAGGAAATGTAGAACGCTCGTGTGTTGGGCAGAAGTTGGGGAGGCCCAACTATCAGGACCAGAGGTTGTCCTAGAGACCACGGAAAAGATTGTGCAAATCCGTGATCGTTTCAAAGTTGCCAGAGATAGGCAGAAGAGCTGTGTTGACAAGAGGCGTAAACCTCTTAAGTTCCAAATAGGGGACAAAGTCATGTTAAAGGTATCACCCTTGAAAGGTGTGATGCGCTTCGGAAAGAAGGGCAAGTTGAGCCCAAGATATATTGGACCATTCGAGATAGTCGAATGTGTCGGCACTGTAGCTTATAAGCTCATATTGCCAGAGCAGCTAAGTGGAATCCATAATGTGTTCCACATCAGTAATCTTAAGAAATTTCTAGCCGATGAGTCGCTAGCAATGTCACACAAAGAAGTGCAAATTGATGAAAACCTGAGGTTCGTTGAGAAACCAATTTCGATCAAGGATCGACAGGTTAAGAAGCTCCGACAGAAATTGATACCTATAGTAAAAGTTAAGTGTGACGCCTTTAGAGGTCCCGAGTATACATGGGAGGTTGAGTCCACTATGCGACAAAAGTACCCCCATCTTTTTGAATAAAATCTCGAGGTCGAGATTTTTTTTAAGGGGGGTGAGGATGTAACACCCTGTAAAATCATGTCCAGTTCGTATTTTATATTTTTAGTCTATTAAAGACTAACAAGGACTAAAAGCATCAACATGCTCAAACTAAGTCTTGAGTGATCTCCTGATGTCAGAATGCATAAAATATAGCCTCTGAGTGACCATTAGTGTCAACATGCTTAAATCATAGCCTCTGAGTGACCATTAGTGTCAACATGCTAAAACTCGGCCTCCGAGTGACCGTTGTGTCAACATGCCAGCCTCTGAGTAACATCGGAGTCAACATGCTTATTTTTTTAATGAGCCTCTGAGTGACCGTTTACGAAGTCCTAACTTTCATTGTCCCATTAGTTGGACGAGAAGGATTAATCCGTAATTATGTGAAAGTTGGATAATGGAGGGATTAAAAGTGTCAACATGTTAATTTATACATCTGAGTGACCTTTTAATGAACCGAGAGCTCGACAATGTCCGGGCATAATCCCGGGTATGCCAAGTATTGGCTACAAAGGGCTAAAAGTGCTAAAAAGGTGTTTTAGGAGGTTTTAAGGGTGTTTAATAAGTTGAGGGGCTAAAAGTGACAAACTTAAATTCTGCCCATAGGGCGCTCGCGGGGCGCGAGAGGCAAAGGCCTGGCTCTCGCGGGGCGCGAGAGGCCTGTGTCTTTAGAAAGTTTCCTTGGCTTCCAAACAAAAATGCCAAAAACCATTTTCTCGAACTATGGCTTCCCAAACAGCTATGCCACGTTTTGGGACACTTGTAAGCTCCATCTTACACCCCTAAACACCTGGCATCACCTCCTATGAGTTCTCCAACTATAAATAGGTGCTCAAGTTCACCATTTGAACTTGCACCTTTCTCAATTTCAACTCTTCTTGTAAGTGTTCCTTCCTTGTGCATTTTCGTTTATAGGCTCTTATAGACAAAAGTCAAGCGTTTTACGGAAAACGCTTTGACTTTCAGTTAAGACCATTATGGTCCAACCGTTTTTTGAGATGAACATGGCTAAGTGATCGTAATAAGGTAGGTGTTAGTCCCTATAAAGGGCACCTCCTGAAGATCACATTTGCTAGACCAATTGACGGGTCAAAGTTATCATATTAAAAAGTCAAACAGGCCATTTTTCGGAAAAATCATAAATTGATCTTATATATGTTATGAAACCTGTTTTGACACTTAAACAAGTTGGTAATAATTATTAGAACATGTAACAACATGTTCGGCTCTTCAATTTCAGTTCCAGGGTCGGTTTGTAACCGAAAGTCGCAAAGTTTGACTTCTGCTTTGACTTTTGATTCTGACCCGATATAGATTAGTTACCTACTGATCTAAAGTTGCATTATGATCGTAATATAATGTAGCATAACCCTCTGAGGTTATATTACATGATCATAATCAGAATCTCAATTTATGCGCAAGTTCCATAATTATGCCATTTTTTTTTACTAAAATGCCCTTTTTGCATAAATCAAGGTTTTAATGATAATGAACTTGAAAATAAGTTTCCTACTGATATAATATAATAAGTAGGATTATTTGGTATCTTAAAACAGATTATAAACTGAGTTTACAAGCAGGTCCTTGAATTATGTCGGCAAATGACCAATTAGACCTTGTGGCTCATAAAATGGTTTTAATCAAACCTTTCAAGGTAAATCTTTTACCTAATGATATGTTATATTAAATAATATATCTAAGACATTTTAATATGACCTTAACATCAGTTTTCATCAAACATCACATAAAACGTCATTTTTCACGACATATGCGCCGTTTCGGCGCATAGTATGGTTTTAAACCATATTAATTGACTAAGACTTGTTACCTACTGATTTTAAAACCTATTTTAAACATATTTACAGTAGGTACATGTTATAAACTCAATATCCCAAATAATTTATAATCTATGTGTAAAATGAACAAAATGCCCCTTCGGTGCATAGTTTGGTCATAAAAGATAATTTACACATATAATTTACATCCTACTGATATTATATAATAAATAAATATTTTTCCAGAATACTTATAGTTATAACATTAAATTATGTTCAAGTTCATTTTATACGGTATGAAATTACCGAAACACCCTTATGAGGCATAGTTTCAATTTAAAACCATAACGGGCATATAAGTTGATATCTTACTGATCTTACAACTTAATTAAAGTATAATGGTATATAGAACTTGTCCATGACCTATCCGGCTACCCGATATCGCTTATAAGCATACGGTTGATTATACATAACTAGTTTACGGAATTTAACCAAAACGGGGTTAACCTTATCATTTTAATCTCAAAATCTAGAATGTTAATTGTTTACCCATATTATGCAAGTCAAAGTACTTGTCAGGTTTAAACTACATTCTATCCAATCATCGTTTAATCAAGCGTATTACGTCTTGATCATGTACACTACTTGGTCTAAGTCTATGACTTAAATAAAGACCGTTAGTATTTAATTGGTTAGCTTATGCCATAATCCAGACTAGAGCCTTGCTGGTAAATGCTATCTGCACTTAGTACTTTTGTATACGGCTGAGTTATTAAAACTAAAAGAAGACTAGCTCAGGTAAATACTCTTGACTTATTTTCCCTCGGGCTTGGGATACTGTAAATTATTAACGCTTAGTCAGAAATGGGATCAGTCGAATGCCGGATTGTGGCTAGTAAATCCACATATTCTCTTTTAATCAGTTTTGTTTGATAACTTAAACATGGGGGGTTAAATTACAGTGTCCTGGATATCCTCGGCTCATTATATTAGATAATGGCCACGACCTTAGCGCGGGGTGTAGGAATACACCTGACAAATGCTCAAATGGAAATTACCCAAGACGTTGGGGATAACTCCTCTGTGAGTTCTAAATGGTGTGTATTTAGTCATGTCTCGGTCTCTGTACTGGGCCCTGTATGTATGGACAAACATGTGAATCTGTTAACAAGGTTACAAAGTAACTTTCCCAAGTTATAAAAAGATTTGTGCCTTGTGCACTTAAATCTAATTTCTAAAATGTTTTCAAAATGAGTCAGTCGGGTGTATTTACCAGCGAAAGCTGACGTATCGTCCAAAGACTAAACTGCAGGTACAATACGAAATAGACCGGAAGCTGCTCGGTAGTGATGAAGAGGATCTTGTAAATACTTATATCTGCCCTAAAGTCTGTTTTGTATTCTTTTTGTAATTTTATGATCTGCCTGTGGATCTTCTATTACAAGCCTGTTGTATTTTATTTTGAACGTTTGGTTTGTAATAGTAATTTTACTCCAAGACTTCCGCTGTGTCGTGTTTAATTGACTATGATGTTATCAACTAACGTCACGATACTCCCCACCCGGGCCCACCGGTGTATGGATTTGGGATGGGAAATCCGGGGTGTGACAAATGTGCGGGTTCATGACGCAATTGTCGTGCATTGTTCATTCTTTCTTCCGTTGATGCTTGCGGATGCTTCTCTTGGACAGCTTCAGGTACATAATTTTGCCATATTGCTTTTCCTTCGTCTTCCAATATCATTGTGCATGATTATACAAGCGTACATAGCATCTCTCATTTTTGCCATGGTCCATGCACGACAAGGATTTCTCAAATAATGTCATCGTTGTTTAAGAACCCCAAAGCATCTCTCAATGTCCTTCCACGAAGACTCTTGAACTTTTTAGAGTGAGCTCTTTTTTCATCGTACGAATTACTAAATGTCTTCACGACAATCGAAGACTTAGGATAAATTCCATCGCACAAATAGTATCCGTGCTGGTAGTAGTTTTCGTTTGCGTAAAAAGATGCTTTTGAAGCTCTACCAGAAATATAGTCCTCAACCAACAGAGATTGTTCGAAAAAATTTATATCATTGCATGACCCTACCATGCCAAAGTAAGCCGACCAAACCCAAAGGTCCTGTGAAGCAACTGTCTGAAGAATAACAGCAGGTCTGTCTTGGTCACCTCGTGTGTGTTGACCTCGCCATGCAGTTGGACAGTTATCCCACCTCCAATGCATACAATCCGAGCTCCCGGTCATGCCCGGCAAACCATGTTCATTAGAATGGACCTCGTAAATCTGTTGAAGGTCGTACCATGTGGGCTTTCTCAGGTAACGCGCACAGTACAAATTTATAATACCTTCAACAAACATATATAACTATAAGCTTAAAAAAGATAAATACATGTAGTGTTTCTAGTATAGTAATGTACCATGACAAAAATGCTCCAAGGTGTCTCGCGTTGTTTTCTTGGCCATTTTTAAATACTCGTCCGTTGATGTTGGTCGTGTTTTCATACGTAAGGACTCGTAGCGCTGACGTATACTTTTGAATACTTGTGAATCCAAGTGTCCCTCTTGCATCTGTTTTTTGTTTAAAATAATCAAAGTTGTTTTCCAAGTCTTCAACGATGCATAAAAATAAACGCTTACTCATCCGAAAACGACGCCTAAAAACTTCTGGGTTCGGGTAAGTTGGCACTTCATCGAAATAATCTTTCATCAACGATCGTTTGCAGCATGTCGGTCTCGTTTATTATATTCTCTTGGTAAAATTTCATGTTCGGGCCTGCTGCAATGCTTCACATATCGCACCGAGTTCACATGCACTCGTAACTGTATCTTTCTCGACCTCTTCATCGGTCGACTCACTCTCATTTGCTAAAAACTCTCTGTAATAATAATTTGCGATGGACGAGGAAGGAGGGGAATCCATTTTTTATAAAAATGGATTTAAGTTTGAGGTTGTGTGTGTTTTAGTTTGCATAAAAATTTGGTTTGTAGTGAGTATATATATAAAAGTGAGAAAAAAGGAAAAAAAATTAAAATAGCCGTCATGTGACCGTTGGCAACGGTCTAGTTGGCCACAAAACAAATTGCACGACATGTTTTAAAGGACGCCACTCGAATTTTTTGGTCAAAAACGCCTAGGGGGCGGTCTGGCGGCGTGGTGGGGCTTCTTTAAAGCAAAAAAACACTAGAAACTGCCCCACTACGGGTGATCTTACAATATATATATATATATATGTGTGTGTGTGTATATATATATGTATATGTATATACATATATATATATATATATATATGTATGTATATATATTTAGTGTGAGGTTTTATTGGAGAACACTAAAAAGTGGGGAACCGAGAAACACTTTAAAAAATTTAACTTAACATGTTAAAAATCATTTTTTTTCAATTTTGGCATTTTTCATTATAAATATATGTAGAAGCATTTTTAATAAAAAATCAAAAACTAAAAATATATTTAAAAAAACAGTTCAAATAAAAATATTTTATAAAATTAACTTAACATGTTAAAAATCAATTTTAAAAAAAAAATTCAGCGCTTTTCCTTATAAAAATGGGTAAAATTATTCAAATAAAAAATATTTTTGTCAAAACAATATTTTAGCCTTTTTTAACTGCTTTTAAACATTTTTGGAAAATTGGATTTAAATAATCCCAACTCAGTTATTTGCTGATAATAACCCGAACTGGTCTGCTTTTGGCTGATAATAGTCCGCCATTAAAATAGGTTAACAGAGTTAAGTTTTTTTTCGAATTACAAACCGATGTTTTAGAGATTTTGATCAGATCGAGGATACGAGTCGATTTATGTAAAACTTATCTCGAAACGGTGCTCCAGGCAGCTTGTTTTTGTTAATTGGAAGTTTAAACACCCGTATTGAAGCATCGTTTTCGTTGTTTGTGGCAGTATTTAGAGGTAAATTTTACATCAATCAACTCGCATACTCGTTCTGATCAAAATCCTTAAAACAACGGTTCATAATTTGAAAACAAAAACTTAACTGCGTTACGTTATTTTTAACGCAGACTATTATTGTCTAAAAGTGGACCACTTTAGATTATTATCAGCAAATAACTTAGTTGGAATTATTATCGGCTAAATTGAGAAAGTTGTGATGATTTATATCCAATCTTCCTACATTTTTTGTATTTTAGTTTTTGAATTTTTTATTAAAAATGTTACTACATGTGTTTATAAAGAAAAGTGTTGATTTTTTTTAAAAAAAATTGATTTTTAATATGTTAAGTTGAATTTTTAAGAATGTTCTCTCCACTTTTTTGGTGTTCCCTAATAAACCTCCCCATATACATAAGGATAGTATAAAATAAAATGTTTATTTGCCTAAGTAGGTTGAGAATGAATTTTAACCTTTGATTTTCTAAATCAATGGTTAAGATAAAAATGTAGGGAAAAAAAGAGGAGTGTAAGGATATCTTTGAAAATTTTATTTATTAAGTTTCTATTCACATGCAATTCACATGCATATTCCAAACTTTCCTAATTTTTCTATATGACATTATTTTTTCATAAAAATTTCACCATAAAATCGAACTTTTTTTTATCTTTAATTTGAGTACCCTATTACTATATAAAATATGACAATTAAAAAAACAAAAAAAATTGTGTTGTATTTCTATATTGTATAGCATTTTTTTGTGTTAGATTTTTGTACTAAATTTCTGTGCTAATTTTTTTTTGTCTTAATTTTTTGCTGATTTTTTTTGTACTGGATTTTTGTAGTAGATTTTTTTGTGGTAGATTTTGTGCTATATTTTTTTGTACTGATTTTTTTTGTACTTTTAGAAAACAAAAGGAGTGCTACAGGTCATCTTCACATTCCTACTTATAAGGACCAAAATGTTTTTGAACCAAAATGTATCCCCTTCCTACTTATAAGGAGTGTCACCTATCATTATCACAATCCTTCTTATGCTAGTTAGGCAAAACCCACTTTTTAGTGGATTTTTCCGTGAACCACGAGAACCAATGTGAACACAAAAAAAGTACCTAAAAGATCTAAAAAACAACTTTTAATATATATATTTTTAAAACTCTCTATATTTCATCAATAAAAAACAAAAAAAAAAGATTTTTGAGTAACGATTATCCATGCACTTGTGCATATGTATCATTTTTTTAACAAATTCCATAATACCAATATTAGACAATTGCACTTTCATTTACATTACCATCCATAATCCACTACATTTTACATTACCAATATTAGAAATGTACATGTGCATCTATATGTATGAACATGATATACCGTGTTTTGGTACACTACTTTGAATACACTTTCCCATTTCATTTATCATACCATCCATAATACACTACCATTAGCTTCTACCATCCATAATACAATACCGTTATCAATATGTATAATATTTTCACTTTATGAACATGTACATCAACACCCTTCATACCATCCAAACAACATATTACGTCATAAAGTGACAAACATACCCAAACCATCAACCGATAGATATAACTAACAAACAACATGTATATGGGCCTATTTCATCATTCAAAATCACAAACTTTTTGTACTAAAACACGTTATAACATGGTTATACATAATGATGCACATGTGCATTTTGAATTTTGGTAATGTAAAAAGTAGTGTATTATGGATGGTAGTGTAAATAAAAGTGCAGTTGTCTACTTCTGGTAATGTATAACGGAATTTGTCAATCAAATGATACATATGCACACGTGCATCGATATTGTTACTCTATTTTTTTAGTGACGAAATATAGCGATTTTTTTAAAAAAAGTTTCAATTTTTTATTGTGTTTTTTTTATATTTTTTAGGTATTTTTTGTGTTCACATTGATTCTCGCGGTTCTGGCAATAAAGGTGGTTCTCGCATGAACCCTACAATATATATATATATATATATATATATATATATATATATATATATATATATATATATATATATATATATATATATATATATATATTATATATAGGATAAGGATCATTACAGAACACTAATTATTGCGAGAACAAAAAGAACAACTCTAAATCACAAAATTTTTGGATTTAAGGTTCATATTTTAATATTTTATGCTTTTTACATTCATATGTGTATTATCTATACATAAAAAACTGTTGGTGCATAATGTCTATTGCCTACGTCTAGGATGTATCTGTAATGTTTATAAAGTTTACACGTTAATGTTTAAATGTGAAAAAGTAAGTTTTATATGTTTTAACACGATGTTTCGTACGAAAGAATACATGTTTCGTACGAGTGACTCACTCGTACGAAACACTATAGTTGTCTGTTTAGCACGCACTTCGGTACGAGTCATGTCGACCTATAAATAGGGAAGTGTTGTGTTAGAGCTAGTGAGTGATTTGTCAATTGGTACGGCGAAGCTCTGCCAGTTTGTTTACTTGCGTCTGTATTTGAACGTCATTAATAAATCGGAAGTAGTTAAACAGTAAGTACTATCTTGTTTGTCTTGTCTACCTCTCTAGCAATGAATTCCGCCTCTGCTAGTTGAGCGGGATCAGGTCGATTGCTCATTTCGGGAGCTCGATCCCCGTTCACAAAAACAATATATTTGTACCTAAACATAGCCTACATACATGTACGTAATTTAACATACACATTACCTACATATGTGTAGGTTATATAAAAAATGAAATATTTACATATTTTGTTTTGAATTCTAGTTTGAGAAACAATATATCTTACATTTGTAAGATTTTGATTTACTCTTTAGCTTTTTAGGATTGAAAAAATGGGTCATTTATTTTGTTCTACGTGTTCTCACAATATTTAGTGTTCTGCATAGAACCTTCATCTCTCTCTCTCTCTTTATGTATATATACATACATACATATATATATATATATATGGAAAGGATATATAGAAATGTTGGTGTATGTTATGTGACAACCACTTGGTTTGGTCTTTGGATATTAAACAAGACTTGGATATGAAGACTTCAAGGGAAATCCAAGTTTATCAAGTAAAGATCCGAGTTTATGAAGTCTCTCAAGCTTAGTCCGAATTTGTGAAGGTTATAATCAAGTCCGAGTTTGAGAGTTCATCAAGTCATAATTTGTAAGGCAATGGTGCAAGTCCGAATTTGTTATGCATGTCCGAGTATGTGTCTTTGTAATATCTTAGTCCGGGTTTTTATTTTATTATGTATGTGGGCCTAGCCCAGTATGTATGGTTGTGTGTATATAAATAGTGCTGCATTAGAGTTTTAGGTTAGACAATAGAAAGACAATCTGAGAAGTTACAAAGAGTTTTGTAAGAGAAAACGCAGAGAGTGGCTGTGAGTTCTTGTGATCTTGAGTGATTATACACATTGCGTTTGATAATCATAGAAAACTGGTTTGAAATGTTTTGTGTGTTCTTCATCTTACATACTTGTTTATGTGTTTGTGTGATCTATCAATGGGATTCCGTACCCTTGATTGATTGTCAATCTCGTAACAATCCACGTGATAGGGACCTACAATTGGTATCAGAGCTTTTGCTCTTATTGTACGGTTCGAGATTGATATATAGAATTCAAGTTCTTTTAGTTGAAGAAGTTTCTGCCGTCATAATCTTTTGAGTATTAGGGTTTTTTCCTAACTTTGTGGATAAACTCGCATTACCATGAAGTCACAGTTTTGCTTTTTTACCAAAAACACACAAGTTTAGGAAGTACGAAGTACAGTTCCGAATTTGACATTAGTTCCGGATCTAAAAGTTGTCAGGATTTGTCTATTCCAAATTTGTATAAGGATCCTAATTTGATCAGAAATTCTGGATTTAATAAGGATCCGCATTTGATCAGTCCGAATTTGATAAGTTTGAAAATTTCGGATTTGTGAATAGTAAGTCCAGATTTACAAGTTTTGTCCGAATTTAATCAAAGGTGTACGGGTTTAATAACTTGTGTCCGAATTTAACCCTGTCAGGATTTGTGATTTGAAAGTTTCCAAATTTTATAAGCAAGATACTGTCCGGATTTAACCTTCCAAATTTACAAGCTGGTCTGAATTTAACTTGTTCAAGATTTAAATGGGATTCCAAATTTGGGGATTGTTATAACACTCCGTATATGATAAACTAAAGTATTCCAAATTTGAGAGGATTAAAGGATTCTGAATTTACACCTTAGTTCAAAAGGGGGAAACTTAACCAGCTGACATATACGGTTTTAAACGCATTTGTGCGCCAAATTTGTTCTGGGAACAATCTTTGAAAACAGACTATACAGTTAGACTCAATTTATTTTTAGAGCAAAAAATAAAAATAAAAAATAAAATAAGGCACGAAAATCTGAAAATAGGTTTTGGACATCGTATATAATTGGATTCGTAATCTTGAAACGAGTCTAACAGTACATTTTAGTAAAAACAAGTTTCGGAAAATATTTAACCGTTTTTAACCAGCCGGTTGCGTTAAAAATGTTGAATATGTCAAATCTGAATGAATTGCTGAGGATGGAGCATGAAGTTGGCACAACAAACAAACCGCCAAAGATGATGAAGGTAGAAAATTATCTTACATGGAAAGACAAATTTTAGTCTTTTGTTGAACATCGGGACACAAGGATGTGAATCTGTATTCAGGATGGGTATGTGAATCCAACTCATGATTTTGAAGGCAGACAACGGGTCACTACCTATATTAAATGACAGATGTAGAGAAGAAAATGTATGAATCTGAGAAGAGAGCATAAGCTGCAATAAAAATGTCTTTACCTGATGGCATTAAACATACTTTCAAGAGATACACCACCCTGAAAGAGATGTGTGATGCATTAGAAAAGAGATATGAGGGCAATGCTGATGTGAAGAAGAACAAGGTAGACTTTCTGAAGAAGCAATTTGCTGTCTTCCAAGCCATGAGAAATGAGTCCCTAGAAGATATCATCACAAGGTTCTACTATCTAATGTCAGAGATAGATAATTATGACATTGAGGGATACACTGACATTGAGATAAATGATAAGTTGCTAGATGCTTTACGTGCCAAGTGAGATATTTATACTCTCATGATAAAGGGCGAAGCTGATTATGAGACTAAAGACTTAGAAGAGTTTGTTGGGAAACTAAGAGCTTACGAGCTCAACATGAAGAAGGAGGAAATAGGTTATGATCAGGTTCAAGATCCGGGAATTTACAAAGGCGTTCCATCTTCATCGTCTCACAAAGCTTCTAGTGATTCAGAAACTTCATTTCTCTCATGTGAAAACGAGCATGCTATGACTGATGCTGATGGTGAACTGTGTCTTGTTGCTCCTTCAGGATCAATAGGGGGAAAGAGACAACAATCTAGTAATCACAATAGCAGCACTAGATCTATGCCTTTGAGTGTTAAGTCTGCTGAACAACATCTTGCCTTGCTTACCTTGTTTGTTGTTTCATATGAGAACTACATTCATATAAAAATATCTGCTCCAGCTACTTTCAAAGAAGATTATGGTCAGATTGACCCTGAAGACCTAGAGGAGATGGATCTACAGTGGCAGATGGCCATGATCTCTATAAGAGCTAGGAGATCCATGAACAGGACAGAAAGGAAGTTTGTTGGAAAGAAAGTTGGTTTTGATAAGTCCAAAGTTAGGTGGTATAACTATCAAAATTATGGACACTTTGCTAGGAAATGTCAAAGACCAAAAGTAGAGTGTCGTCCATACTCATAATTTCAAGATTCTCTAGGTCAAGGTTTAGGCGATGGGAATGCATCTAACAACAATAGCTCAAGAGCCTTGATCTCTACTACACGAGAGGGTTCTTATGATTGGATTGTTCATCTAGAAGGTGACGAAAACAACACATGCGTTTATGGCAGAGATTGCCACAGTTGATGATGCAGAAGTAAGAGTAGATGCTGAGGTAGAGACGGAGACTGAAGTTGAAAAGGTTGATGCTGATCAGATAGAAGGCCAAGAAGAAGAGCTAAAGTCTGATGAAGAGAAAGATGCTAAAGACAAGAAGAAGGCCGCTGAATTTGCTGCTTACATGGCCAACTTGAGCAAATCAACAGGAGAGGTGAATGTAATCTTGTTAGTTCAGTTTGTTTAAAATGTCGTGAATTACAAGGTGAGGATGATAAGTTATTGTCACACCCTGACCCGCAGCGGATATGGTAGTCGGGGCATGATTGGGTTTTCATCAAAGCTCATGACTTTTACTATTATAAAAGTTTCATAACTATTATTTCAAATTTAAATAAAACATTCTAATCAAACACATGATTCATACAACCACATTAATGTTCCAAACAAAACTTGCAAATAACATATTATTTTCTCTAAGGCCCATGTCCTATGTGATCCTTCCTTCAACCTGTTCACCTGTATCATGTGTAAAAAGATAAAGTTTTTAGGTCAACATAAGTTGGCGAGTGAATCCCATTTATTCATTAAGAAAAATGATATGTTTATTATTTTAATAAAATGTGCATTAACCAAATATGATAAACATCGTGTATGTAATCTAAACCACAAACCACATCTTCAACTAATAATGTACATATGAGCATGATAAGCGATGTGCTGCGAGATCAAGGCTCAATCAAATGGAGCCGATCTAATATATTAGGCAAAGCGACGCTCCACCCGTAAGTAACGGGGAACAAATGGGCCTAATGTGAGAGAATGACTGAAATGAGAAATATAAACACAAAATGGTAATGAACAACAATATCACATAACACGTTTGATCACATAATGGTATTAGCACGAGATTTATAATAGCAAGATAATAAAAGCGACACATGATACACCCCAAAAACTTGGATAAAAAGGGGAGTTGTAAAATTCACTCAAAGTGGGTGCGATTAAGATTTGATGAAGATTGCGCATGATTGAGATACCAAGCGATGACGAGGCTAACCTAAATATTCACAAAATAATTGAAATAAATATATTCTTTTAGTTAAGTTTAGTATTTTTAATTAGCTTGTTATTTTCATCTTTTTTTATTAGATATTTTAGATAATTTTATTGTACTTATTACTATTTTTATTTACTTCAAATGATATTATTTGATTATATAATATTATAGTTTTTATGGAAAATAATTAAAAGTTAAACTAATAAAATATGTTTCCCTTCGAATCGAACCGGGCGGACCTTAGGCAGTGTGTGGGGATCTAACTCGTGACCTCTCGCTTAGGTGCACGCTGCCCGACCAACTGGGCTGCATGTCTAACTCGGAATATATTGATATTAATTATACTTATACACATATTGCAGCTTTTTATGTATAGATTTAATAAAAAAAGGGTTTGGTTATTTTAGGGACGTGTGTGTGACCGGTATCGAACCCGCTCCTAATGTTTCGTGTGCACACAGCCCGACCAATTGGGCTGTGTGTCTAATTCGAAGGATATACAATTTTAATTATTTTATACACTTGTTACCGGTTTTCAGAAATAAGCTTTTATAAAAAAGGTTTTATTATTTCAAGGGATCGGATCACAAAACAGGTTCGAACCCGGGTCTCATCGTGTGTGTGCACACAACCCTACCACTGGGCTGTGTGTTTAACCCGGTTGTAATACGGATTTTATTTCTTTTAAACAAGAACTCCAAGTCATCTTTTTCATTTTAAAATCACAGAAATGTTGAAACCCGATTTGATTGTTCTGGTTATAATCACAAAAATGTTTAAACATCTACTGATGAGATTAAATAAAAGAATGAAAAGGTTTAAGTGTAATGGTATACAGAATAGAGGTGTATCCGATCTCCGGCGAGGATTCCGGTGACTGTATACAATTCCGGCGAAGAGTCTTTGATGAGTAGAAGCTTAGATTGAGGTTTCGGTTTCGGTCAAAATAAATAATGGCGATGTGATTTGCATAACCGATTTGAATGTGACTATTGAGTCTAAATGCATGATTTGAAAATGGTTTCATCCGTTAATTGCAGAGAAGAACGGAATTTTGATGATTGACGGATTTTTAGCGCGGCTGTTACAGGTCTTTTTTTGAATCCGGATCAAAGGAACGAAAATATAAATGGTTATTTTGTTTGAAATATATTAGATATGGGCAAGTTGTGTAGTGGTGTGTTGTGCATTTGGTTTGGGTTGAGACCCGGGCTCGATCCCCACGGTCCACCCTTTTATTGTTTTTAATTTAATAAGCATTATATTTTATATATTTTATTTATTATTATTATTTTATTATCTTTATTATTATTATTTATATTATTAGTATTATGAATCTTTTAACGACTAACACAAATTTGAAACAAAAGATCATAATGTATACTTGATTACAAAAAATGGGGCGGGTTTTAGGACCCGTTTTACGACAGATGTTACAGTATCCCCTACTTTTAGAAATTTCGTCCCGAAATTTAAGAAGTAGTTGGTTTGTCTTGGAAGAGATGGGGGTATTTTTTCGCGCATTAAGTCTTCACGTTCCCAAGTAAACTCGGGTCCTTGTTTCGACTCTCAATGTACCTTGACTATAGGAATTCGACTTCTTCTTAAACATTTCTCACTGAAGTCCATGATTTCTACAGGTAGCTCTACAAAATGCATCGACTCGTCAATTTGGATGTCTTCTAACGGTATATGAAGATTTTCGTCGGCAAGGCACTTTTTCAAGTTAGAGACATGAAACGTTGGATGGATTCTGCTGAGTCCTTCAGGTAAGTCAAGCTTGTAGGCTACGGAACCAACTCTCTCGAGTATTTTAAAAGGTCTAACATAGCGAGGTGCTAGCTTGCCTTTTTATCCAAACCCAACAAATCCCTTCCATGGTGACACTTTCAAAAGTACTTGATCGCCAACACAAAAATCGAGCGGATTTCGTCATTTGTCAGCATAACTCTTTTGACGACTCTGAGCTGCTAGAAGATTGTTGCGGATTTGAAGAATTTTATCGGTTGTTTCTTGAATTAATTCCGGTCCAGTGATCTGTGCTTCACCGATTTCGTGCTAACATACAGGTGATCGGCACTTACGACCGTATAATGCTTCTAAAGGAGCCATACCGATGCTCGAGTGATAACTATTATTGTAAGAAAATTCGACCAATGGTAGAAGAGTATCCCAATTGCCCTTGAAGTCGATAACACATGAATGTAGCATGTCTTCAAGAGTCTGTATGGTGCGCTCAGATTGACCATCAGTTTGGGGATGAAAGGCGGTGCTGAGATCTAAGCGAATGCCTAATGCTGATTGCACGACTTGCCATGTTCGTGAAGTAAAACGCCCATCTCGATCCGAGATTATGCTCAAAGGCACACCGTGTCAGCTTACAATTTCATCGATGTAAATACGAGCTAACTTCTCGTTTTTGTAATATTCGCGGATCGGAATGAAATGAGCGGATTTAGTAAGGCGATCGACAATAACCCAAATCATGTCTTGCCTACTAGAGGTGCGAGGTAACCCGGTAATAAAATCCATGGTTATGCTTCACCACTTCCAAACGGGTATTTCGGGTTGAACAAGTAATCCTGAGGGTCTTTGATGTTCGGCTTAACTTTCGAACATGTGAGTCACTTGGAGACAAAAATGGCGATATCCTTTTTCATTCCAGGCCACCAGTAGGAGTATCGTAAATCTTGATACATCTTACCAGCCCCTGGATTTATGGAGTATCGTGTTTTGTGGGCCTCATTCATGAGGAATGTATGAAGGTTGTCCTGATCAGGTACCCAAATACGGTTTAGATAATAGAGAATGCCATCGGACTTTGATTCTAACTTGGTTTCAGCTCCACAAGATAATTCATCTCGCAAATCATTTTCCGTGACAGAGGTGTGCTGAGCCTCGCAAATGCGTTTTTGAAGGTCAGTTACGATTTGAGAACACAATAGGTGGATGGAGTTAGCATATTTTTCTGTCTAAGAGCATCTGCCATGACATCGGCTTTACCACGATGATAACGAATTTCGCAATCATAATCATTCAAGAGTTCGACCCATCGTCGTTGCCTCATGTTTAACTCTTTCTGATTGAAGATATGTTGAAGGCTCTTGTAGTCAATGTAAATCTCACACTTTGTACCATAGAGATAATGTCTCCATATCTTTAGAGTGAACACGACTGCTCCAAGTTCAAGGTCATGAGTGGTGTAGTTCTTCTCGTGGACTTTGAGTTGCCTTGAGGCGTAGGCTATCACCAGACACACCCTAGTCCCTGCCCTGATGTGTCACAATAGACCACAAAGTCTTCACAACCATCAGTGAGAGTGAGAATAGGTGCATTACAGAGTCTCTGTTTCAAGGTTTGAAAAGCCTCTTCCTGTTTGGGCCCCCAATCAAAGGGCTTACCCTTATGAGTCAAGGCTGTGAGTGGTAAGGCAATGCGGGAGAAATTGGCGATAAAACGTCGATAATAACCAGCTAGCCCGAGAAATGATCTAACTTCAGTAGGAGTATGTGGAGCTTGCCATTCTTTCACTGCTTTGATCTTTGCAGGATCGACATGAATTCCTTTGTCGTTGACGACGTGACCAAGGAATTGAATTTCCTTTAACTAGAATTCACATTTCGAAAACTTATGTAAAGCTTTTCAGTTTTCAAAAGTGTTAGGATGAGTCGAAGATGTCGTTCATGATTTGGTATTGGAAAAAATAAGAATATCATCGATAAAAACAATGATGAAACGGTCGAGGTAGGGTTTGCACACCCTATTCACTAAATCCATGAAAACGGCGGGAGCATTGTCAACTCAAGGGCATGACCATGAATTCGTAGTGACTGTAGCAAGTTCAAAAAGCAATCTTTGGGATGTCTTCTTCACGTACTCTAAGCTAATGATAGCCAGAACGAAGATCGATTTTTGAGAAACATGTGGCACCCTGAAGTTGGTCTAGAAGATCATTGATGCGAGGTAAAGGATAACGGTTCTTGATGGTCAGCTTGTTGAGCTCTCGATAGTCGATACACATTCGAAAAGTTCCATCCTTCTTCTTGACGAAAAGAACCGGCGCACCCCAAGGTGATGAGCTAGGACGTATGAACCCTTTGTCAGTAAGCTCTTGCAGCTGACTAGCTAACTCTTGCATTTCAGATGGGGCTAACCGATATGGAGATTTTGCAACTGGAGTGGCACCAGGCACAAGATCGATTCGAAATTCGACTTCTCACATAGGAGGAAGTCCTGAGACGTCGTCTGGAAAGACTTGCGGAAAATCTCTAACAATCGGAATATCTTCGAGTTTCTTCTTCTTGTCTTCTTTCTTGACGATATGGGCTAAGAATGCTATGTAATCCTTGTGAAGATACTTTCGGGCTTGAAGACACGACATCAACTTGAGTCCTTTGGATGGGGTTTCACCAAAAATACGAAGAGTTTGGCCGTCAGCGAGTGGAATTCGAATAAATTTTTCATAACATACGACTTCGGCAATTTCATACCAATGATGACGTCGAAGCTTCCCAATTTCATGGGAATGAGATCGATTGGAAAATCATGATCATTAAGAGTAAGAGTGCAGTCGCAAATGATAGAATCCAACGTAATAGGTTCACCGTCTGCTACTTCCACTGTAAATGATTCGGCTAGACTAATGCGAGGTAAACCAAGAATAGATTCGAACTCTAGGGACACAAAACTTTTATCTGCGCCCGTGTAAAAAATAATAGATGCATAGCTATCATTAATGAGAAACGTACCGTTGACCATGTTGTTATCCGCTCTAGCCTGATTGGTGTTGATGTTAAAAGCTCTACCTCGTGCTGGCGGGTTGGCTTGATTGGCTTGGTTCACAGGATTAGCTTGGGGTTGCGCGTTGATGATGTTCACTAAACACAAGCATGTGTTGCAAAAATGGGTTGGATCATCACAATTAAAGCAAGCTCTGACGTGTGGCATCATGGGATGATTAGGTTGGTAGAAGGGTTGTGCTATGGGCTAAGTATGTGGTAACATTAGTGGTTGTTGGTAAGGAACTTGGCTCACCATTCGGTTGTTGGGTTGGGCTTGTGGTTGGTTGCGGGCTTATCTTTGAAGTGAATGGCAGGTTTGGATTGTATAGCCTACTCGGCCACACCCTGTGCAGTGGAGACATGGGTTCTCAAGAGGGTGATGGTATTGGCATCGATTGCACTTCGGGTGAGGTCCTGTGTATTGCTTCTTGAATGGAGCGGTAGTGGGAGCAACTTGGGTGATTAGAGCGGCTGTAATGGGTTGGTTGTGTAGAATTGGCTGATTAGTTTGAGTGATAGCAAAATTCTTCCCATTTTGCTTTCTCTTGCTAGTGAATCGAGAAGAGGATCCGGGTTGAGTTGGGTTGAGGGTTTCGGTCGGTGTTTTATCCTTCTTCTTTTCATCTTTGAAATCCCCATTCCTGATGTGGTTCTCAGTGAGTTCAGTAGCTAGCTCCATTGCTGCTTCCAGAGTTACAGGCATAGTACTCATCACAGAGTCCTGAATCTTCGAAGGAAGACCCCGGATGTAGTGCTCGATCAGACTGTAGAGGGGAGTGAACAAATTTGGAACCATTTGATTCAACTCGAGAAACCTTTTGTTGTAGGTTATATGATCTCCCTCTTTTTGCTTCAGAAAATAGAACTCATCCTCTAGCTTTTTAATTTCTCTTCTTGGACAGAAACGTCTTGTCATGAACTCTCGAAGTTGATCCCATGTTAGGGCTACTCCGGCTTCGGCGCCTCTTCTACCCTTTTCGACATTCCACCAAGTGAGTGCTACCCCATATAGATGACCAATAGTATAACAGAACCTTATGGTCGTTGGGACAATTACAATTGAGAAAAGTACTCTCCATCTCTTCAAACCATCAAAGGAGAGCAGTGACCCCTTCAGTTCCCTCGTATTTTGGAGGGTCACATGAGTTGAAGTGCTTGTAAGTGCACTTGGTGGTGTTTGTGGGAGGTTGGCAACATTTTGTCCCTCTTGGTTGATTGGGTTGACAGGGTTAGCGGCGAGAGCTTGTTGAACTTGAATTACAATATCGGGAATCACGGCGGCCATTTGTTGGGCTATTTGAGCAGCCATGCGCTCGCTGGATCTTCCTGATCTTCTACCTCCACGAGAGTGCCTAGAAGACATCTACATGAAATACAAAACAAGATTATGAGTTTGGCGTATAGGTGTCATGTGTGTCGCATCTAGAAATAAACATCCACAAAACGGATGAGAAAAAAATAAATCCATTTCATCCATAGGATGTCTTGGGCTTTGCTCATGTTTGGGCCTACATATGTCCCCCATACTTGGCCTAGGTAGTCATGTGGGCCCCCATGACCACTAGGCTTTGTAGGGTTCACATTGGTTTTGGCCTGTTAACACTCGCACCACCCGAATGAAAGTCGTAAAACATGATTGCGAGGTATAAGATCGGAAGGTGTCCTGGTGTAGACACAGTGACAACTCAGGGTGGGTTTAGTTCACACCACGTTTGGTGTGGCATGCTTTGGCCTAATAGGTCCTTCGTACTCTCATCATTAGTCCCCAGGTAGGCAAAGTGGTCCGTTATTTTGGATTTATATGAATGCCAATCCTAGACACGACGTTTCGACTACCGGTACTTGTACCATTCCAGTTACTACATGCCCGTCGTAGAACTCACTTTGATGAGATTGAAAAAATCAAAAATAGAAAAAAAAACAAGAAAAATGTTTAAATATGTGAGAATCAAGACGTGCATTATGACGATAATATATATGTATATATAGGCATGTTATATGGACAATATTTATAACACATTGAATGTCACACAAAATCATATAGCAACTAGAGTGCTTGCATGTATTTGTGTGTGAGAGAAATGTAAAACGAGTAAAGGTCATAAGTTTGCATGTAACCAACTTAACACGTAAGCAATTAAATCCTAATTGACTATAGTATAGGCTCTAAGGGTCTAATAACCTATCCTATATCCCTATAGTCACTAGCTCTGATACCAATCTGTCACACACTGACCCGCAGCGGATATGATAGTCGGGGCATGATTGGGTTTTCATCAAAGCTCATGACTTTTACTATTATAAAAGTTTCATAATTATTATTTCAAATTTAAATAAAACATTCTAATCAAACACATGATTCATACAACCACAATAATGTTCCAAAAAAAACTTGCAAATAACAGATTATTTTCTCTAAGGCCCATGTCCTATGTGATCCTTCCTTCAACCTGTTCACCTGTATCAAGTGTAAAAAGATAAAGTTTTCAGGTCAACATAAGTTGGCGAGTGAATCCCATTTATTCATTAAGAAAAATGATATATTTATTATTTTAATAAAATATGCATTAACAATGATAAACATCATGTATGTAATCTAAACCACAAACCACATCTTCAACTAATAATGTACATGTGAGAACGATAAGCGATGTGCTGCGAGATCAAGGCTCAATCAAATGGAGCCGATCTAATATATTAGGCAACGCGACGCTCCACCCGTAAGTAACGGGGAACAAATGGGCCTAATGTGAGAGAATGACTGAATGAGAAATATAAACACAAAATGGTAATGAACAACAATATCACATAACATGTTAGATGACATAATGGTATTAGCACGAGATTTATAATCGCGAGATAATAAAAGCGACACATGATACACCCCAAAAACTTGGATAAAAAGGGGAGTTGTAAAATTCACTATTTTTAATTAGCTTGCTATTTGCGATAAATATATTCTTTTGGTTAAGTTTAGTATTTTTAATTAGCTTGTTGTTTTCATCTTTTTTTATTAGATATTTTAGATAATTTTATTGTACTTATTACTATTTTTATTTACTTAAAATGATATTATTTGATTATATAATGTTATAGTTTTTATGGAAAATAATTAAAAGTTAAACTAATAAAATATGTTTCCCTTCGAATCGAACCGGCCGGACCTTAGGCAGCGTGTGGGGATCGAACTCGTGACCTCTCGCTTAGGTGCACGCTGCCCGACCAACTGGGCTGCGTGTCTAACCCGGAATATATTGAGATTTAATTATACTTATACACATATTACAGCTTTTTATATATAGATTTAATAAAAAGGGTTTGGTTATTTTAGGGACGTGTGTGTGACCGGTATCTAACCCGCGCCTAATGTTTCGTGTGCAAACAGCCCGACCAATTGGGCTGTGTGTCTAACCCGAAGGATATACAATTTTAATGAATTTTATACACTTATTACCGGTTTTTAGAAATAAGCTTTTATAAAAAAAGGTTTTATTATTTCAAGGGATCGGATCACAAAACAGGTTCGAACCCGGGTCTCATCGTGTGTGTGCACACAACCCTACCACTGAGCTGTGTGTTTAACCCGGTTGTAATACGGATTTTATTTCTTTTAAACAAGAACTCCAAGTCACCTTCTTCATTTTAAAATCACATAAATGTTGAAACCCGATTTGATTGTTCTGGTTAATAATCAAACCTTTAAACATCTACTGATGAGATTAAATAAAAGAATGAAAAGATTTAAGTGCAATAGTATACCGAACAGAGGTGTTTCCGATCTTCGGCGGGGATTCCGGCGACTGTATACAATTCCGGTGAAGAGTCTTTGATCAGCAGAAGAGATGTAGCAAGGTTTTCGAGAGTGTGCATTCTAATTGAGTTCTAAACTCCGATTTATAGATGAGAGCAGAAACTTAGATTGAGGTTTCGGTTTCGGTCAAATAAAAAATGGCAAGGTGATTTGCATAAACGATTTGAATGTGACTATTGATTCTAAATGCACGATTTGAAAACGGTTTCCTCCGTTAATTGCAGAGAAGAACGGAATTTTGATGATTGACAGATTTTAAGCGCGGCTGTTACAGGTGTTCTTTTGAATCTGGATCAAAGGAACAAAATATAAATGGTTATTTGGTTTGAAATATATCAGATATGGGCAGGTTGTGTAGTGGTGTGTTGTGCGTTTGGTTTGGGTTGAGACCCGGGTTTGATCCCCGCGGTCCAACCTTTTATTGTTTTTAATTTAATAAGCATTATATTTTATATAATTTATTTATTATTATTATTTTATTATTATTATTATTATTTATATTATTAATATTATGAAATCTTTTAACGACTAACATAAATTTGAAACAAAAGATCATAACGTATACTTAATTACCAAAAAAATGGGGCGGGTTTTAGGACCTGTTTTATGAGAGATGTTACAGTTATCAAACCAAAATAAAAGTCTGATAAACGATCTGTCGGCTTAAAAGAATCAAAGTTCTCTGTAAAAAGAAATGAGTATTTATATTTGAAGAAAATAATGGGTTATGAGAATGAAATCAACATTCTAACCTACAAATTGAATGAAAAACTTCAAATTATCGACTTAGCTCATGATACAATGAGTGAGAAATAAAAGAGATTTCTGAAAAATGTTAGGAGTTGTCAGAAGCACAACTGAAAATTGTGGAACTTGAAAAGAAATCAAATCAATTCAGATATTTCTCTTTTGTAATGAAACACATGATGAATGGCTTGAAGAAAAGTAATGTTAAGAAAAGTGTGGGCTTCCAAGGCTTCAATGAAGTTCCACCACCTCTTATTCATGGCTATTCGTTCTTGCCAGATGAAGATGATTTGACAGACTTTGTATCAACTACACCTAGTAGTTCTACATTAGAAAACGGTGGTGTCTGAATATGATGATGCTAGTGTCAAGAAGGAAAATAATAGGGAACCAGTTTTGAAAACAAAGAATGCACCTTAAAAAATAAAAAAAGCAAACTTCTGTTAAAAAGGTTAATTTTGTTCAGGGAAGTCACATGAAAAATGAAACCACTTTTATTGAAAATGAGTCGAATGTGTAGTTTGCTAATAAATAAAAACATAGAAAAATTTGAAATTGAGCAAACTAAACAAGATCATTCTAAGGCATCATCATCATCATCACTTGAAAGAACTAGTCCAAAAGCTTCAGCTAAGAAGTTTTCGACAAAAAAATCATGCTTTAAATGTCACACCAAGGGACATATAGCAAGCTGCTGTCCTAACAAAAAGAGTGAAGCACAAGTGAGTGAGAAAAAGAAAGAAAAATCACCAGAAAAGAATGGTGATGGTGAGCACAAAGTGTCTAACTCACCAAAGACATTTGCTCCTAAGCAACAAGAGGGTGTTGCTATTGGTGTAGATAAGGCTGAAATAGGAACCCAACAAGTTCCTCGTTTTCAAAGAAATCAACAAAGGTTTCAGCCTAAATCTACATCAGGTAGATATGAGAGACCTAGAAGTAATTCACCAAGAATGAATAATTTTAATGGTCAATCAAGTAATTTCAGAAGTCAAAGTCCATATCAAAATTGATACCAGAATGATGGTGGTCAAATTTTTTATAACAACGGATTCAGAAATTATAACAATCAAAATTCTTGTAATCAATTAAGAGTTCAATCGAACTCCAGATATGCGTGTCAAAACACAAGGTCTCAAAACCAAAATTTCCAAAGGTCACAAAGTCCAAACATGTATAGGAAACCTCAGGGCTAGAGACCTCATGGAAATCAAACCCCGTTACCATCAAAAGGTCCTATATCCAAGACTCCAGTTAGGAGTGATGGATATTAGATGGATGTTTGTGTAGTTGATGCATCTGGAAGACCCAAGACCATTAAGGCTTGGGTCCCCCAATTTAACTATTGGTTTGTGTAGGAGCTGCTAAGGAGGATTATCAACTTGTGGTATGTTGATAGTGGCTGCTCTAGGCACATGTCGGGGGATGCGAGATTGTGACTGAATTTCGAAATATAGATGGAGGTTATGTGAATTCGCCACTGCTAAAGGAGGTCATATTTTAGGTCGAGGAAAAGTGACCAACAGGAAGATCACATTGGACAAAGTGAACTATGTCGAGCAGCTGAAGCACAATCTAATGAGCGTGTTACAAGTCTGTGACAAGGGTTACTCGGTCCATTTTACTAAGGCTTAGGCTTTGGTGTTGAAAACGGATTTGGTGATACCAGATGATTGGATAGTGATGAGAGCACCAAGGAGAAATGGCACTTATGTCATGGACATGGGTGTTAAGGATTCTTCCACAGTGGTGGCATCTTTGTTGTCGAAAGCATCTGAGGCTAAGTCAATGTTGTGGCATAGGCGCATGACCCATATCCACTACTGACAAATGAACTACACAATTAAAAATGGTTTAGTGGAAAGGGTGCCAGTGTAGAGGTTTCATGTGGAAGATAAATGTCTTTCGTGTTAAAAGGGAAAACAACATTAGAAACCTCACAAGTCTAAAACTAGTAAATTCTATAGATGCTCCTTATGAATTGCTTCACATGGATTTATTCGGTTCAGTGAACGTAAAGAGCATAAGTGGAAAGTACTATTTCTTAGTTGTCACAGATGATTACTCATGCTATTCATGAGTTTTCTTTTTAGGTACAAAAGATGAGACAACGTAGCTGCTGATAGATCTTTTTACAAAATTGGAAAATGTCCATGAAACACGCATCAAGAGGATTAGGAGTGATAATGGCTCGGAGTTCAAGAATCAGAATCTTGATCTCTATTGTCTGCGCAAGGGAATAGAACATCAATATTTTGCTCCTTATACACCTCAACAGAATGGAGTCGCTGAGAGAAAAAATAGGACGTTGATTGAAGCCTCTAGGACTATGCTTTCTGATTCAATGCTTCCAGTTCTTTTCTAGGGAGAAGCTGTGAACACAACCTGTTATGTCCTGTATAAAGTCTTAACGGTTAAACGTTTTAACAAAACGTGTCATGAACTTATGTTCAACAAGAAACCAAACTTAAAAGGCTTTGAACCATTTGGATTACCCTGCACAATTGTGAGAAATAAAGATAAACAAAAATTCGGTGATATAGCTGACGAAGGTTACTTTCTAGGTTATGTACTTGGAACACCGAATAAAAGGGTTTTTAATCAAAAACTAGTAAAACTGAGGTGGTGTTTAATGTTGAAATCACTACTTATACACCTTAAAATTCAACAAGTGGTCCAACTATGTTATATGATTCCGATAGTGTTTTTAAATTATTTAATATTTTTGAGTTTTCCAATGCAGATGAGTCTCAGTTGATTCAAACTGTTATTAGTGAGGATGAAAATGTCGACTTTATGCCAAGATCAGGTGTTTCGATGACAGATACTTCGGGAACTTCCTCCAGTGCAGCTGAACAAGATTCAAGCGATAGTGAGTGGGATGACTTCACTAATCCGTTTGCAAATCAAGATATTCAGGAGGAGGTTGGATCCAACATGGGTGATAATTTAGTTGTTGACACCATTGCTACAACACGAGCAAACAAAGATCACCCAGTTGACAACATTCTTGGAGATCCTGCTGCAGGTGTTCAAAAAAGAAGAAGTGTGATTGAACGTTCCTGTTTGTTTGCTTCAGTACAAAAAACTGGGATCATCAATGAGTGTTTGTATGGTGGCTTCATTGCCTAAGAGGAGTCAAAGAATGTGCATATGGCTCTGAAAGACAATTCCTGGGTGGAAGCTATGCAAGAGGAGCTAGCTCAGTTCAAGAACTTGAAAGATTAGGAGCTAGTTGACTTGCCTAAGGGAGAGAAGGAAATTGGCACCAAGTGGGTGTTCAAGTGCAAGAGAGATGACCGAGGGATTGTGACAAGGAACAAGGCTCGTTAGTGGTTAAGGGGTTTAATCAGAAGGAAGGGATTGACTATAATGAAGTGTTTGCACCAATGGCAAGGTTGGACGCAATTCGTTTGTTCCTAGCCTTCGCATCATTCAAGGGCTTCAAAGTTTACCAAGTTCATATGAAGAGTGCGTTTCTTTATGGGAAAGTAATTGTATGGATTGCATTAGGAACCCAAGGCATGGTATTAGAACCATCAACACATTTGTTAAAGAATGGTTTCGAAAGAGGTCAGATTGATAGTACACTGTTCATCAAGCGAAAGAATGAAGATTTTCTGCTGGTACAGGTATACGTGGATGACATCATTTTTGGTTCATCTAATGAAAGCATGTGTCATGAGTTCGAGCTGGTGATGCAGAGCAAGTTGAAATGAGTGCGATGGGTGAGCTATCCTACTTTATGGATTGCAAGTTGAGCAGAAGAAGTGTTCGAAATTGAACCTTACAAAAGAACAGATGATAGAAAGCCAAAATATTCTACAACATCTGATCCTTATAATAATAAAACATCTGCTGAAGACAAGCTCTGTTGAAGACTAATAGTTAAAGGTCTGCCAAGACAAAACTCTGCTGAATACTAAAGCTAAGGTCTGCCAAAGTAAAGCTCTGGTGAAGACTCAAAGTTCTGCCAAGGCAAAAACTCTGTTGAAGACTAGAGTTAAGGTCTGCCAAGACAAAGCTCTGTTGAAGACTCAAAGGTCTGCCAAGGCAAAGCTCTACTGAAGCCCAATAGAGGATGTCTCATCAGTGTTTACTATCAGACGTTGTATTATATAGTTTATAGCAGTGTTTAGCTTAGCAGATGTTTTAGTTTGTTTAGTTTGTTATATGTCAATTTCAAGGTGACGTCAGCATAAGATACTTAGTGGGTTGCTCTGTACTATAAATAGAACAGTGCGTGTACTGTTCTATTTATCACTATCACTTCATCTTGAAATTTTTTTATGTACGAGCAAATCAGAGTGATCTTAGGCTGAGGGGGAGTTTGTAATCTTTCATGCACGTAAATAATTGATTTATAAAAGCATGTTAGTGAAAGCAATCTTCCAATTGTTGTGAATACAAAGTTTACTATTTCCACTGTACTATTCACACATGTTTATCCACTTCCATTGATTTCATCTTAAACATTCACAACAATATCAAACTCAGATCCTAACAAGAAGGATGGGATGTTTATACATCAGACAAAGTTTGTGTATGACATTTTGTCTCATTTCAAAATGGAGGATTGTGCTACTTTCAACACACCTATCTACGAGAATCACAATCTTTGTCCAGACCATGAGAGTGTGGAAGATGTTGATCCAAGTCAGTGCAGGGGAATGATTGGTTCTCTAATGTACTTGACTGCTTCAAGACCAGACATCATGTTTGCAGTGTGTCTCTATGCCAAATATTAGGCAAATCCAAAAGAGTCACTTTTGAAAGCGGTGAAGTGTATTCTTCGTTACTTGAAGGGGAAACCTAAACTTGGGTTATGGTATCCAGCTGCTAGTGATTTGAAGTTTGTTGGATTCAGTGCTTCAGACTTTGGAGGATGCAAGTCAACAAGAAAGTCTACAACGGGTGGTTGTCAGTTCTTAGGGGGGAAGATAGTGTCTTGGCAATCCAAGAAGCAGTCTTGCGTATCTACCTCTACCTGTGAAGCTGAATATATTGTTGCGGGTAGCTGTTGCTCTCAAGTTCTCTGGATACAACACCAGTTGCGTGATTACGGTTTGAATTTCACTCGTACCCCTATAATGATAGACAATAATGCAACTATTTTAATCACAACAATCCCGTAAAGCACAGTAGAACAAAACATATTAGCATCCGTAATCATTTCATACGGGATTGTGCTGAAAAGAAACTGATTGAACTTCATAGAGTTGACACATTATATAACCCTGAATAACAAGTTTTTCATAAGAATTTTGTAAATATTTATTGCTTTCTTAAAAATCAAAACATAAAAAAATAGAAAACTATAAAAATAAAAATAATAGAAAATCAAAATGAGTTATCACTGTATGAAAAAGAAGAGATGATAGTACATCAATGAGTTAGTCTGTCACAGTAATTTTAAATTAAAATGCTTAAGTGTGATAGTAGATTCATTATATGATGTACTAGTAGGCAATAGCATGAAATAATCAACTTACTAATGTGATATAAACATAACGAAGTGTGTATAAGTGGGTAACATATCAGTGGCGTATGGTTTAATAACCTTAAATCTTTCATTGATAGATTGCCAAAATCCAAGGTTTTGGGTCTTTATAGCGTTATTTCATCCGGGGATATCAGGGTTGTCCTTCTGCTGCATCTAGACATATGCTGACCTAGGCACAACCAAGATATCTTAAAAGAGCTAAAATGCCAAAAACCCAGAAATTGAAGAAGCTCTCCTAGAGAGTCATTCAAATGTGCAAAATGCATAAATCATACCAAAATTTGTGGTATTTGCCTTAACCCTCGTTAGATATTGGTCTTTTTTGCTGTACGAAAATACTGACCTGATCACCAAAGTTCTAATGTTGTAAAACAAAAAGGATGAATTCGGTATACTCACCTACTACGAGGTAGCTTTATGCATACCTTAATCGTGGGGGTATGTCCTTAAGCGGGACACACTAGTATATCAATACAATATTGTTGGATCTGTTGAACCTTATAAAAGAACAGATGATTGGAAAGCCAAAACAATCTCTAACATCTGATCCTTTATAATAAAGACCTATTACTCCAAACTCTGCTGAGACTTAAAGACTGTTTACAAGATCTGTTCAACGGCTAAGATTTGCTTGAATCCAAGGTCTGCTGATGAGAACCTCTGTTGAAGTAAAGTCTGCTAAAGACTAACAAAGGATAAAGCCCAATAGAGAATATCTCAACAGTTATTATCATTAGAGTTTATATTGTATTTTAATGTAACATTGTCTAGGTCTAGCAGAGGTTAGAGTTTGTTAGGTTGTCAAATGTCACTTTCATAATTACATCAACCAAAGATGCTCAGTGGTTTGTAATGTACTATAAATAGAACAGTGTGTGTTCTGTCTATCTATCACTTCTTCTACACATTATGTACAAACAAATTAGAGGGATCTTAGGCTGATGGGGAGTTTGTAATTTGCATGCATACATGATTTATATTACAAAAGCATGTCAATGAAAACAATCTTTCTATTGTTGTGATTTCAAAGTTTTACACATTTCCGCTGCATTGTTTCATAGATTTTTTTTTCTTTCATTGATTTCATCTATAGCAATCACATCAATATCAATCTCAGATTCTAACAATTGGTATCAGAGCTTGGATGCTCAAATTTTATTTAACAATCAATTTGACATAAACTTGTCAGCTCTCACTGCTAATTCATTTGTTTGTTTATATTGAAAACAAAGTAAAAGTTTATTTACGTTCAAAGTTTTAAACTAATACTTGTTTGTAAACAATCAGAATGTCTCAAAATCCACAAGATCCACACGACATTAGCACCATGTACAAACCTCCGATACTTGTTAGACCAGAGTACAATATCTAGCAATGGCGGATGGGTCACATACTTGCACAATAGAATACGAGTTGCTGGAAATCGGTTATTTTCTGACCACATGTTTCGATGGTGCCGAGTGCCGAATATCGAAAAGTTCAAGTTCCAAAAAGTCCAGAACATTACTCCGAGCAAGATTTTCTGAAAATTGATTTAGATGCAAAGGCATTTAGTATCATGGCAGCTTATTTGCCTAATGATATCTATGCTGGTACGCAAAGGAGTTATGTGATGCTCTAAAAGAACAATTTGTTGGCACTAAAGAGGTTATTGAAAATAATATAGAAGTTTTGAACCAACAGTATCAAACATTTTGTCATGTGAAAGGAGAATCATTAACTCAACAATTTGAAAGGCTTAGTTGTCTCATTAGTGAGTTAAAACTGGTAAAAGTTGAATATCCAAATTACAATTTGAATAGTTGATTTCTAAGATCTCTACTAGAAAAAATGGGACACTATTGCCTTTATAACTAGAACCGTTATTGGGTTCAAAGAGATGAGTTTGACTCAGCTTCATGGTAGGCTTCTCACTTTTTAGAGAGAGCTTAACTAGAAAAAGAATCTACAAGAGTCAGGAAAAGTGGCTCATGATTATTCATTTGGTAGTTAACACTTTTGGTTAAGAAGAAACCTCTAGTAGTAACAAGGGACAAAGTTATGATCATTTTATTGACATAACATCTGGTGGGAATTTCAAATCTCATTCTTGCTCACCCAACTTTGCTTTTGCAGCAAATGGAGAAAACCAAGTTTTTGACAACTTATCCTTTGAACTTAATGACTTCAACATTTTGATCCAACTGACTTAGAAGAAATGAACATATTACACTAACTCGCATTGCTGAGTGCTAGGATCAACAAGTTCTATAAAAGAACTGGTAGAAAATTCCCAGTGTTGCATGGAGGGTTAAAACTTGGGTTGGATAAGTCAAAGATTAAATGCTATAAGTGTAACAGGTTAGGTCATTTTGCTAGGGAAGGTAGGAGTCAAACAAATGGTCTAATTATCACACACCTAGTCCTAGACCTCAAAACACACAAAACACCGTCCCTTCTCCTCTATGCAAAAAACTACTCATTTTGCACACCGTGTAACCACTGTTCCACTTCAATATGTCCAAACAACTGTTCCTTAGATACAGTATGTTCAAGCCCCAAGTCCTCAGGTTCAAGTGCAACCGGCACCACAAGTTACATAAACCTCTGCTCATGCAGAGACTACTCAACAGAGCTTCTTTACACAAGGTTTTGTTGATTGAAGTAGCTTACTTGAGGAACTGACTGATGAAAATTTTGCTCTAGTTGCTAATACTAAAAAGAAACATGATGATTTTTGTTTCATGGCACTAGACACAATACTTAAAGGGGATAAGTCTAAGGAGGTAGTGTTAAATTCTAATGATGTTTGTGAAAATGTTGTGGTAGATGTTTCAGAAGAGAAGGTTGGTGAAAACTATGATCTTAGTGTCGACCCATGGGAAACCAGTGTTTGTGAAGGAGAATGTGACAGTGCCATGATGGCTGTTGCTAAGGTATCACTTCAGGTTCTTAAAGACCTATGTTCAGACAAATGTATTATTGCTTTTGCTAACATAAAAGAGGTAAATGAAAACCTTAGAAACAAAATTTTAGATGATGAAATTCAGTTTGAAAAACTTATAAAAGAGTTAAAAAATCTAAACTGTTTGAAAAAGAGTCTGAAATTAGTAGCCTCAAACATGAGTCTAGCATAACAAAGGATCAACTCCAACCTATAATAGAAAAATATCAAAGTTGCCAAAAGAAGCTTGAATCTACCCAAATTACTTATGAAAAGTGGGTAGGATCCTATAAAGGTTATGAACTTATGTTAGAATCACAAACTAAAAGCAATGTAAAATTTGATGTAGGTTTTAGAAAAGATGACCAAGTTTTTCAAAACACTCCTGTAAATGATTGTGAGTTGGTTTAAATTATTCCAACAAATTTGGCTGGTCAAGAAATTAAAGCACTGAACCAAATGGTAAGAAAATTGTTTTAGAAAGACCAGCAGAATCCTCAACTTTTGAGAAAATTGGAAAAATATTAATTCAAACCTACCTGGTCAGATGAGAGTGACATTCTTGACAACTTTAAGCCAATGGATTTTTCAACCATTGAAGGTGTAAAGGCACCACAAGTCAAGATCATTTCCTTAAAAGATCTTCCAGCAGATGTTACAACATCTGCTGACAAAAAGACATAAAAAGGGAAGAAAAGAGAGAAAATATCAAACTTGTTTCGTGATTTTTGTGAAAAAAAAGAATCATGTCACTAAAAACTGTTTTCTTCTAAAAGCTTATGATATAAACAAAACAAATGTGATCATTGATTTACCAAATTGCATCATTTATGGCAGATCAAACCATAAAACTCAAGAGCGTGTTTATCTCAAAAATTTTGATGTTAAAATAAATGAGAGAGTTCAAGAAATGAAAAGACCAAACATACCTTTGTTCCTGTCCAAACATCTGTTGCCAAACAATTGAATATAACCTCTGCTCCCAGAAAGGTTCATGTAAAAGATGCACCACCAGCTAATAAATTTACAAGAGGATATGGCCAACCTGCTTACAAGAGTGTACCACTTGGCTATGAGGTCTACAAAAGACCATCCAAACCAAGAGTTAACATGCATCCTCATGGTTATGATTAGTTGATAGGAAATGGTCCACAACAGATGTATCAAAATCTGTTCAAAACACTTACCATATTCCTAGACTTGAGGTTGGAATGTCCGTGACGCCATCCAAAGCCATCCTGGCTTTGGAAACTCACTTAAACTAATTGTTTACTAATGTGTAGGGAGCTTCTACTTGCCTTGATAGTTTATGATATGTAGATAGTGGAGGCTCCAGACACATGACGGGATGTAGAGCCCTACTCAAACATTTCATGGCACATGGAGGGTGTGATATATCCTTTGCCAAAAGAGAAGGTGTTAGGGTCAAGGACTGTCCAGGCTGGGAAACTCAAGTTTGAACATATCAATCTTATTGACAATCTGAAATTTAATCTTCTTAGTGTATTTCAAATGAGTGATAAAGGTTATGGGTCATTCTTCACTACGAAAACTTGTCAAATTTTTGGGCCAAAAGTGGTTAAAAAGATTGATCAAATCATAGTTAAGATAATCCAATGCCCAATGCATGTCTGTTCTCAGTTGCTTCTAACAAAGAGACAGGACTTTGGCATAGAAGACTTGGTCACACAAATCTTAAAATTATCACTACACTCTCCAAACATGGTCTTGTAAGAGGTCTTCCATGAAAACAATTCACCTATGATGAACATTGTGTTTCCAGTTTTAAAAGGTAAACAACATAAAAGTTCTTTCAAGAGTCCAAAACAAGTTAGTGTCTGCAATTGCTACATATGGACTTGTTTGGCCCTATAAAAATCATGAGTCTTAAAAAGAAGAGATGCTGTCTTATTATACTTGATGATTTTTCAAGCTTTACTTGGACCTACTTCATGCACTCCAAAGTTGAGACTACAGGTATTTTGCAAAATTTTGTAAAACAAGTTGAAAAGCAATTTGACCTGCAAGTAAAAGTCTTTAGGAGTGACAATGAGACATAGTTTAAAAATAAGGAGTTGGATGATTTCTGTGTGTCAAAAGGGTTGTTAGGAAATACAGCATCCCAAGGACACCAGAACAAAATGGGGCGGTTGAAAGGAATAATAGAACTTTGATTGAAACTGCTAGAACAATGCTTGTGGACTCAGGTTTACCCTTGTCTTTTTGGGCAGAGGCAGTAAACAATGCTTGCTATGTACAGAACAGATTTTGATTAACCCCAGGCATTAAAAGACTGCTTATGAAATTTTGTACAAAATTAAACCTCTGAACTCATATTTCAAAATCTTTGGTTGCCCATGTTTCATTTTAAACTTGAAAGATTCAATTTCAAAATTTGCAGCCAAAGTAGATTGTGGTTATTTTCTGGTATACTCAACCACTGCTAAAGCCTACAGGGTCTTTAATTCAAGGACTAGGTGTGTGGAAGAAACCTTGAATGTAAAGTTCAATTAACTTTCTTCATTAAAAATCCCAGCAAATCCTACTGAACTGTTTGATATAGATAAATTTACATTTGAAGATGTGTCTATCAAGACTAACAATGCAGGTACACCACAGTCTTCAGATCAAGATTAAGGATATGACATTGTCATTCCACAATACATAGTCATTTCATCCACCAGAGAAACAGATGTTACTAACAATTGTGAAAACTCTGCCACTGCTGGATCAACAGTTGTTGATCCCCAAACCACTGCCAGCTCATCTAATCAAACCTATTGACAAAAGTCCATTCTCTCTGAACAAAAGTCAACCTCACTTTAACCCCATTCACCTATACCTCCACCTCCATTTCATACAGATGTTGGCTCTTCAAAATTGCCAATAGATGTTAGCTTAGATGACTCTCATCTGCAGCCTTCACCTCAAAATGCCATCATCCATACAATGTAGATCTAATCTACCTTAAAAACCATCCATCTAACTAAATCATTGGCAACATCAATGAAGGGGTTCTCACAAGAAGTCAATCTCAAAAAAATGTCTTTTTGCTAGTTTTCTATCACTCACGCAGCCTGTCAAGTACTAAGAGGCACTAAAAGATAACAGTTGGGTAGAGGCGATGCTAGAAGAGCTCCTACAGTTCAAAAGACAACAAGTATGGGAACTTGTACTGTTGCCTTAGGATGTATGTTCCATAGGCACAAAATGGCTCTTCAAGAACAAAACAGATGAAAGGGGCATTGTTGTAAAAAATAAAGCTAGGCTTGTGGTTCAAGGCTATAGACAAGAAGAAGGCATTGATTATGATGAAACTTTTGCTCCTGTTGCAAGAATGGAGGCCATTAGACTGTTTCTAGCAGTTGCTGCCAACCATAACATCAAGGTGTATCAAATGGATATCAAGTGTGCATTATTATATGGCAAGATCAGGGAAGAGGTATATGTATGCCAATCCAGTGGTTTTGAAGATACTTTTTATCCAGATCATGTTTACAAGCTAAACAAAACTTCATATGCCTTGAAACTAGCACCTAGAGCCTGGTATGAAACTCTTCCACCTTTCTCTTATCCATGGGCTTTACAAGGCGTAAAATTGATAAAACTTTGTTTTTAAAATGGAGAGGAAAGGATTTGATGCTTGTCCAAATTTATGTGGATGACATCATTTTTGTATCCACATGCAATGGTATGTCTGAAGAGTTTAGAGAACTCATGACAACAGAGTTTGAAATGAGTGCTATGGGTGAACTCTAATGCTTTCTTAGTCTTCAAGCTAAGCAATTGCAAACTGGTACTTTCATTCATCAAAGTAAGTATGTCAAAGAACTAATTACCAAATATGATATGAATGATTGTAAACCATGTAGTACACCCACGACTACATCTAAGCTGGTCACTATTGATGACAAAGATGACTTGACTGATCAAACTCTTTATAGAAGCATGATCGGGTGTTTATTGTACCTATCTGCATCTAGGCAAGATATCATTTTTGCTACATGTGTCTATGCTAGATCCCAGTCAACACCTAGGAAGTCAAATCTTACTACTGTGAAAAGGACATTCGGATACATAAAAGGTGCTCCTACTAATGAGAATATTGAGCTTTCAATTTATTCAGAGAGTGATTTTGCTGGATGCCATGTCACAAGGAAATCAACTTTAGGAGGCTGTCAATTTCTAGGCAATTGCTTGGTTTCTTGGCAAAGCAAAAAGCAGGCTGCAGTTTCAACATCAACCGCCGAGGCTGAGTATAGTGCTACTGCAAGTTGCACTACTCAACTCCCATGGCTTCAAAATCAATTTCTAGATTTTGGTGTAACTGCTCTAAAGACTCCTCTCATGTTAGACAGTCAAGCAGCTGAAAACATCATTAAAATCCAGTTTTACATTCAGCAACCAAGCACATTGACGTCAGACATCACTTTGTGTGGGATCGGTACAAAAAAGGTTTGATTTCTCTTCATCATCTTCCAACTTAGGATCAGCTAGCAGATGTTCTAACACAGGCTTTAGATACATCTACTTTTGAAAGCTTGATCTCTAGAATTGGCATGCTTAACATGGATTAAAATCAAAATTTTTGTTTTCCATAAATAAAAAGCATTAAAATGTTTTCAGAAATACCAAAAATCCATCCTTAAAAATAGCTAAAATTGAAAATTTCAATTATCCTAAAAGTCTATTTTAAACCACTGTTTCTAAACCTCTGTTTAGCTTAATGTCTACCCACTGCTAAATGTAACTTCTGTTATCATATCCACTATTCCTATCCATTGTTTGGGCTAAATCACTGTTTTGCCTTATCCACTGATATCTCTCATCTGATAGAGTAAAATCATCGCTGTTCATGACCACTGTTCTCAACCACCACTGGTTCTCCCGCAGCGGTTTCCCTACCAACTATCATCCATTATCCATCAGAGGTTACACGTGGGCAGATGATTAGCCATCAGATCTTTGAAACCATTGCAACGTCAGCATTTACTTTTTCCCTTTATATATCATTATTCTATCCGAACAGAGTTTTTACTTGCCGTATCGAATTCAAAATTCTCAAAGGCGGTTTCCATTACTCTTATCTTCTTCGTTACTCCTCACTTTCGTATCCGATCATGGCTCTTAACATCAAACTCCCACATAACTACCTCCCCACTTTCGAGAAGACCGATAATAATACTTCATTCCATTCAATAATTAATGTTATCACATCATCAAAATATAAAGACATCATGCTTGCCAACGCACCAATCTATGTGGATACACTCCGACAGTTCTAGGCAAATGCTAACGTTGAATCTCAAAAGAAGAAGCCATATTCTATTACTTCCAAGGTCGGATAAACCCTTGTCCAAATTTCCCCATCCTCAATTTCCACAACCTTTGGTCTAAATGACCTACATGGGAACACTTCTTTTGGCAAGCAGGCATTACATGCTGAGTTCATAGAACGTGGGTATGAGGGTCAGTTATCTGGTGTTACCATTTATAAACCAAACTTTCCTGCTGAAATGAGGTATTTTTACATACCTTACTTACATGTCTTTCAGCAAAGACCACCTCATTTAATGAGATTACACAAAATATTCAATTTCTAGGATATGCTATTATGCAAAATCTGATTTTAATCTATCCATGTATTGTTTATGGACTTGGTGGCAAATTATAATAAAATTTCAAAAAATAAAGCTTTTCTTCTATGTCCAAGGCTTTTAAGCTATTATCTAAAAAAGCAACTTCCAGAAAAAGATTTTAAACAGGGAGTAGTCTTTGAGATGAAGAGTCTTACTACTGAAACCTTTACGAGAATAAAAAATATGGAGTCAAAGGTTTCCAAAACAAAAGCAAAGGCGGATGAGAAAATTTTGGATGAGTCCACATCTCATGCTCAAACCTCTGTTGCTGAGCCTACTACTCCTGATAATCATACCACAACCGGTGTTGTGAAACCCACACTAGAAAAATCCAAAAAGAAACCATCCAAATCCAAAAAGCCCAACAAAACCACAATTCATAAAAAGGCACCTCTGGAAGATGAGATCCCAGAGGATAACCTTGTGGTAGCACAAAAACCATTTGAAACTACTGTTGTTACTTCCTCTAAACAGTTGGAAAGATCTCCAGCTCAAAGCCAAATTCCTCCTACTTCCTCACAAAAGGAACAGGTTGTAAGCAAAAGGATCCCACATTAAGAAGCAGATGATTCAATTGAATCTTTGTTTCTAAGCCCCTCTCTCAGGGCAAATTCTTTGTTTCTACTCCACAACCATCACCCTCAATTACAGCTACTATCATACCTCTGTTTCATGCAATTAAGATAACTCAAACACAAATCAGTTCCTCTCAATCACCTGTTCATGAGAGTTCACCTCGACATGTGACTGAGTCTAAGTTAAATCTCTTTGCTAACCTAGAAACAGTTGAGGAGGCTACACCCCATAAGTTACAAGTAACTCTTGGTGGTAATTTAAGTGAAGCAGCCACTACAGTTGTTGACACATAAGTGTTTCAGTTGGATAGTGGTTACATCCATCAGACTTCCTTAAGGCAACAACTGTTGAGGTTAAAATTGTAACCTCTCCTCCAGTTGGAAGCCCCAGTACCAAGCCAAAGGGGCATTTGGGTCTGATAACATGGAGATTCCTCCTGTTGATGATCCAAATACAAGTACCTCAGGTAGGAATTCAGATGATCCTATTAAATTAGGTGATGAATTGAGATACAAAGAATTGACGAGAGAATGACATCAATGGAGTCTTCAATCACTGAAATGAAAGATATGATGTAGCAGATGTTACAAAATTCTCAAAGCCAACCATCAACACAACAAATTAGCAATGAGCTATGGAAATCTGTGCAACCAATCATTATAGCACAAAATAATTTGGCTGACATTCACCATGAAACTCACATGAAGCTAATCAGAAACATAGTTGAGGACAGATACAAAGATACTCAAGCTGACATCAAGGCCATTAAAGAACATTGGTAAAGACAACTGGCTCTGCCCCTATAACAGTCCTTCATGAAGAAGTAGAGGATGATGCCAAAAGGGGGAGAGTGATAAACTAAGAAAGTTGTAGCTAGACTCAAAGGTGCAAGAAAAGCCAAGGTCTACTACAACCACTGTTGCAAATCAAACTTCTGCTACAGCATCAGATGATGGTGTTCAAAAAGGGATTAATAAGACCCTAAACAAACAAGCAGAAGAGGTTGTTGAAGAAAAGTAGAAAAGGCAAGATACACTGGAAAGCTAGGAGTCCAAGCTCATTGAATATGAAAAGGCTAAACAAATGGGAAAAGAAGACATTGGCACTTCAAAAAGAAGAATGTCAACAAGAAATATCAGACAACTAATAACCACCGCTTCTAAAACCACTACCATGCTCCAACAAAACCAACACCATCACCTCAAAAGAAACAAAAACCCTCACCAAAGAAATCATCTCCACCACCAATAGATGTTAGTACAGCTGACATGCCAGCAGATGCTGGAACAACAGATGTTCGAACAGATGTTAATCAAACCTCTACCATGATCACATTTCTCACTTTAACCCAGCCATTATCCACACCACCAAGAATTCCATTACGACCACCTTCACCTCAAATCAAAGTCCAACGCAAAAGAAATACTTCTCTTGTTGAAGATGATGATGAAGGGATTCCATCACCAGTCCCTTTGTCATCAAAACCTATCACTTCATCACATCCTCATCATCTTCAGCTAATACCACTTCACTTCCAACCATCTATCAACCACCATCCATCATACCTTTTGCTACCAAATATCCTCTAGAAGCGATCACTTTACAAAAAGAAATTGAATCATTTTTCACAATAGAGGATAATTAAAAAATTGACTTTCCATCTCTCTTTGGTTACAGAAAGCCAAGAAATTTAGATGAATATCTAAAGTTGAAGGGTAAACAGGCTGAGAATATTGCCAAAGAGAAGAGCGAAGGGAAATATGACAGGATTACTAAAGGCATTTTATCTTATGAACTGAGCAAAGTAAGAAAGATTGAAGACTTTGCCAAAGATATGAGTAAGTCTATGTCAGAAAGGCATGTGAATGCTGAGCTGGATGAAGAACTGAAATGGGATTACCTTGACCACATTATGCAACACAAAGCTTACAAAGCTACCAAAGCATAGTTCAAAGATTGGTCAGCAAATGATCTTAAAGAAGAAATTGACAGAACACAAGCAATGCTCAAAGTTCCTCTACATAAGCCAAGACCACCTGATTGGAAGAAAAAAAGGAAGATAGATCAGAACATAGCTTTAAAGCTTAAAAGGACGAAGCAAGAGCTGGTTGCTTCTAACTATGGTAGTGAAAGGTCAGTTGCTAGATGGTCTGAGTCTAGGGTTGTAGCCACCTACAGAAAACTAGAAGATCTTAGAAAGAAAGATCCTACAGTTCCAAGAAAGCCAGACTACTCAACAGATGTTATCCCTCATCAGACCCAAACCTCTAAAAAGTAGCCCTTATCTTCTATCTTACCCACAATTGCCTTACATCAAGTAAAAAGGCAAAAGCAGATGGATGAGGATGATGAACAGAGGTTTGAAGAACACATAAAAGAGGGAATTAAAAACCAATTACTCTATCATACTGATGTTGCAAATGACAAACTAAAAGAAACAATCTCCAAACTTGTAAGCAAATCACTTCCACCAAGCTCAACAATAAGTCTTCCCCCACAAAAGCCAGATGATTCAAAACTTCTAAAATGGAAGTCATCCTTAGACACCCATGAATTGACTCTACTTAGATCAAATGGCAAGATTCAAAAGCTGAAAATGGAGGATGCATATGGTCTGGATACAACTGATCTACTAGATCTACTGAACCTTGAATTACAAAGGGATTTTGAAGACATGTTGTCTATGAACTTTGAACTACAGTTCAAAGAGAAAATTAAGGAATTTTGGTTGAGAAATCAAGATCAGAAATAAAGATCAGAAATGAAGAAGAGTTTTGGCATCATCTAGGGGGAGATTGTTGGATCTATTGAACCCAATAAAAGAACCGATGATTGAAGAGCCAAAACAATCTCTAACATCTGATCCTTTATAATAAAGATCTATTACTCCAAACTCTGCTGAGACTTAAAGACTGTTCACAGGATCTAATCAACGACTAAGATCTTCTGGAATCCATGGTCTGCTGACGAGAACCTCTGTTGAAGATAAAGTCTGTTGAAGTGATGTGTGCTAAAGACTAACAAAGATAAAGCCCAATAGAGGATATCTCAACAGTTGTTATCATTAGAGTTTATATTGTATTTTAATGTAACAGTGTTTAGGTCTAACAGAGGTTAGAGTTTGTTAGGTTGTCATGTTATTCCCATTTCCCGAAGTGTTTCACCAGCTCAAGTCTTGGGTCCTGAAATACATGTAATTTTAAAAAGTCAACAAAAGTTGGCGAGTTCATGTAGTTATTGTTTTCTTATAAAATGTCATGTTTGTAATCCAGTAATGAAATCTGAGTATGTTATTAGCATTCATGTAATTTAAGGAATCTATTAGTGTGTCGCGAGCACCCTGATATACGTGCCATAAGTAAGCAACCAAACCGAGACAACTTTTACATTATTGGTATCACAAAAGCACTCCTAAGGGTATATCAACTAGGAGTGGAGCGCACCCCAAACTCAATAGATCTATACCTTTTACACCTTTGTCACGAAGTGATTAATGGTTACTATTGTCATCATCCTACTTATGCACATTTGATCGTGTTATCATCTAAACCCATAGCTAACATACCGTTTGTTATGACATGTATTTCCCCTCGATGGTTTTTAAAAACAAAACTTTGAAATAATTGAAAGAAGGGACGTGAACTCACTATTTTGCGTTCCGTAAGTCGTACTTATTTGAATTCGAGTGTCTGTACACATGTGTAACTTACATCTGTATTAACTTCTTTAGATACCTAGGTCTCGTTGGACCTCGTACAAGTTGTTCATCATGAATTCTTGGTGTGTATTTATTTATCATATTAGAACAACTTAATTGTTATTATAGTGTTGGTAGTTCGTTTGTTCGATTATGATTTATATACATATATTTCACAAATATATATATGTTGTCATTATTAGATCGTGTCTGAACGGGCCTCGCCCTTCACATGTCCTCGTACCTTGCACGCGCGTCATTGGGCCTAGCCCATGTCATGTATGTCATTGGGCCTAGTCCATGTCTTTTTGTGATTGGGCCTAGCCCATGCAATTATGTCATTGGGCCTAGCCCATGAAATTACGTGATTGGGCCTAGCCCATGAAATTACGTGTTTAGGCCTAGGCCATGAAATTATGTGATTGGGTCTAGTCTATTAAGGAAATGGGCCTAGCCCAAAATTAATTACCCAAGTCCATAAGTATATATTCTTGCATTTTTATAATTTCCATAAATGTTGTAGTTTATAAGTATTCTATTATACTTATATAAAATCTCTTGGAAACTTTTATATATTTCAACTTTCCATATTTTGGTTATCGGTTATATATTCGTTAAGCGTTTACAAATATATTATTTTTAGACGTGTCGTCGTAGTCATTTAATATATAAATCCGCGTTGAGAGTCGCCCAAGTGTCGTAGTAGCTTTTAATGATGGCGATATGTTCGTTGACGACGGTGAAACAGTGTATTGTATAAATTTGACCATTGTCCGAATAGTCCGCTCGTCCGATTATTTGTTTCAAGAATGTGTAAAGTGTATGTGTTCATGTAATTTTATACTTGGTAACTTTCAAGTATTTGGTCTGTTGAATTAGTTGGGTATTTTCTACTGTATAACCTAGACTTTCAAGATAAATACACACATATATACATGTATTTTACCCATTCACTTATGATGGTGACAAAGTATATACGTTTATTTATACCCAAAAATATATATGTAGTAAATAATACTCATTTTAAACTTGTAAAAAATATATATAAGTATTTATTAAATTCTTGGAAGGTTAAGGTTTAACCCTTGTCATTAAAACTTCTTTAATGACGGTTTAGGTCACTAATCGTGTTTAACCCCGTTAATCACCTTGTTAATTACACTTTAGTTGCGATTAGATTTTAGAAAATTTCGTCATAGTTTTCCCTAAACTAAGGTGTTTTCCACGTTTCAAAAACGTATTTAAACCAATTTTCAATTTCCTAAATCATAGTTAATTCATCAAGCTTATTAAAACTCATTTTCAAGTAGCATATAACTTTTCTTCAACATTTAATGAGCTTTTAATCATATATTTTTATACTTTAAAGCCTCTAAAAATTCCATATCTTTTAAGATTATCAAAACACCAAGATTTTCATGGACAACTTTTATAACCATTTTATATAACTTGTTTTATATAAAAATCAACTTTACTAGCTTTCAAGATCCAAGTTTCAAGTCTCATCATGTATCATACTTTTTAAGAACAACTTCAAGACCACATATATATTAAGGTCATGAACTTGAAGATGATGATCTTACATGATTTAAACATATACTTGTTTAAATCACATTTTTAAGCTTAATATAGAAAGATTATCACTCTTGTAAATACTACAACAAATAAACAACATGATCATCACAAATCACATATTTATAGCTTGTTATTTCTTGTTATCTTTTTAGGTTTTGGATAATTTCTTTCAAGACGTTCAAGATGAAGTTTACTTGTTCTTTTGAAATCTACATATTATAAGAACTTGAAATCTTAAACAAGTTAACTTACTACATGCTCTTAGGCTAGGGATGATTCAAGATTAAGATGTTGGTGAGAGAATGAAGATCAAGATGATGAGAAAGCTCCAAAGAAAGCCCTAATGCTTCTCCATCCTTGCTAGCTCCATAAATGGCCTTGTAATGGCTTTAAAGTAAGGATAATATGGTGTTTAGTGATGGTTGTATGGTGGTTTAGGGTGGTGGTGATGGGCCGAGAATGAGAGAAAGACTAGAGGAGTGTTGGTAATGTTTTTGAAGTGAAAATGTTGAAGGAATGGTGGTGATAATTTATAATCTTTCAAGATCTTTAGAAATCTACTTAGACCATCCTCCTCATCCTAATCCATCATGTGTGTAGCAACAACGGAAGATTTGTGGGCCCTCTGTGTTGACCAAAAATTGTAACGGGGGGGGGGGGGTAAAGTGTAACTTATTTTATAATGTCACACCCCGACCCGCAGCGGAATAAAAGTCGGGGCATAATTGGGTTATCACCAAAGCTCATGATATTTACTAATATGTTTCATATTTATTAAAGTCAAAATTACATTCCAAATAATCCAAACATGTCCATACAATACAAAGAAAATAACCAAACAAAATAATTCCAAGCTCTAAATCATTTTATTCTTCTAGTCCAATCCTATGTGTTTCTGGCTGCAGCGGGTTCACCTGTATCATGTGTAAAAATGGGGGTTTTTGGGTCAACATAAGTTGGCGAGTGAACCTTGTTAGATAAACATTTATTATTGATTTACTTGTTAGTTTATCAATGAAAAATTGTGCATAATCATAAATGAGCAAATGTAAATAATCAAGCAGTAGCAATAGCAATCACAACTATAACATACAATAACATATGATAGCATACATTAACATACCAACATCATACGATAAATAACATGAATGAAACTGTGCGATCAAGGCTCAATCAAACGGAGCCGATCGTATTGCATGTACTGAAAATGATAAATGTCTGTGCGATCAAGGCTCAATCAAACGGAGCCGATCGTATGTTGGCACACCAGGTTCACGCTCATAATGTAATGGGGAACTTGCTCAACGCTCATAATGTAACGGGGAGCGGCGGCCTATGAAATTGCATGTACTGAAAATAATAAATTGAATCTAACAATAACCACACAAACAGTTGAAACAAGCTGAATACACATGTTCATGATATGATGTATGCACAATGATTTAAATATAATATATAGCAAGACACATGATGCACCCCAAAACGTGATTACAACGGGGAATTTGTAAAGATTCACTCACATTGGGTGCGTTTGATTGGAGATGGTGAGATGCGCACGAGTTGTAAGAGCGGAACAACGAGAATTAACTAACCTAAATAATAATGGAAAATATAGTAAATGAATGGATTTTATTAAGGATTTTAATAAAATTTTTTAGATATATTTTTACGAGTTTAAGGCTATTTCCTATCTTTAAAACATTATTTTTAAGTATGTTTAATTGATTTTTAAATTAAATTAAATAATTAAAAATATAAAAATATGTTGACTTTTTGGGTTGACCGTTGACTTTTTGACTTTGACTGTTTGACCGGTTTATTGTGTGACTGAAATGCGCTAGGTGAGGCTCGAACTCGTGACCTCCCGTACGCGTGCACGCAGCTCTACCAACTGAGCTACGTGTCTAACCCGAAATAATTCTGTTTTTAATTATACTTATATATTAACTCAATTTATCCAAAATCCTTTTATTTTCAAAAACATTTTAATTCGTCGAACCGGTGCCACTAACAGGTCTCGAACCCGGGACCTGTGCTTTAACGTTACACACAGTCCACCGCTGGACTGTGTGTCTAACTTGGTTAATATACAAATTTTATTATACTTAACAACTAACGGAGTTAACCCGGTTCAGTTTTTAAACAAAAAGGCATTTTATTACATAGAGGGTGCGTGTATCAGGGATCGAACTCGGAACGTATGCGTGTTTTTGTTCGCACACAGTCCACCGCTGGACTGTGTGTCTAACCCGTTCAAAATACCAATTTTAATTATTCTTATATTGTTAGCGCAGTTCATCTTCTTCGTTGGTTTTTACAGACCGCAGATTACACCATTATATCTTGTTAATTCGATTGTTAAACATTGCACAGACTAATATGAGATAGCAGAGATGATTATTAGAAGTAAACATACCGGTGAACGATTTATTACAGAATTCCGGCAAGGCGTCGGTCTCTGTTTTTATGAACTTCAACTGAGCAAATCGGTTAATCGTTTTGATTAGCTAATCATGGAATTGAAGTGCTAAACAAACGTTAACAGTGTGTTTGAAGGTCCTTACCGTTTCACAGACGAAAATAAAGATTTCCAGAAATTTTCCGGCGAACTGGAATTATCCGATAACGGCGTCTGAATTCGATTTCAAGTGAAAGGTTTTAGTTAGAAATAGCTTAACAATTGTTAGACTTCGACGGTATTGAAGGACTTACCGTTTTGATGAAGAATACGGTTTTCCGGCGAACTTGCAGAAATTTCCGGCGAATAAAACTTCTCCGGTGGACTGTAAAGTGTGCGGAAATGTAATTGGAGGTTTGTGGAATGTTTCTGAGTCGTGAAGGAGTACAAAGATGGAAGTAAAACTGGAATTGAAGATTTTCGGTTATAAAAACCGATCCACTTCTAGAATTCAAGTTCATTCAAGGCAACTTGATTAAAAACGTCGGTATATCGGTTATACTCATTGAACCGTGAGTATTCAGAACGCCTTTGCGCGTTTGATAACCGATTTCAGTTACAATTGGCGTAACCGATTGATTTACATTCGTCTATAAGATTTATTTGTTTCCTATAGATGACAGAAAACAAACAAGTGGCGGAGTGGTTAAGCGTGTGAGTGTTAAGTCTTTGGAGTTACAACCTGGCTGACCCGGGTTCGAGTCCCGGCAGCCCCATTTTATTTTTACTTGTTTTATTTATACTTTTTATCAATTATAACTTTTATGGTTTAGTTTGTTTATTAATTATGTATCATTAAAAATTAAAATAAACATAAATAGGCAACGACACATTTATAACTTGATATTCGATTACAAACGGAGCGGGTTTGGTAAAACCCGTTTTCGACAAATGTTATAGTATCCCCTACTTTTAGGAATTTCGTCCCGAAATTTAAGTAGTAGAAGTAGTAGGAAAAAGATGCGGGTATTTTTCACGCATTGAGTCTTCACGTTCCCAAGTTAACTCAGGTCCCCGTTTCGACTCCCAGCGTACCCTAACAATTGGAATGCGACTCCGTCGTAGACGTTTTTCTCCGAAATCCATGATCTCTACTGGTCTTTCAATAAAATGCATAGATTCATCAATCTGAATATCTTCCAGAGGAATGTGGAGGTTTTCATCAGCGAGGCACTTCTTCAAGTTTGATACGTGGAATGTGGGATGAATCCTGTTGAGTTCTTCTGGTAGATCAAGCTTGTATGCTACAGGTCCTACTCTTTCGAGTATCTTGAAAGGTCCTATGTAGCGTGGTGCTAGCTTGCCTTTTTGACCAAAACGAACTACTCCCTTCCACGGTGATACTTTTAGAAGTACATGATCACCAATGTTAAACTCTAAAGGCTTCCGTCGTTTATCTGCATAACTCTTTTGACGACTCTGAGCCGCTAGAAGATTGTTTTGAATTTGATGGATCTTGTCTGTGGTTTCTTGATTCAATTCCAGACCAGTGATTTGAGCTTCCCCAATTTCGTGCCAACATACTGGAGATCGGCACTTACGACCATATAAGGCTTCAAAAGGTGCCATGCCGATGCTTGAATGATAGCTGTTGTTGTACGAAAATTCAACTAATGGGAGATGAGCGTCCCAATTTCCCTTGAAGTCTATGACACATGCTCGAAGCATATCTTCAAGAGTTTGAATGGTGCGTTCAGATTGACCATCAGTTTGAGGGTGATAGGCGGTACTGAGATCTAATCGCGTACCCATAGCGGCTTGTACTGCTTGCCATGTTCGTGAAGTGAAACGACCATCACGATCAGAAATAATGCTTAACGGTACTCCATGTCAGCTTACGATTTCGCTGATATAAATACGAGCTAGCTTTTCGTTCTTGAAATCTTCGCGGATAGGAATAAAGTGAGCTGATTTTGTAAGTCGGTCAATTATTACCCATATAGTGTCATACCCACCAGAAGTGCGAGGTAACCCGGTAATGAAGTCCATGGTTATATTTTCCCACTTCCATACAGGTATTTCAGGTTGGACCAGAAGTCCTGAGGGTCTTTGGTGTTCAGCTTTCACCTTGGAACATGTAAGGCACTTAGAAACAAAAACAGCAATATCCTTTTTTATTCCAGGCCACCAATAGGTATATCGTAGGTCTTGATACATCTTATCGGCTCCTGGGTGTATAGAGTATCGCGTTTTGTGAGCTTCATTCATAAGAATTTCACGAAGATTGTTGTGGTCAGGAATCCAGATACGATCTAGGTAGTACATAATACCATCAGATTTAGTTTCAATTTTAAGTTCAGCTCCACAGGACATCTCCTTTCGCACATCATCTTCTGTTACTGAAACATGTTGGGCTTCTCGAATTTGATCCTTAATGTCAGTTATGATTTGTGAACATAGAAGACGAATGGAGTTCGCATAACCCTTTCGACTAAGTGCATCAGCCACCACATTTGCTTTGCCAGGGTGGTACCGAATTTCACAGTCGTAGTCATTTAGAAGTTCGACCCATCTTCGTTGCCTCATGTTTAACTCCTTTTGATTGAAGATATGTTGAAGACTCTTGTGGTCAGTGTATATTTCACACTTAGTACCATAGAGATAATGTCTCCATATCTTAAGAGCGAACACAATGGCTCCAAGTTCCAGGTCATGGGTGGTGTAGTTCTTCTCATGCATCTTGAGTTGTCTCGAAGCATAAGCTATAACTTTTCCTCTTTGCATCAAAACGCAGCCTAATCCTTGCCCTGACGCGTCGCAATAGACCACAAAATCATCACAACCTTCAGGAAGAGTGAGGATTGGTGCATCACAGAGTTTTTGTTTAAGGGTTTGGAAGGCTTCTTCTTGCTTGGGTCCCCATATGAAAGGTTTTCCCTTATGAGTTAAAGCCGTGAGTGGTACAGCAATGCGTGAGAAGTTTGAAATGAATCGATGATAATAACCAGCCAAACCAAGAAAAGATCTTACTTCAGTTGGTGTACGTGGCGCTTGCCATTCTTGTACCGCTTTGATCTTTGAGGGGTCGACATGTATTCCCTTGTCATTGACTACATGTCCAAGGAATTGCACCTCTTTTAACCAGAATTCGCATTTGGAGAATTTGGCATAAAGCTTTTCATTCTCTAGAAGTGTAAGGATGAGTCGAAGATGACGCTCAAGATCAGTTTTAGATTTTGAATAAATAAGAATGTCGTCGATGAAGACTATAAAAAATCGATCAAGATAAGGTTTGCAGACTCTGTTCATTAGGTCCATGAAGACTGCTGGAGCGTTGGTTAAACCAAATGGCATGACCATGAATTCATAATGACCATAACGAGTTCGGAATGCGGTCTTTGGGACGTCTTCTTCATGTACTCTAAGTTGATGATAACCAGATCGAAGGTCGATTTTTGAAAAGCAGCTGGCACCTTGAAGTTGGTCAAGAAGATCATCAATGCGAGGTAATGGATAGCGATTCTTGATTGTTAATTTGTTGAGCTCTCTGTAGTCGATGCACATACGAAACGATCCATCTTTCTTCTTTACAAAAAGGACAGGTGCACCCCAAGGCGATGAGTTAGGACGTATGAATCCCTTGTCAGTCATCTCTTGTAATTGACTAGCTAGCTCTTGCATTTCAGAGAGGGCTAACCTATAAGGAGACTTTGCAACCGGTGTAGCACCAGGTATAAGATCAATACGGAATTCGACTTCTCTAACTGGAGGAAGTCCTGAAATGTCGTCAGGAAAAACTTGCGGGAAATCTTTTACTACTGGAATGTCTTCAAGTTTCTTCTCCATGGTTCCCTTTTTGATGATATGAGCTAAAAACGCGACATAATTCTTGCGAATATATTTTTGAGCTTGAAGACAAGACATTAAGCTGAGCCCTTTCGACGAGGTTTCTCCAAAGATTCGAAGAGTCTGACCGTTTGAAAGAGGAATACGTATAAACTTTTCGTGACATACAACTTCTGCCTGATGTTGACTGAGCCAGTCCATATCAATTATGATATCAAAACTTCCCAGCTTCATAGGAATAAGGTCAACTGAGAAGTCGTGGTCGTTTAAGGTGAGTGTACAGTTGCGTATAATAGAGTTTAATGAGACCGGTTCCCGTCTGCAACTTCTACCGTTATGGATTCCATGAGCTTATCACGATTTTGGTTTAGGATAGGTTCAAATTCTAAGGACACAAAACTTTTATCCGCGCCAATATCAAACAACATGGATGCATAGCTCCCATTTATAAGGAACGTACCGTTAACCACATTGTCGTCAGCTCTAGCCTGATTAGCGTTGATATTGAAAGCTCTTCCTCTTGCAGGTGGAGGAGCTTGGTTCGCTTGATTCACCGGGTTGGCTTGGGCCTGAGCATGAATAATGTTTACCAACCTTGGACAAGTGTTTCTGAAATGGCTTGGGTCTCCGCAATTGTAGCAAGCCCGCATAGGTTGACCCATAGGATAATTGGGTTGGTAATATGTTTGGGCTAAATGTTGGGCGGGTGGATATAGTAGGGGTTGTTGGGCTTGACCCATTATTTGCTGGTGGGTTTGGGTTAAAGGCTGGTGGCGGTTCGTTCGCTGAGGCATGCGGCAGGTTTGAACAGTATGACCTGCGCGACCACAGCCGGTGCAATATTGGCATAGATGATCAGGAGAATGGTGGTATTGGCAACGGTTGCATTTTGGTAATGGGCCAGAGTATGGTCTTTTGTATGGTGCAGGTGAAGGGGCAACTTGGGTAATGGGTGCAGCAGGAATAGGGAAATTGGTTTGTGTAACAGCGAAGTTTCTGGTGTTGCGCTTCCTCTTGTTAGCAAACTTAGAGGAGGAGATGGAATGGTTTGAAGTTTGACCCTCAACAGGGGCTTTCTTTTTCTCTTCTTTAAACTTACCGTTGCGAATTCGATTCTCGGTCAGTTCAGTCGCTAGCTCCAAAGCAGCTTCAAGTGTTGCTGGCGAAATGCTGAGAACTGAATCTTGAATTTTCGAGGGAAGACCTCGAATATAATGCTCGATCAAGCGATAAACTGGGGTAAACAAATTAGGGACCATTTGGTTCAACTCTAAGAACCGCTTGTTGTAGGTGGTATGATCTCCCTCCTTTTGCTTTAAAGAATGAAATTCGTCCTCCAACTTTTTAATTTCACTCCTAGGACAGAAACACCTAGTCATGATTTCCCTTAACTCCTCCCATGTTAAGGCCATTGCATCATCAATTCCCCTCTTCCCCTTTTCAGTATTCCACCAGGTGAGAGCTACCCCAAATAGTCTCCCGGTGGCGTATCGAACCTTGCGATCCTCAGGACAATCGTAGTTGAGGAAGGTGTTTTCCATTTCCTCAAACCAATGGAGGAGAGCAGTGACACCTTCGGTCCCTTCAAATTTAGGAGGATCGCAAGACTTGAAATGTTTGTATGAGCACTTGCTGGTAGGAGGGTTGCCAATGTTCTGGTCATGTTGTTGGGGAGGATTAGTGGGATTTGTGGCGAGAGCTTGTTGTACTTGAACCACAATGTCAGGTATCACCGCGGCCATTTGTTTCGCGATTTGTGTGGCCAAGCGTTCGTGAGACCTTCCTGATCTTTTACCCCCTCGTTGTTATCTAGACGACATCTACAGAAACATACATAAGAAGATTGTGAGTTTATGGAGTCTTTTTAGGTGTCATGTGTCTTTAAGAAAATGAAAGTAACATAAATATCAATAATGCAACTACATCCATAGGATGTCTTGGGTTTGCTCATGTTGGGCCTCAAATGTCTCCCATACCTTCACATGTATAGTCATGTGGGCCCCCATGACTATTGGCTTGGTAGGATTCACATTAGTATTGGCGATTTAACACTCGCATCACCCGAATGCAAACCACAAAATATGTTCACGAGATGTATGGTCGGAATGAGTCCAGGTGTAGACACAATGACAACTCAAAGTGGGGTTAGCTCACACGACGTTTGGTATAGCATGCTTTGGCCTAATAGGTACTTCGTACTCTCATCGTTAGTCCCCAGGTAGGCAAACTGGTCCTTTATTTTGGATTTATACGAATGCCAGCCTAGACAGGACGTTCCGACTACCGGTACTGGTACCCTTCCAGTTACTACATGCCCGTCATGAGAACTCACTTTGATGAGATTTGAAAACACAAAAATCGTTGTAAAAGCAATCATGAAAATGATGTGGTGTGTGCTTTCAGGAATGTGATATGTTATGAGATTATGATTTATGATAGGCATTATATGATAATATATACTTATGAACATGCTTGCATAACATTGAATGTAACATTTAACATAAAACATATAAACATCATGAAATTTGCCATGTAACACACAAAAATCTTAAAAATTTCTAATCAACTATAGTATAGGCTCTAAGGGTCTAATAACCTATCCTATATCCCTATAGTCATGGCTCTGATACCAATCTGTCACACCCCGACCCGCAGCAGAATAAAAGTCGGGGCATAATTGGGTTATCACCAAAGCTCATGATATTTACTAATATGTTTCATATTTATTAAAGTCAAAATTACATTCCAAATAATCCAAACATGTCCATACAATACAAAGAAAATAACCAAACAAAATAATTCCAAGCTCTAAATCATTATATTCTTCTAGTCCAATCCTATGTGTTTCTGGCTGCAGCGGGTTCACCTGTATCATATGTAAAAATGGGGGTTTTTGGGTCAACATAAGTTGGCGAGTGAACCTTGTTAGATAAACATTTATTATTGATTTACTTGTTAGTTTATCAATGAAAAATTGTGCATAATCATAAATGAGCAAATGTAAATAATCAAGCAGTAGCAATAGCAATCACAACTATAACATACAATAACATATGATAGCATACATTAACATACCAACATCATACGATAAATAACATGAATGAAACTGTGCGATCAAGGCTCAATCAAACGGAGCCGATCGTATTGCATGTACTGAAAATGATAAATGTCTGTGCTATCAAGGCTCAATCAAACGGAGCCGATCGTATGTTGGCACACCAGGTTCACGCTCATAATGTAATGGGGAACTTGCTCAACGCTCATAATGTAACGGGGAGCGGCGGCCTATGAAATTGCATGTACTGAAAATAATAAATTGAATCTAACAATAACCACACAAACAGTTGAAACAAGCCGAATACACATGTTCATGATATGATGTATGCACAATGATTTAAATATAATATATAGCAAGACACATGATGCACCCCAAAACGTGATTAAAACGGGGAATTTGTAAAGATTCACTCACATTGGGTGCGTTTGATTGGAGATGGTGAGATGCGCACGAGTTGTAAGAGCGGAACAACGAGAATTAACTAACCTAAATAATAATGGAAAATATAGTAAATGAATGGATTTTATTAAGGATTTTAATAAAATTTTTTAGATATATTTTTACGAGTTTAAGGCTATTTCCTATCTTTAAAACAATATTTTTAAGCATGTTTAATTGATTTTTAAATTAAATTAAATAATTAAAATATAAAAATATGTTGACTTTTTGGGTTGACCGTTGACTTTTTTACTTTGACTGTTTGACCGGTTTATTGTGTGACTGAAATGCGCTAGGTGAGGCTCGAACTCGTGACCTCCCGTACGCGTGCACGCAGCTCTACCAACTGAGCTACGTGTCTAACCCGAAATAATTCTGTTTTTAATTATACTTATATATTAACTAAATTTATCCAAAATCCTTTTATTTTCAAAAACATTTTAATTCGTCGAACCGGTGCCACTAACAGGTCTCGAACCCGGGACCTGTGCTTTAACGTTACACACAGTCCACCGCTGGACTGTGTGTCTAACTTGGTTAATATACAAATTTTATTATACTTAACAACTAACGGAGTTAACCCGGTTCAGTTTTTAAACAAAAAGGCATTTTATTACATAGAGGGTGCGTGTATCAGGGATCGAACTCGGAACGTATGCGTGTTTTTGTTCGCACACAGTCCACCGCTGGACTGTGTGTCTAACCCGTTCAAAATACCAATTTTAATTATTCTTATATTGTTAGCGCAGTTCATCTTCTTCGTTGGTTTTTACAGACCGCAGATTACACCATTATATCTTGTTAATTCGATTGTTAAACATTGCACAGACTAATATGAGATAGCAGAGATGATAATTAGAAGTAAACATACCGGTGAACGATTTATTACAGAATTCCGGCAAGGCGTCGGTCTCTGTTTTTATGAACTTCAACTGAGCAAATCAATTAATCGTTTTGATTAGCTAATCATGGAATTGAAGTGCTAAACAAACGTTAACAGTGTGTTTGAAGGTCCTTACCATTTCACAGACGAAAATAAAGATTTCCAGAAATTTTCCGGCGAACTGGAATTATCCGATAACGGCGTCTGAATTCGATTTCAAATGAAAGGTTTTAGTTAGAAATAGCTTAACAATTGTTAGACTACGACGGTATTGAAGGACTTACCGTTTTGATGAAGAATACGGTTTTCCGGCGAACTTGCAGAAATTTCCGGCGAATAAAATAAACTTCTCTGGTGGACTGTAAAGTGTGCGGAAATGTAAATGGAGGTTTGTGGAATGTTTCTGAGTCGTGAAGGAGTACAAAGATGGAAGTAAAACTGGAATTGAAGATTTTCGGTTATAAAAACCGATCCACTTCTAGAATTCAAGTTCATTCAAGGCAACTTGATTAAAAATGTCGGTATATCGGTTATACTCTTTGAACCGTGAGTATTCAGACCGCCTTTGCGCGTTTGATAACCGATTTCAGTTACAATTGGCGTAACCGATTGATTTACATTCGTCTATAAGATTTATTTGTTTCCTATAGATGACAGAAAACAAACAAGTGGCGGAGTGGTTAAGCGTGTGAGTGTTAAGTCTTTGGAGTTACAACCTGGCTGACCCGGGTTCGAGTCCCGGCAGCCCCATTTTATTTTTAGTTGTTTTATTTATACTTTTTATCAATTATAACTTTTATGGTTTAGTTTGTTTATTAATTATGTATCATTAAAAATTAAATAAACATAAATAGGCAACGACACATTTATAACTTGATATTCGATTACAAACGGAGCGGGTTTGGTAAAACCCGTTTTCGACAAATGTTACATATAATATGTGTTTATTTGTTAGATATTTAGGTGTTTAACTTAAGTATGATAATTAGGGGTTGGTCTTGTATCATTAGGGAATGATTAGGGTTTAGGATGTTAAGTAAAATTAGTTCCTTTGATTAGTTGGTATTAGTCTTGGATGGTAAGAATACCACTAGTTCGCTTATCAGTTCGATACCGGTTGATATATGAAAGTTACTCTTTAGTACCAGAAGCTTTGGTTTCTGTTTCCCATAAATGCTATGGTGTTTATCAGGATACTTTTGACATCAAAATATGGTTACTAGCTCACCAGTCGAGTAGATGTTGAGTTTAAGTGGTAGAAACACTTTCTGTTTTGTTAACCCCTCGATAACGACACTTTTATATTATACTGACGGATAATTCCGCAAGTTGAAAATCCAAAACCATGAGGTGTATGAAGGGGTTACGGATCCCTAATAAAGCTTAACTAGCTCTCTAGATTAATGTATGAGGCTATCGGGTATTGAAATCTTTGTCGGTTCGACAATCAGTCGCTTTCCGGTCAAGTTGTGCACTGCTTGTCGTAATACCGGAAACGATGTCTTTTATGCATTTTTGATATCCTCATATTGCTTTAAGACGCTTGTCATAATTCTGTTATAATTCTAGAGTCCCAGAAATGCCGAATTAATGTTGCGAACTAATTGAAATTGTCACATTTTTTAGCCGAAAAGGACAATTTTGAAGTTTAAGCGTTAAACCAGAAAGTTATGTGTTACTGGAATATGTGTTCCCACATTAGTGTTTTCATGTATGTGGACTAGTTATCTCATTCATATGTCATTATTCATCGTTTGTTTCATTTCAGCAGTTTTGCTGACATGAATAGTGCAACTGTGAATAGTGCTCCCAACACTTTTAGGGCATAGTCTGATTTGTTTCGCGTCGTGACAGAAACCAATATATGTTATAGCGTGATTCACTTGTCCTAACACTTGTGATATGACGTATGACTCGGTTATGTAATCAAATTACGATGAAATGCATGAGTTATGTACTTACGATAGTGATTAGATTGTATAGAATTACCATTTATTTGTTGTATGTCACACATTTCCGCTGCATTGTTTCATTGATTATTATATTCTTTTATTGATCTCATCTAAAACAATCACATCAATATCAAACTCAGATTCTATCAAATATTCCCTTAACGTATCACACGGTAATAGAACTTGAAATGTTCATGCATTTTGTTTAAGTGGATAAATAATACTGTACTCGTCTTGGACTGCTTTTCATGAAAATTACTTAAAGAATTATCTAATAGTGTGAAAAACAGTTTGATTTTGCTAATATGATCTTCTTACCGGTGATTCTCACAAAAGTAGAGTGTTTATTGCTTTCCTTATTTTTTTCAGAAAATATAAAAATCCAAAAAGATTTTCCTTTTCTTTAAAATTCTCAGCGTACGGAAAATAGTTTTTCAAGGAGGAGTTGTTACCGATAGGGGGAGACAATGTTAGAAGATGGTTTCAATTTTGAAAACCTGTAGTATCTAGAGTGTTTGAAAATTTTGAGTGTTGGTTTGAGTTCAAAATTTCTTAATCTGTGATACAGTTTTACCATCTCTTGATTAATAATAACTTGTTTAACTATTTTGACAAAATCTTATGGTTTCTCGAGATGTTTATTTTATAGTATACAGAGTGAAGCAGTGTGTTTCTGAGAAGTTGAAATAATAAGATGAGGAATTTGTTGCTGCTTGGTAGAATCTTCCTTCTACAATGCAGAACACAGATATGAAGATATACTTGGATTGCTTATTCCAAACTTGGAAGATTTGGTGATTGGATGCATAAGCTTAGGGAGAGTCTGTTGCTGACAGAATTCGTGTTGAAGCTGACGCCATCCAAAGACCAAAAACTGTGAGATTCTGAAGACTAAAGTTCACCTTTGCGAGCTATTGTCAAGGGGGAGTTTGTTGGTGTATTTTATGTGACAACAACTTGGTTTGGTCTTTAGATATTAAACAAGACTTGGATATGAGGACGTCAAAGGAAATCCGAGTTTATCAAGTCTAAGTTTATCAAGTAAAGATCTGAGTTTGTGAAGTTTCTCAAGCTTAGTCCGAATTTGTGAATGTTATAATCAAGTCCGAATTTGAGAGTTCATCAAATTCGAATTTGTAAGGCAATGGTGCAAGTCCGAATTTGTTATGCATGTCTGAGTTTGTGTCTTTGTAATATCTTAGTCCGAGTTTGTGTTTTATTATGTACGTTGGCCTAGCCTAGTATGCATGGCTGTGTGTATATAAACAATGTTGCATTAGGGTTTTAGGTTAGACACTAGAGACACAGTCTAAGAAGTTACACAGAGTTCTATATAAGAGAAAACATAAAGAGTAGCTGTGAGTTCTTGTGATCTTGAGTGATTGTAAAAGTTGAGTTTGATAATCATTGAATAAAGGTTTAAAGTGTTTTGTGTGTTCTTCATCTTACATACTTGTTTCTGTGTTTTGTGTGGTCTATCAAGGGATTCCGCACCCTTGATTGATTGTCAATCTCGTAACGATCCATGTGATAGGGACCTATAAGAAAATTTATTTGTAATGAGAAAACCTACTCTATTTGTGACCATTGATCACCATGATCTAATAGTTGAGGAAATTAGAGGCTTTATTGATTTAAATCAGTTACATTCTTTGAGTTGAGAAGAGCATTGAGGCGTATTTGGTTAAAAACAATATGAACAAGGTACATAAAATAATATTAAATAGAGTTGACTATCATTTTTGTCCCTGTGGTTTGTTCAATTTTGCCATTTCAAGCCAATTGTCAAAATTGCACAAGTTTCCTCCCTGACATATTTTCGTCCAAAAATTAAAACCAAATTAAGTAACTCAGTTAAATGAAGGGACAAAATTTAAAACCCAGTTAAGTCACCCAATTAAGTCCTCCCTGACATCTTACCACTTGATTCCATATGCTGAGTGACTTAACTGGGTTTTAATTTTTGGACTAAAATTGCACATTTCTAGTATATTAGGGAGGAAACTGGTGCAATTTTCAAAAGTGGTATGAAATAGCAAAAGTGAACAAACCACAAGGACGAAAATGATAGTTAACACTACTAAATATATCAAAACATCTCCCATTCTCTCTCTTCTAGTACATATTGTCACCATCAAACTATCACTACCTCATATCTCCTATTCTCTCTCTTCTTGATTCTAAATATCAAAATCATCATCACCTCCGTTCGATCTCTCCATGTGTGTGAGAGAAAGTTGTTGCTTTAGAAAGAGAAACAAATTGTTGTTTTAGAGAGAGAAAGTTGCTAGTTAGAGAGAGAGAAACATGGATCTTTATCGTGTTCATCTAGAACACCAAGAATACACGCATAAGTGTGTGAGAGAGAAGTAGGTCTAAAATCGATCGGTTCTTCACACCCATTATCTCCCTCATCTTTCTTCTCTAGAAATTAAAAGCTTTGAACTCATGTGTGTGAGAGAAAGTTATTATTTTGGAGATAGAAACAAATTGTCCTTTTTTTTACAAAGTGAAAGTCATTGGAACACTAAGAACACATGAACAAATGTGTGAGAGAGAAGCAAGTTTGAATATCTTATTGTTGGGTTTCATGGGTTTTCACCATAACTTGGGGGTTTGGATTTATGTTTTTCGTAACCATTGTTACAAAAATTGAGTAATGCGATTATAAACATGGTAGATTAATTCCTAAAGTTGTTTAATGTAATGCGATTATTTACTTGACTTAGTTTTCTCCATTACATAGAGGTTTTGCTACTGTTTTGTGGTAATATAATACTATATGTGAGACTTCTTTTTGTTTTTTATGTTTAAGTGGTTGAAAGGTAGTAAAAACGCACTCCAAAAAGCGAGCAATTTGCCAAAAAGAAAAAAAGGAACATGACCTCGTTGGTTGAAAGTGTGTCAAAATTGTACTTGAAAAAGCGGGCGAATATCATACATGTTACATGTGTATTCAGAGTTATTTTGTTGGTGCATAATGTCTATTGCCTACGGCTAGGATATGTTGATTGTATATATAGGGCTTAGAACGTTAGTTTGTAAATGATAATGTATATTTTATTTTTTTTGTAGCTGACTCGTACGAGTGAGTCACATGACTCGTACGAGTGACACTCTTACACTCGTACGAGGCAACCACTCGCATGAGTCACACACTCTATTAAACACTCTCTTGTGCGAGTCATGTGTACCTATAAATTGAGGAGTGTTGTGTCAGAGTTAGGAATCATGTTGGTGTGGCGAAGCCCTTCTGAATTGTTTACTTGCACTATACTTGTTAACGTCTTTCAATACATTCAAGGCATTTAAGCAGTAGATCTCACTTGTTTGTTTGTCAACCTTACTAACAATGAATTCTGCCTATGTTAGTTGAGTCAGATCGGTCTGGTGCTCATCGGAGGAGTCGATCCCCCATTCACAAGTGGTATCACAGATGAAGACCACAGGTTGGGATCTAATCTTGAAAAGAAGAGTTACCTGAATGTCAACAAAGTTCATTAATTTGAAACTTTACATTGTTAAATAAATTTGTTGGTCAAACAACGGTCAACCAAGGTCATTAACTTGGATTTTGTAGGCAAATCAGATAACCAGGGTCATTAACTTGGACTTGGTTAACTGAGTGGGTTATTAAATAGATAAAAAATTCATAAAAAATCAAAAAATCAAAAATCAAAAAGTTTAACAAGTGTCAGAATTGACTCGTACGGTTGACATTAGTATTCATTCGCACGGACCATGGTTAGTATGAGCGACTACTGAATGAGTATAACGGGCTTATTCATTCGCATGAGTTAGTCTGTTGTCTCTGTGCGGTTGAGAGAGAATTTTGTGTGAAACAGTTCTTCCACTTCAAATTTCTTGATCTATACTACATACTGATACATTGGGGAGGTTGATTAGCACACCTCTTGCAATGGGAAAGGTACTTATGCTTGATTTAAGTCGTTATTATGCCGAATTTAGACCAAACGAACATAAAACATAGATTTAGGAAGATTTGACCGGTAAAACATAAAATTGAACTCAAAAACGTTAAAATCGGCCCTATTAACCTATAAGTCGACTTTCAATTTGATAAAATCTACATGTTTTAAGTTCGGATCTGACTTGGCGTTATTTCATACGATTTAGAACTCGTACGAAGAGTCACTCGTACGAGCAGATTATCAAATGTTTGTTCTTATTTCTACTCGTACGAGTGAGTATTCTACAAGTAAGTTTCTTAAATGTTTAAGTGTTGATGACTCGTACAAAGCATCGTTTGTACGAAGCTGTTTGGTTAAAATTCTTGAATCCAAGTAATTTGGTCATTTGTACGAAGTAGTGACTCGTACGAGTGAAGTTTTGACTCAAACTTAAAAACTGTCCAAGTATTTGACTCTTACGAATGGTGATTCGTACAAGTGGCTGAAAGTTGTAATTTTTTTGAAAAATTTCTAATGGTTTGAAATGTCTATTCTTGCAGGTCAAGAAATCTTCTTTTTCTCCGTTCCCTAACGTATGCTGTCTTCTGGATGATTCTATTCCAGAAAGTGCCGCTTATAGTGAAGTCTTAGATTTTTGGGCAGAGTTCCTGTAACAAAGGCTCTCACCAATCACCATACTGCGTATAGATCACATATTGAGTACTTATGGAATGCAGCAGAGTATGATACAAAAGAGAATGCGAATGTTTCAGATGTGAAGATTAAAGATGAAGATATTCAGGTTAAAATCATAGAAGACTTGGTCAGAAAAGTGCTGGAACTTAACGACCACGAAGATGATCCTACTGGATTTTTGGAGTACATGGTGAAGGGATGTTTTTATCATATGGGTTATGCCGGATTCGTGAACGCTGCTCCTTTTTAAAAGGCTAACCTTAGTGCGCCTTTTAGATATATTGCTCATTGTGTCATACATGCACTTAGTCACCGAAAAGGAGGTTTTGATGACTTCGTTGACTACCAAATGTGCATGATTACCGCACTCGTTCAGAACCTACCGTACAATTTTTCGAAGGTGATATTTTCTCAGATGGTCCAGAACACACAGAGAGAAAAGTTCTTCTAGTACCCAAGGTTCATTCGAATGCTGCTAGACCACTTGCATCCCAATCTGAAGAAAAAGAAGGATGATGTGCTGAAGTTAGAACATATGGATGTCTCTACTCTGAAGAAAATGACTCTACATCTCAAGACATTTCCAAATGCAAAGCCTGTGTTTGGAGCCATTGTTGACAAAGATTATATTGCTCCAGCACTAGGAAAACAGAGAAAATAAGGTAGTGGTGATGAGGATGAAGAGCTTACAGCGCTTGATGGGTTTATTGCGAAGTGAAGCGCCTGGTTTGTGAAAGAAGGGGTTAAGGGAACCAAGAGAAAGGCAACATCAACATCTTCTTCTTCTACTCATCTGAAGAAACAAAAAGTGTTAGGAAGTTCAAGATTAATTGACGAATCAGAGCCAGAGGAAAATATCGAAGATATGGCTGCTGATATTGAACGACAAGCGTTTGGAGAAAAAGAAAAGGTGGTTGAAGAAGCGTCCTCTTCCAGGACTAAGTCGGAAGACAGGATTGCTGAAGAAAAGGCAAGAGCTAAAGAAATAAAGAAAGAACATTTAGCTGTACTTAAGAGAAAAGCTGATGAAAAGAGACGTAAAGCGACAGGTGAAGATGATTCGACATATATACCTTCGGGTTCTGATTATGATACTCCTATGCACAAACCAGCAAAGAAGAAAACTCGACGTCTGAAAAGATCGGCAGAGAGAAGCACTGATTCTCCTAAAGACAAATCAAAGGAAAAAGTGCAAAAGCAGACTATAGAAGAAGTACATGTTGAGCCGACTCTACCAACACCACCATCACCGACTCGTTAACAAACGCCTCAGCCAGCACCATCTCCACCACAACAGCAAGCACCACAACCGACACCGCAGCCTCCGCCTCAACCCTCACAGTCTCAGTCTCATTTTGATTTTGACTTTGACTTTGGTGACATACCAGGGGCTGAAAATTTTACTGCTGACATGTTTAATGACCCACGTGTTGAAGAATTACAGAAGCAGGTCATGTTAGACACAGTCAAGATTGCAGAATTTCAGGAACTACTAAATGTGTTAAACGAAGAAAAACAGCAGCTTGAAGCCATGTTAGCCAGCATAGTATCTGAGAATGAGCGATTTCGGATTCGTATGGAAGAATATGAAGAAGAACATCTCAGAAGTGACAGAAAGATGAATTTATTTGAGAAGATAATGACTAAGAAGCTGGGTATTGATATTGCTGGTGAGATTGATGAGATAGAAAGAGCTGAAGCGAGATAGCGGGTTGCTGAACACGAACGCCTTGCTAAAGAATTATCGGACACACAAGGCAAAGGCAAAGAGAAATTCGGTGAGGATCCAGTGAATGTTACTACTGAGCCAAAAGCTGAATCTGTGCTAGTTATTACTGATATTGTGGTGTATACGATGACGAAGAAATTTGTGCTAGTAGGTAAGCCAAAAGATGTTGATATCGACATGTCTAATCTTTCAGCAAGACATCATGACTGGCTAATCAAGAAGAAGTTAGAGAAAGAACTGACGCGGAGGTTGTTGAGTTTGTTGAGGATGCTGAAAAAGAGAATGAGGACATAGATGCTTTTGATGGTCTATTTTTAGACAAGTCCAACGATGATGATAATGGTGGTGATGACGATATGGGAGGATCTGGTGTCCGGGTAACAGAAACTAATGAGACTGATGATATTGATTATTTTGCTTACTTGGATGACTCAGCAAATCAGGTAAGTGAAGATAGAGATCAAGGAAGAACTGAAGGTTTGAAATGTGCTCAGCAGGCAAGAATTCTCACGGTAATTGATATATCTACCGTCCTGTCATGCCAAAGCCAAAGATTTTATATCTTGAGCACGATGTTGAAGAAGGAGAGTTCGTTCATAGCTATACTAAAGAAGAGATAGCGGAAATGCTGGGAATGAACGAAGAAGAATTTGTGTTTGATTTTAAATACGCGTTGAAGGATATTAGTGCTTTCGAGCCAGTAGACTATGTCTTTGAGCATGTTGATGATGCAGATGATTATGATAAAGTTGTCATGGAGGATGATTCTGATGAAGATGGTACTAATCTTGCCGATAAGGGTACTGATGACTCCCCAACTTTTAGTGAGTTGTTTGCAGCTGAAAATGCTGATATTCTGAAATGTAAAGTTGAAGAAGCTGCTAAACAATGAACGATTCCTCAACAGATGTCTTGAGCTGAAATTGCTGAAATGAGGAAGAAATGGTTTAAAGAAACACCAGCGGAGCGCAAGTTTAAACGTCCTCTAGCTTTCTTTACACGTAATGCGGATATTTCACTAGGGGATATAATTAGCTGGGGATGGATCGAGGACCTTAATGTTTATGCTATTAAGAGGGAGATTGGGATCCAGTATTTCAGATATTTGAGCGATATAAAGTCCCTGCCGTATTGGGATATAAAAGAGCTTGTGCAAACAAAGATGATTAATCTGAAGATGAAGTTTCATGACCAACGGTTATGGAAATTGATCAAGCTTGAAGCAACGTATGGATTTACACACTGGAAGCCTCATTTCCCGAAGCGAATTACAAAGATCGATCCAATAACACAAGAGAAAGACGCAATGTTAATCGTTAAGAGGCCGAAAGTGATGAAGAATATGCCTCTAATAAAGATGGAACACGGTTTCTTCAAGATCTTCAAATGGTGGCACTATGATTCAAATACAGGTGAAGCTGTCATACGTGTGCACCTAGATGATGACTCTTGGAGGATTACTGAGGAGCTGGCCAAAGCCGTCATAGCACACAAACGTATATATGGGCTATGGCGTGGCATTCGAGCACTAGAACCGATGTGGCGAGTAAATTGTTCGAAGAAAGATATCGAATGTTTATTCAACAACAAAATCAGTTTTGAAGAGGGAGATAAAGAACAAGCACTCCAGTTTCAGAAGATAGTTAATGTCTGTTTCGCCAATGATATACATTCTGGATCGTCATGGAACACTTCATGGAGGAAACTGGAATAGACAAAGCAAATGAAGAAAGATAAGAAGGAAGAGAGGATTGCGAAGTGTTGGTGCATAATGTCTATTGCCTACGTCTAGGATATGTCATTTTTGTATATAGGGCTTAAAATGTCAGATTGTAAATGTTATTGTTTAGATTATATGTTTTGTAGCAGACTCATACGAGTGAGTCACTTGACTCGTACGTCACTCTGTTGATACAGTTTTGAGTATGTCGCTTGTTCTTAAATACAGTTGTAATTGTACGGTCTTAGCTCAAGTGTCTGTATAGGTTTGGTCGTGTCGAATAGATCGAGATATCCTTCTTTCTTGATCTAGTAAGACATCTTAGCTTGCCTGTGTTAATCAGTTGCATGTGTGCATACCGTTGAGTCTTGTAAATGTCATGTCTGCACACGTTCTCCAAAAATAAGGATTCTGTGCGAGTCAAAGGTTTCGTACGAATCACATGTTTCGTACGAGTGAAGCATTTCGTACAAAACAGTTGTTCCGTACCAAAATTCTGGAGTTGTTTCTCGTGTGTAATAGTGTGTTCCGTATGTCTGGCAACGTGTTTTCGTACGAGTACTAGCTTGGACACTATAAAAGCAAACACACACCTCTCAGTGAGGGTAAGACCTTTGGTCAAGAAGTTAACAGAACAAGCTAGCAAACTGATCCTTTGTGTGGGATATCTAAGTTAGCATTTCTGGTGAAGACGAAGACACAAGAACACAACAAGTTTGTTTGAGTCATACGAGCATTGTGTGTATATGTTTGTACTTGTTCTCAATCATTAATCAAAATAGTGAATCTTTGGTTACCCCATGTTCTTTACTTTGCTTTGCTTGCATGCACACTTGGATTCCGCACTTGTGTGTGTGTTATATGAACAAGGAATAGGTTTGACATCCGCAGGTGGACCTACAAGTGGTATCATGGCTTTGGCTCTTTCCTTGTTCAAAACCGGGCTTAGTTGTGTCTGAGCTAGTTTGAAGATTTCTGAAGTGTTCTTGAATCTCCAGCAGAATAAGTTTAGATAACTAACTTAAAACTTGGTTAAAATCTGTTGCATGCAGAAATTTTTATGGTAAAATTTTTCTGAAGAACACCTTTGAAGAAGAAATCTGCAAAAATTTGAATCTGATTAGTTTGGTAAGGCTGAAATTTTCTGACTTGGATCTGGACTTGGACTGTTGACTGTTAAAAAATTTGTGTTTTACCTAAAAGTGGGTAAGACAACAGGTTTTTCGAAAAGGCAGGTCTACACAAGAAAGGAAATCTCTCACCAAACCATTTCAGAAAAGATTCCTCTGAAAAAAACTGACAAAGCAGTTTGTGCGACTGAGTTAATTCGCACGAATCATCTGACCCGCACGAAACAACTGTCTCGCACGAAACATCCTGTTTCGCACGAAAAAACTGTCTCGCATGAAACAATTATGGTTTGTTTTTCGTTTTTTCAAAGCATTGTGATTTTAAGAATTTGTCATATTTTCGGATCAGTGAATTTTAAAAGGTAATTGTTATTGTGAAACTATTTTAAACCTTTAAATTTTCATAAAACAAGAAAATATAATGAGTTCTAACCCGTGGGATTGGTGTTGTTAAACCTCAAATCAGGAGTCTTTGCAAAGCTCCGCAACATCATGGGTAAAATATTTGATGCCTCAACATACAACTATGATCTCTACAAATCAGTGGGCGTGTGTTGCAAATCAGAATCAAAGCATCCAAACTCTGTTAATGAGCGAAAGTGAAACATGGAGTAATAACCGACCGCCGAAGTTAAATCACATGAACGATTATCCTTCATGAAAAAGTCATTTTCATACGTATGTTCTCGGTCAAAACACGGAATTGTGGACGTGTTTCACTACCCCCTACAATAAAGCACTTGAAGAAGCTGGATCAAATCCAACCTCATTGGCCAATCTAGTCGAAAGTGACAAGAAAGCTTATGATATAGAGAAAAAGGCAATTGCTATCCTCACACAAGCCCTTCATAAAGACATTTATCATCAGTTTGTGTATTGTACTACAAAGAAAAATTTGTGGGACTTTGGAAGCAAGAGGTGTAGGTAACGCTGCTACCAGGAAGATTCGGCATGATCTCCTCAAGAAAGAGTTTGAAGGTTTCATGTTCATGGAGAACGAAACCTTGAATGATATGACCACTCGGTTTTATCATCTTCTCAGCGAAATGTACTCGTATAAAGTGTTAGCAGCACCACAAGAAACTGTGATGCGATTTGCTGATGCTTTACCACCAAAATGGGGTCAATTTATTGATCTTTTAAAACATACTGGTGTTTTGGACTCAATTAGTATTTATAAATTTGTGCAGAAACTGGAGAACAAGAATGAAGAAGAACTTCGGAAGGCACAACGAGTCTCTACTACACAAAACCCTGAAATGTATTTTGGAGGCATAAATGCAGGTACAAGCTCAAGTCAGCAACCGAAGCTGCAGACCGCGTTTGTGTCAAACGTGAACCCTTTTCTACCCCAACAAGTTCAATCAAGTCAGTCTACTGATTCGAGTAATCAAGCCTATGGACAAGCTTTTGATCCGAAAGCCTTCCTTCCACAGCCAAGGGATTTGGCGCATAAAGCTCCACAGCAAACTCCTCAACAAGCTTTCTATGGAAGCAACAGTCAATCTGCAAATCCCAACACTGTCAAACTGGACACGTCAAATCTCTCCAAAATCAACGTAGAAGTTGCACATGAACATGCAGAATTTCTAATTACCATGGTCAGTGCGTATTGTGGTTTAGTTGCAGGTCAAATAGGGAACATCAATTTGACAAACGAAAACTATGAACAAATTAACCGAGATGAAATGGAGCTGATGGACATCAAGTGGGCATTTGCAAGTGCTATGAGAAGAGCGAAGGATTATATGAGAAAAACGGGTAGAACCAGTTTGGAAAGCAAGAAGGATACAAAATACGGCTTTGACAAAACCGCCGTTACTTGCTTTAACTGCGGAGAAAGAGGTCACTTCAAACGAGAATGCACAAGACCTAGCAAGGAAGGAAATCACAACCCCTTTCGTAATTAGTCTCAACCATCCAACACAGCACATCACAACAATGAAAGAAGAAGAGTAGTTGTTGGCAACTCTAACAACACCAATCAATCAGGACCTTTAAACACGCATAGAGCTTTGGTAGTTCAATTTAATGAAGGATGCGATTGGTCAGTACAGTTGGGAACTGGGAACAACGGAAGAACTGCATGCTATGCGAGGATTGTGGATCAAATCAAGCATGATCACAGCATCAATACTCCAAATAATGATGATACATTTGTGGATGCTGGTAGTTCTGATGAAGAATGTTCAAGTTCAGATGGTTATGGATCTGATTCTCGTGAGAAGAAAGGAAGTGATGCTGAGGTTGAAGAGTTGCTGAGTGAAGCTGAGATGTTGAAATCTGAAAAGGTAGGTATGATGAGGAATGCAGAAGCTGGGGTGAAAGAGACAGAGACACTCTCTACAGATGGTGCAGCTTTTCCTCATCACACTGCCTTTATGGAAAATGTTGAAGGTTCTTCAAAATAGGTAAATCCTGACCCTCCTACTGTTTGCAATGACTGTGTTGAATTAAAAATAAAGTATGAAGCCCTCAACAGTCATAATCAAAATTTAGTTCTTGAACTATCAAAATGGAAAGAGGCGAATTTGGCGCTAACTAGAAATGAAAAAGAATTCAAATCTGTAATAGAAACCCTTAAGAAAAGTGTTTCTGAATTGACAAAAACAGTTTTGAATAAACAGACAGGAATTAATAACTACATTAATCTCCTAGAAGAAACAAAGAAAGAGTTAGCCATCGCCAAATGCGAATATGATTCGATCAAACGCAAATTGGAAAGTTATTCTAACTCCCGATATGTGCTTGATCATATCATTGAAGTTCAAAAACTAAAGGGAGATGCTCAATGTATAAGGTATAAGTCGTGTCCACCCCCAATGAAACACAACTATACCAAAATGCCTGATGAAGAGGAGATGCCTCATTTTGAACCCTCTGTACCTTTGAATCCTGAGGAATTAGCAGCTGGGTTAGGGTTCAAACTAGGCAATTCCTCTCAAGAACCAAGCAAGCCAGAAAGTTCATCGCCTGATGAAGAAGAGGATGATATATCAGATGATGAATCAAGAAATGATGAGCATGATCAGCCTCTTGATGAAAGGAAACAGTAGAATCTTCTGCTACTCCTAGTACTCAATCTGTTGAGAATCAAGAGACCGTTCCTAAGAAATCTGTCAATCACAAGTGTCAACAGATGAAGCAGATAATGTGTTGTACACATTGGTTGGAGATGAGAAAATCTATTCAAACAAAGATTTTCCAATTAAAAACGTAAATCCAATCTCTATAGATCAGGTTTTTGAAAAGTTAACAACAAAACCTTTAGAGAAGAAAAAGTCCACCAAATCACAACCATTATCCACTTCAACAGAAAAACAGTGGAAGCGAGTTGAAAAGTCTACAGTTTCTCAACCGAAGGTTGAAGCAAAAGGCTCTCGTTACCAGAAAAAGGCTAAAACTGTAAAATTTGTAAGTTCTAAAGGTACCAATAAAGTCGAAACTTTGCAAGGAAAATCTAATGTTGATTTTGTAAAGAAAGTTAAGATTTTGAAAAGAAACAGTCAAAACAATTACACCCAACACACTGATGGATGTAATGAACCCAGTACCTCAAGACCCACAAGTTCAACATCAAGCCAAGAAGCACGATCTCCTAGTTTTGTTGAGAGGAGAACATGTTTCAAATGTGGAGAATTTGGTCACATTATAAAGGATTGTCAAAATCCAGCCAAATCAAGATGTATAGAGAAAACCCCTCATGAACCAACTTGCAAACGTAAATCTGTTTCTCGACACAAGATAAACGAGTTATTAAAGATCAAAAAGAGAAACAAAAACGTAAACAAGTAAAAGCAATTGAGAAAGCTTTAAAATCGGATTCTTCAAATAAGGATCAAAGATCATCAAAGTCAAAAAAACCAGACACTGCTAAAAGTGTAAATAATAGTAAATCTGGCAATAAACAAGGATCTTGGAAACAGAAGACCGGTAATGGTTCAAAAGGAGTTTCTCAGTTTGTTAATCATCAAGAAATTGAGATTACATTTCTCGATGATAAGGGACGACCCAAGACCACTAAGGCTTGGGTCCCCATCTCAAACTAATCTTGTTTGTGCAATGTGCAGGGTGTTCCAGGAGGAACTGTAAACAGTCATTGGATTGTTGACAGTGGAGTATCAAGGCACATGACGGGCGACTTACGGCTCCTATATGATGTGAAAAGCATAAGGGGTGGTTATGTTGCTTTTGCTGGTGACAAAGGTGGATACATCACTAGAGAGGGAATGGTCTCAAATGGTGTTTTGAGCTTCGACAAGATCAATTATGTGCGGCAAATTGATCACAAATTTCTTAGCGTTTCTCAAATCTGCAACAAGAAGTTCACGGTGCATTTTGATGATGCCGGATGTTATGTGCTGAAGCCTGGATTCAAGATCCCCAAGGAATGGATTCTCCTGTCGGCTCCAAGAATTAATGATTTGTATATTGTTGATATGAGCCAAGCTATTACAACATCTGCACAAGTCACATGTTTTGTCTCTAAAGCCACCGAAAAAGAATCAATCTCGTGGCACAGACGTATGGAACACATTCACCTGAGAAAAATGAACTATTTGGTGAAGAACAATCTAGTGAATGGTGTACCAGTGAAGAACGTTCATCTTCAAGACGTTTGTGTATCATGCAAGAAAGGGAAGCAAGCAAGAAAGTCCCATCCCATGAAGAAGATCAACACTGTGAATATGCCACTGGAACGTCTTCATATGGACCTACTTGGACCTATGAAACACAAGACAACCTTTGGTGATTCTTATTGTCTCGTAGTTACTGATGACTATTCCAGATTTTCATGGGTAAACATGTTGGCACACAAGAGTGAAGTTCCTACTATCCTCAAGAATCTCCTGACTCTGATAGAAAATTTGTACAATCTGAAGGTAAGGAGAATCAGAAGCGACAATGGCACCAAATTCAAGAATCAAGTTATGGATGAGTACTGTTCCTCAAAGGGTATTCTGCATGAGTACAGTTCTCGATACACTCCACAACAAAATGGTGTCGCTGAGAGGAAGAATAGAACTCTTATTGAAGCTGCAAGAACCATAGTAGAATCAGAACTTCCTGTTCAATTTTGGGGAGAAGCTGTTGCTACTGCGTGCTACACGATGAATAGAGTTCTGACGGTGAAGAGACATGGGAAGATATGCTTTGAGTTGTTACATAAAAGGAAACCATATGTTTCTTTCTTAGAACCTTTTGGAGCTCCATACTATGATCGACCCACACGGAAAGTTTGGTCTCAAGGCTATCGAAGGTTTCTTTCTTGGATATGCTACTCCTAATTCCCGGGTTGGAATTTGTCTTCGAAGAAGATTGAAGAATGGGGTGAAGTCAAGGTTCAGAGATATACAGAAGCGGTTAGAGCTCCGGCTGCTCCTTGGATGTTTGACTACGATGGGTTGTTTGACTCCTTTAATCTGCCAACTTTTGATGATGCAACAGCTGCTGCTCAGATGTTATTGGAATGTGATACTACAGTAGACTCGTCATTAGTTCGACCAATTATTGTTAACCCTCAAGTATCGACTTCGGTTAACAATCTTGTTCAAAATGAGGAATTCGAAGACGCTGCGGATTATAATGTTTCATCAAAAGAAGATGAGTTTCATGATGCAAATGAATCTGCCTCTGGTGGGGTTCCTGGAATTTCAGATGGTACGTCAAATATTCAACCTCAAGGAACGACTAAAGGCCAAGCGTCTACAACGTCATCAAATCCAGCTATCCATTTAACTGTTGATCTGGATATCAACAATTTGGGTATAAATTCTCGAGTTCCTGATATGCCAGAAACTTGTATTCATAATATCCATCCTCAGCAAAATATTATTGGAGATGTCCAGAGTGGTGTGCAGACTCGTCATCAGCTTCGAAACAACCAGAATGTTGGATTGTATTCGGAAATTAGAGAATTAGGGGAGCAGAATGATTAGTCTTTTGCCTGCTATGTGTGCCAAGTAAAACCAAAATCTTGGAAGGAGGCAATGAAAGAAGACTCTTGGGTTGAAGCCATGCAGGAAGAACTCAGCCGTTTCAGAAGTTAGGCGTCTGGAAATTGGTTGACAGGCCTGACAACTACAAGAAGATTGGTACACGATGGGTGTACAAGTGCAAGAAGGATGACCGAGGTGTTGTTGTGAGAAACAAAGCTCAACTGGTTCTTCAAGGTTTTAATCAGGTCGAAGGGATCGATTACAATGAAGTTTATGCACCGGTTGCACGACTTGAGGCCATAAAAATCTTTTTGGCTTATGCGTCCTTCAAAAAGTTCACCGTTTATCAGATGGATGTGAAGAGTTCATTTCTTCATGGTGTGGTAGAAAAAGAAGTATATGTTGAGCAACCGCTAGGTTTTGAAGATCTACTCCATCCTGACAAGGTTTGGCTTCTCAACAAGGCGTTATATGGTCTTCGTCAAGCTCCTAGGGCTTGGTATGAAACGTTTTCTACCTATTTGTTGAAGAATGGTTTTCGATGAGGCCTAATCGACTGTACTCTCTTCATAAAGGAACAGGATGAGGATTTGCTATTAGTGCAGATTTATGTTGATGATATTATAGTTGGTTCTACTAACACTCGAATGTGCAAAGAATTCGAACAGGTTATGCAGGAGAAGTTCGAGATGAGCGCAAAGGGAGAAATGACTTTCTTTTTAGGTTTGCAGGTTCAGCAATCAAAGGAAGGGATTTTTATCCATCAAACCAAGTACGTCGGAGATATTCTCAAGCGATTTCAGATGGATGACTCAAAACCCTTGGGAACTCCATTAGCTCAAAATCATGGGATTACTCCAGACGAAATGGGTGAACATGTAGAACCATCTCTTTACAGATCACTCGGAATCCTGTACAACACTCAAAAACAAAACACATTGAGATTAAGTATCATTTCATACGAGATTGTTTTGAAAAGAAACTTATCAATGTTGTTAAAATCCACACTGATCACCAACGTGCCGACCTTTTTACTAAAGTTTTTGATAAATCACGTTTTGATTATCTACTTTTGGTCAATGGCATCAAGGTGAAGCCCGAGTAACTCAACCATGGCTAACTATTTTTGTAAATACTTTTCTAAAAATCTAACACTACAAAAAGATTTTCAGTTTTATATTTTAGGGGGAGTAAAGTTTAAGAAAATACAAAAATATGTCTTTTATTTACCTTCTTTGTTTAAGGGGGAGAAAATTTCAGAAAAATATAAAAACATTAGAAAAATAAAAAATGAGTTTCTTGGATAATTTGAAGATGATGAAACTCACCGGTAAATCTGTCAGAAATGGTTAAAAGCATAGAAAGAAGATTGACAAGTAGTTTTTACCTATGATGTATTGGTAGCCTCACAATCAGACTAAAATGTGCAGGTTGATTATAAACTTAACAGACAGAACGCCAGCTGGGAACCATTCATTGGCATATGGTCTTGGTATCGAAATTTCGTTTGATAGAGTGTCGAGGTTCTGAGATATACGGTCTTTATGCTTGCTTAACATCTGGGTATCATGGTTGAATCTTTTGCTCAAAAAAATGGTGACACAAGTCTAGAACTTCCATGATACCATACATACGTGTACATACTGCATACGACCATCAAATAAGTGATAAACTATCACATCCCCAAAATAAGTGATAAAATATCACAGTTTTATGCGGGAGCTAAGTTCATCTCTTTGTCGGTACGATGGTACTAACCTGTTCACGGACTTACTCCTGTGCCCTGCATGCATATGAAAATCAAGTTCCTCATCAATAAGTGATTAAATCACAAAGGGCTTGTTTTCAATAAAAATAAGTGAGTATCTCACATCATATACGTCAAAACAGATGATAAAGCAGTATACTCACCGGTAAGATTTTCTCTCGTGCATATCTTGATACGGGAATGTGTCGTGATGTGGTTGAACACTGGCTAGTAAGTATAATTCATACCTTAATCATATATCCTAATCATGATTACATCTGATAAGTCTGAGCTTACGTGGACAACAATACCGATAATCATTGTTGAATACTTATCTGTTTAATTTTGAAGTTTAAACCAAATATCGTTTTTGACAAATATTAAAATGCTGGTATGATTCCTTTACCTTGAAACTCGAAAAAGATTGTTCAACAGATATATAGTTTATCTGTATATTTTGATTTTATGTCAAGTTTACTTAGTTGCTTATAAAATTACTTTTTGAAAGTTAGCCAAAGTTGATACTCGAAAGTTTTCTACCAAGATATGCCAAAGAACCTTTTGTTTGATATCGCAACTTCATAAAGTAATATCTTGCAACAGGTAACTCATCAAAAGAAATCCAAAATCTGAAATTTGTTTGAGTGTTTGTATCTCATACGAACGAATCTAGTCATTTGAATTGACTTGGTTACTTGTTTTTCTCAAATATGCTGATGGAACTCATACGAGTGTGTGTATCTTGTTTAGGGAATACAATCATGCGAAGAAATTATGATAAGTTTTTCGTGTGTATTCCCTGATAAATTTGTGTTCTAATTATATTTATCAATTGAGTACAGATTAATACAAATGGAACATAAACAAAGACCAGCAACGAAGAAATTTGATAAGTCAGAAGAGGAAACAAGAAAGATTTGAAGTTTCTTAGAAGTTCGAAGACCTGATGCTCTAATCATTAGATAGCAGATCTATCAATGAATAGCAGATCTTCAGGGGGAGTTTGTTGATACTCCAAACCATTCATGTGAAGACCAACATATGAAGACCAAAGATCGAAGACCGAAGACCAAGCAACATCCAATGGGGAGTTTGTTGATACAGTTTTGTGTCTGTCGCTTGTTTTTTAATTACAGTTGTAATTATACGGTCTTAGCTCAAGTGTCTGTATAGGTTTGGTCGTGTCGAATAGATCGAGATATCCTTCTATCTTGATCTGGTACGACATCTTAGCTTGTCTGTGTTAATTGGTTGCATGTGTGCATAATATTGAGTCTTGTAAATGTCATGTCTGCACACGTTCTCCAGAAATAAGGATTCTGTGCGAGTCAAGAGGTTTGGTAAGAATCACATGTTTCGTATGAAACATTGAGTGGTTTCGTACGAGTGAAGCATTTCGTACGAAACAGTTGTTCCGTACCAAAATTCTGGAGTTGTGTCTCGTGTGTAATAGTGTGTTCCGTATGTCTGGCAACTTGTTTTCGTACGAGTGACCATCTTGGACACTATAAAAGCTGACATGCACCTCTTAGTGAGGGTTAGCCCTTTGGTCCAGAAGTTAACAGAACTAGATAGCAAACTGATCCTTTGTGTGGGATATCTAAGTTAGCATTTCTGGCGAAGACGTAGACACAAGAACACAGCAAGTTTGTTTGAGTCATACTAGCATTGTGTGGATATGTTTGTACTTGTTCTCAATCATTAATCAAGATAGTGAATCTTTGGTTACCCCGTGTTCTTTACTTTGCTTTGGTTGGATGCACACTTGGATTCCGCACTTGTGTGTGTGTAATATGAACAAGGAATAGGTTTGACATCCGCAGGTGGACCTACACACTCGTACGAGGCATCCACTTGCACGAGTCACAGTCTCTGCAACACACTCTCCTGTGCGAGTCATGTCGACCTATAAATAGAGGAGTGTTATGTCAGAGCTAGTGAGTGTTAGTCCAGTTGGTACGGCGAAAGCCTACTGATTTGTTTACTTGCGTTGTACTTTTCACGTCAATCAATATATTCAAAGTAGTTAAACAGTAGATCTCACTTGTTCGTTTGTCAACCTCAGTAAAAATGCATTCCGCCGCCTATGTTAGTTTAGTTAGATCAGTCTGGTTGCTCATCGAAGGAGCCGATCCCCCATTCACAAGTGGTATCAGAGCCTTGAGCTCTGATCTGCTGACAAACGTCAAGTTTCTGTAGGCTACTAAATTGTTTCAGATTCAGATTCACTGTTGCAGCCAAAGTTGATGAACCTCGTAGACTTCGATAGTTGGAGCAAACATTTCATGAATCATTTTACCTGTTGGTTTTCTATCAAAGAAAAGTATCAGTCTCCTGTTGGAGAAAACGGTCTCGAAAAGACATAGGCTCAACTTTCTGATTTTGAAAGAGAAAAGTTTATAAATGAGAAGAAAATGATGAACATTCTGCAACAATCCATCAAAGAGGACATACTAGCGCTGTTGCAACTTTGATCAAAAGAGAGACGTTAAAACAACTGATTGAAAGATACTGTCATCTTGTTGTGTAAATGAAGCGAATGGGAATCATCAAGACGAACGACGAACTAGTTGATAAACTCGCCGATTCCTTACCACAAGGTGAATGGTCTACCTGTTTGACCATTTTGAAGAATGGAACTGAATATGGTAATTTCTCATTACCACGATTCATATAAAGATTGGAGGGACACAAACTTGAAATGCAGAAGATGGCGAAGAACAAAGGCGTTCAAATGCAACAAGATGTCAATCTTTATTTCAAGAATAGTTCTGCCGCTCAAATACAATCTCCAAAGATCCAGACTGCCTTTAGCGCTTACAACACACCGAGTCCCCCATCAAATCAAAATAGTAGTTTTCAATCATTTGCTGCGATCAATCCGAACATGTCTCAAAGTTCACAATCATCACATGGATCAAGCAATCCCTAGATAAACCAGACCAGTCAATCAAATCCTACTTAGAGGGTACTACAGTGCAATATCGCTGTTGATTTTCAGAACACACAAAACTTTGATGAAAAGACCGCTAAGCAGCATATGTCACTATTAGCATCGGTTCTCGAATCTTATGACAGTCTTGTAGGAGGAAAGATTGTAAATTCTGAAATGACCAGAGAGGACTATGATCAGATTAATCCGGTAGAGATGGAGCTGATCGACATCAAATGGTGTATGGCATTTATTGCTAGACGCGCACAACGCTTCATGGAAATAACGGGGAAAGAGAACTTGGGAGGTTTGGATGGAAACTGGGATTTGACAAATCCAAAGTTACTTGTTTCAAGTGTCGGGAGAAGGGACATTTTAGACGTGAATGCCCAAACAGAGAAGCTCAGGGTATCAGAACCCATTTGTCGACGACTACTAGAAGAAGGCTATCTACCACCGTCCTCAACCAAGAACTCGAATGGTGCAGATTGAAGATAGACAGCCAGAGACCAAAGACTAAGTGCTTGTGGTGACTCAAGAAGATGAGCACTTTAACTAGAATAAATACATTTCCAAGAATGAGTGTTTGGCATTGGTTGCTGAAATAATCGAAGAACCTGAAGAAGAATCAGAGGCATATTTTGATGAGGCTCCAGAAGATGATTATTACTATCACACATCATTAAAAGAGGAGAAAATTTTAAACAGTGCTTTTAAACATCTCCTGCCTAACGATATCTTGAAAACTTTTGCAGGTTACTTTGGACCAAGCCATCGATCATCTTGCGAAGAACTGAAGACGCCTGATGTTGAACAGACAGTTGATGAAAAGATGGAGAAGTTGTCTAATGAGACCAGTAAAGCATATATGGCAAACATTAATGAGGTAAATGAATCTAAATGTGAATCTGTGGTAGAAAAACCATGTTTGAAATGTGCTGAGTTGTGCAATGAATGTGTTGCAAAAGACATATGATATAATGAGCTCAAAAGTTTAACAGATAATTTATCGAGCGATTATAAATCAACAAAAGAATCATACGACAAATTGAGAAAATCTGTTAAACAGTATGAAAAAAGCACTCAGAGAAAATGACGGAACACTTTATATGCTCAAAGTGACAGTAATGGACAAGCAAATGGCCATTATATTCACTTAAATACTATCGCTGAGCTAAAAAGTGAGCTTGAGAAGGTAAGAATTGAAACTGAACGGGTTAACACATTGTTAATCTGTTATTCGACAAGCTCTTACGTCATTGATCACATTTTACCCAAGATTGAAAACAAAGATGAATCTAAAAATGAGGAAAACAAGAGTGCAAGTTATGATCGTGTTCCACCCCTATGTGGAATAGTTATGCTTGTAAAAAGCCATCAGGGGTGGAAAAGATGCTCAATCTAAAATTGAAAACCATACAGTCAAACGAGCTGTCTACAAACATCGACGTAACTTACACAAAATCTGAAAGTGAATGTGATTATGAGGTAGTTCAAACAGTGGTCGAAAGTGTTTTAAAAGGTGAATCTGATGTTGAAACATCGGAAGGTAGTTTTAACAATGATCCAAACGTCATAGTTTATAAAATGCATGGATCTGATAAACTATTTTCTGATGAGGAATTTCCCATCCAGAATGTGAATCTAGATCATGTTGATAAATTGTTCAAGCTTGTGGAGGTAAGCCATTCTGATTTAGATAAACATAATGCATCATATTACTCTAAATCAAAATGTGTCACCAGACCCTACCATCAGAGAAACAAAGATTATCCTGAGAATAGGAGGGCGGGTTTAGGTTTCCAAAATCGAAGAATGAACAACAAGTCCCAAAAGTTAAACTTTACTAAGAAAATCAATTTCATTTTTGAGACAACAACAGAAAAGGAAAAAGTAATCATCAGAACACAATCGAATGATGATTTTAAGAAAGAGAAAGAGAATAAGAAGCAATTTTTGGATTCCTCTGTCCGTAAAGACAGTAGGACACGCTATAAATGTAAGAATGTCGGACATATTGCATGATATTGCTCACAAGAATATCCAAAATCTTTTTCTAATTCTAAAAGGTTCACTAAGGATAAGAAACAAAATGCACCTATGGTTGCACCTAAGAAAATTTTTGAAAAGAAACAATGAATCCTACGAAAATGTTAAACCAACTCTTCAACATCATTCTAAATTTGAAATTGGTGAAACATCAACTACGTATCATCTAATGTAAGTTTTATGCTAAAAGGCAAATCTGTGTTGGTGCATTATGTCTATTGCTTACGTCTAGGATGTGTCGATATTGTATTTAGGGCTTAAATGTCATTTGTTTATATGTTATTAATTGTTTTATATGAGTTGTAATATACTCGTACGAGTGAAGTACTTGCTCATATGAGTGACAGTCTGTCACTCGTACGAGGCAGTCACTCGCACGAGTCAAGTCTCTGTTCCACACACTCTAGTGCGAGTCATGTTGACCTATAAATAGAGGAGTGTTGTGTCAGAGCTGAGGGGTGTTAGTTCAGTTGGTACGGCAAAGCCCTATTGATTTGTTTACTCGCGTCTGTACTTGCACGTCAATTAATACAATTCAGAGCAGTTAAACAGTAAGATCTTTCTTGTTCGTTTGTCATCCTCTCTAGCAATGAATTCCACCTCTGCTAGTTGAGTTAGATCAGACCAGTTGCTCATCGGAGGAACCGATTCCCCATTCACAAGTGGTATCAGAGCCTTGAGGCCTGATCTGCTGACAGACGTCAAGATTCTACTGGCTACCAACTGTTTCAGATCAGATTCACTGTTGCAGCTTTCTACTTCTACATTTCTTCCAACTGATCTCGCTTTTGGACGAAATTATGGACAAATTTGACTAGGATTCTAGGATATTCTGTTAAAATCATTTCTAAACAATCCTTAACAATTTCAGATCTAAAATCGAGCTTAATCATGTTAAAATCGGTAAAATTCATCTATTTGGATACTTAGTTGTTTCGGACGAGTGAAGAGACCACTCGCATGAACAACTTTCTATACAATTTAGACCATTCGTACGAACAAGTTATCAGAATTTCTTAAAAACTTACAAGTTTCAAAATCTAGAAGTGTGATTCGCACGAATTACATATTCGTATGAGTTACTTTTAGTTCGCACGAGTTACTTGTTTTTGTCATCTTGTCCGTACAAATTTCTGGTTCGTACGAACGGATCTTGGTCGCACGAGTTGTTTTGATATCCGCATGAAAGAATTTTTCCATACTAATCAGTTTGTTCAAAAAGTGTGTTTTTGAATTTTTACAGAAAAATGTCAGACGAATTTTACAATGCATTCGCTACATCTACAGTCACAACCACGGTGACTCAAAACATGAATCTCGAAAACGAGATAGGTACCATGACCAAAACCGCCAAAGTTAATGAACCTAGAAGATTTCGACAGCTGGAGTGAACGGTTCATGAATCGGTCCAGGCAAATCACTTTACTTGCTTGTTAGCTATCAAAGTAAAATATCAAGCTCCTGTAGGTGAAAATGGACTCGAAAAGACTCTAGCTCAACTCTCGGATGTTGAAAGGGAAAGGTTCATAAACGAAAAAGAAATGATGAACTTTCTGCAACAATCCATCAAAGAAGATGTTCTTGCGTTGTTACAACACGATGATGATAATCATTGTGGAATGCTCTTCGTTTGAAGTTCCAGGGAAGTGCTCAGCTTCGAAAGAGTAAACGGGCGTTGTTAAGTTAAGAGTTTGATATATTTACATTGATTAATGGAGAAACTGTGAAACAATTAATCGAAAGATACTGTCATTTGGTGGTGCAAATGAAGAGAATGGGAATCATAAAGACCAACGAAGAACTTGTTGATAAGTTGGCAGATTCTCTACCGCAAGGCGAATGGTCTACGTATTTGACCATCTTGAAAAATGGAACCGAGTATGGTAATTTTTCATTGCCACGTTTCATTGAAAGACTGGAGGGACATGAACTTGAAATGCAAAAGATGGCGAAGAACAAAACCGTCCAAGTTCAACAAGATGTTAATCTATACTTCAAGAACTATTCTGCTACTCAAATTCGGTCTCCAAAGATCCAGACCGCCTTCAGCGCTTACAACACGCTAAGTTCACCATCAAACTAAAACAGTGGCTTTCAATCATTTGCTACAGTCAATCCTCACACGTCTCAAAGCCCACAATCGTCACATGGATCAAGCACTCCTCAAATCAACTAGAACAGTCAGTCAAATCCTACTCAAAGGGTTTTTCAGTGCAATATCGCAGTGGATTTCCAGAATGCACAAAACTTCGATGAGAAAACCGTGAAGTAACACATGTCTTTATTAGCATCGGTTCTCGAATCCTATGATAGTCTTGTAGCAGGAAGGATTGGAAATTCTGAAATAACCAGAGAGGACTACTACCAGATTGATCCAGTAGAAATGGAGATGATCGACCTAAAGTGGTGTATGGCATCAATCGTTCAACGCGCACAACGATTCATGGAAGTTACGGGAAAAGAGAACTTGGGAGGTTTGGATGGAAAACTTGGATTGATAAATCCAAAGTTACTTGTTTTAAGTGTCGGGAAAAGGGTCACTTTAAGCGTGAATGCCCAAATAGAGAAGCTCAAGGTAACCAGAACCCATTTGCCAATGACTATTACAAGAAGGCTATTTACCACAGCCGCCAACCAAGAACTCGCAATGTGCAGATCGAAGACAAACAGCCAGAGACCAAAGACAAGGCACTAGTGGTTACTTAGGAAGATGAAGGCTTTAACTAGAACAAATATATTTCCAAGAATGAAAGCTTGGCTTTGGTTGCTGAGATAATCGAAGAACCTGGAGAAGAATCGGAGGCAGCTTTTGATGAGGCACCAGAAGATCATTATTACTATCATACATCATCAGAAGAGGAGGAACTTTTTAACAGTGCATTTAAACACCTCCTGCCTAATGATGTGTTGAAACTTTTGCAGGTTATTTTGCACCAAGTCATATATCATCTTGCGAAGAACAAAAGAAGCCAGTTGTTGAAGAGAGAGTTGATGAAAAGATGGAGAAGTTGTCAGATGACATTAGCAAGGCATGCATGGTAAACGTCAATGAGGTAAATGAGTCTAAGAGTGAGGTTGTGGTTGAAAACCGTGTCTAAAATATGTTGAGCCATGCAATGAATGTGTTGTAAAAGACACACAATATACAAAGCTTAAAAGTTTAACAAATAATTTGTTAAGTGATTACAAATCAACTAAAGAAGCATACGACAAATTAAATAATTCTGTTAAAACAATACACAAAAGCACTCAGGAAAGTGACGCAACACCTTTGATGCTCAAAGCGACAGTAATGGACAAGCAAATGGCCATTTATATTCACTTAAACGCTATCGCTGAGCTAAAGAGTGAGCTTGAGAAGGTAAGAATTGAAACTGAACGGGTTAACAAACTGTTAATCAGTTATTCAACAAGCTCTTACGTCATTGATCACATTTTACCTAAAATTGCAAACAAAGAAAAATCAGAAAGGTTGAAAACAAAAGTGCGAGTTACGATCGAGTTCCACCCCTTATGTGGAATAGTTATGCGTGTAAAAAGCCAGCAGGGGTGGAAAAGGCGCTTAATCTAAAACTCAAAACTGAACAATCAAATGAGCTGCCTAAAAACATCGACGTAACTTACACAACATCTGATAGTGAATGTGACTCTGAGGTAGTTAAAACTATCGTAGAAAATGTTTTAAAAAGTGAATCTGAAAAGTCTGAGTCTGATACTAAACCATAGGAAAATAGTTTAACTAATGATCCAAATGTCATAGTTTATAAAATGAAAGGATCAAATAAACTATTTTCCGATGAGGACTTTCCCATCCAGAACGTGAATCTGGATCATGTTGATAAATTGGTCAAGCTTGTGGAGGTAAGTCATGTTGATTTAGATAAACACAATGTGTCATGCTACTCTAAATCAAGATGTGACAACCGACCCTACTATCATAAAATTAGAGATTATCCTGAAAATAAGAGGGCAGGGTTGGGTTTCCAAAAGCAACGAATGAACAACAAGTCTCAAAAACTAAACTTTACAAAGAAAATCAACTTTGTTTTTTGGGACAACAACCGAGAAGGAAAAAGAAATCATCGGAACACAATCGAATGATGATTTCAAGAAAGAGAAAGAGAAAAGGAAACAAGTTTTGGAGTCTTCTGTTCGAGAGGACAATAGAACTTAAATGTCAAAATGTTGGGCACATTGCAAGATATTGCTCACAAGAATCTCCAAAACCTGTTTCTCATTCTAAAAAGTTAACCAATGACGAGAAACAAAAGGCACCTATGGTTGCGCCAAAGCAAATCTTGAAAAGAACAAATGAATCTTACAAAATGTTAGACCAATTCTTCAACGTCATTCAAAATTTGAAATTGGTGAAACATCAACTAAACATCGCCAAATGGATTCTAAATTTTATGCCAAAAAGGAAAATCTAAAAATGCAAAAATGGGTAGCAAAAGTGAAACCGTCCAAGGTTGAACTAAAACCTTCTGTTCCAAACAAAACCGAGCTTAAAAAGAACGTTAAAACAAAGTATGTCCGAAATTCGACATTCCGAACCCACCCAATACCAAGATGGCTTGGGATTCTTTGTTTAAATAGGTTCTTCCACATATGTGCAGGGACTCCCACGATCGATAATGTCTAAATGGATAATGGATAGTGGAGCTTCCAGGCACATGAGAGGGATGCTTGCGTTGTTACACGACGTTAAAGCTATCCGCGGAGGGTATGTAGGTTTCGCCGGAATGCAAGGAGGAAGGATTGCCGGTGAAGGAATTCTCACGAATGGAGTTATACCGTTTGATAAAGTTAATTACATCGCGAACTTGAGAACAATCTACTCAGTATTTCGCAGATTTGTGACCAGAAATTCATGACGCATTTTAATGATAAAGAATGCTTGATCTTAAAACCGGGTTTCAAGATTCCCGAGGAATGGAAAATGATGCGTGCACCGAGAGAAGATGATCTTTATGTTCTGGATATGAGTGTCGCATCAACAACATCGAAAAAAGTTCAATGCTTTGTTTCCAAAGCTACCACTAGAGAGGCTACATATGGATCTTTTCGGACCAGTAAACGTCAAATCCATTTCTTGTGATCTATATTGCCTTGTTGTTACAGATGATTATTCAAGATTCTTATGGGTTTTCTTTCTAGAGAGCAAAGACAAAACATTTGAAACTCTAATGATGCTCTTAAGAAAACTCGAAAACCTATATCACCTGCCAATCAAGAGAATTCGCAGTGACAACAGTACAGAGTTCAAGAACAAGCGGATGCTTGAATTCTACAATGAGAGGGGGATTCTTCATGAATTCAGTGCTCCTTATACTCCACAGCAAAATGGAGTTGCTGAACGAAAGAATCGCACACTGATCGAGACTGCAAGAACTATGCTAGCCGATTCAAAATTGCCAATCAGTTTCTAGAGTGAAGTAGTCGCCTTAGCGTGTTACACCTTGAATCGTGGGTTGATAGTTCGGCCTAACAACAAGACGGGTTTCGAGTTACTAAATCAGCGAAAGCCCAACCTTGTATTCTGGAGCCATTTGGATCACCGTGTGCTGTATTGAACCCAGCTGGTAAATTTGGTGCCAAATCCTTGGAAGGATTCTTCGTGGGTTATGCGACTCCTCAAAAACATGTCTTTTTGCTGTGTCTGACCCAGGTTATTCTTGCATAGCATGTTGATTGTCAAAGATATGCTATGCTAACGTAGAAACCTGGGGATCCGTGGCTGTTTAAATACAATGGTTTGTGGAATTCATTCGACCTGCCAGATGTGCCATCAGAAGAAGAACTTGTTATGCTCTTTCAATAGTATCAAATATCTAATCAAGAGCAAGTTACCAGACCATTAGTGATTTCCCCGTCACTTCCTGTGTCTACCACGTCTGATGTAGGTCCGAGCACTACTCTTTAAGACTCTGTCCCTGTACCTATTGTCAACACTGTCGAATCATCTACCCAGCAACAGCCAAATGCTGACTTTGATCGGGAACCAACTTTCGACGATGGAGGATGCATTTTCGATGAAGGATCTGAGCAGATTGAAAGCTTCTTGAACACACAGGCTGATCAGTCAAACCTCATAAATGAAGCTTCATCATTTGTACCGGTTGTGGATGAAGTCATTGCAAATTTGCAAACACAAGTAGATATTCCTAGGGAAGTGATGCTAAGGGGCTTTTAAATCATCCTTCGTAGAATATTATAGGCAGCTTACAAACGGGAGTGCAAACTCGTAATCAGATCAACAATGATCTAAGTTGTTTCTATACTCGTATTGCTCCACTTCAAACCAGACTTTCTAATAGTTGTTTTATTTCTCAGGTTGAGCCCGGGAACTGAAAAGACGCGTTAACGGAAGAAAGCTGGGTGGACGCGATGCAAGAAGAGTTGTTTCAATTCTAGAAACTGGGAGTCTGGAAGCTTTTTGACCTACCCGATCATCACAAAAAGATAAACACTAGATGGGTCTTCAAGTGCAAACGTAATGATAGAGGGATTGTAGTGCGCAACAAAGCTCGACTTGTGGTTCAGGGATTCCATCACCAGTAAGGGATAGATTACACCGAAGTCTATGCCTCGGTCACCCTTCTTGAAGCAATCCACATATTCTTGGCCTTCGCCTCGTGGAAAGGGTTCAAGGTGTACCAGGTAGATGTCAAATCTGCTTTCCTGTACGGAAAAGTAAAAGAGGAGGTGTATGTCGGCCAACCACTGGGGTTCGTCAATCCAATGCACAAAGACAAGGTCCACCTTCTGAATAAAGCCTTTTATGGTCTACATCAAGCCCCGAGTGTCACAGCCTCATTTCCACTTGCGGAGTATTACCGCGAGGCATGTGATCAAACCAGAATCTCAGACACTAGCAATATCGAACGACTCTATATGATTCATTTAAACGTTTTCCGAAAACAATTGTTGTAACCATTCATAGTCATTTTCAAAATATCATAGTTTCAAAGTTTGGCGGAAGCATTAAAAATAAGTAACGGGCGCCAACATAAACGCCAAAACCAAAAATCGCAAACATTATTCGTAAATAAGACTCGATAAAAATGTCTTGATCAAATGCAAGTGAGTACACCTAGCGCTCCTAGCGTCCTGAGAAACATGTAAAGAAACAAGTGTCAACATTAAAGAAGAGTGAGTTCACAGGTTTTTATAAGTTCACAAGTTCGGTTTAAAAGATTGTTTTTCCCCGTTATCCCTAACCCGGGATAACGGCATAGTTCCATTATTCCTAACTCGGAATAATAATGTTGGTTCGTAAATAAGTTCAATGTTAACATGTAGGTAGCGAGCCTAGAGTTACGTCACATAGGAGTTCGCAATCGAAGCTGACTGTTGTTGCCTCAGTGTTGCCAGGTCTATCACTGACCATGGCGAAAGTTAGGCCAAATTAATCACCCATTGACCATTCCTGTTCGGCTAGCGCGACAGCTCGGGTGGGGCCTGTCGGGCCCAATAGTACTACTATAATTTCCCTGCTATTTAACCCAATACTAATGATCCGAAAGTTAATTGAGGACTTCCGTGATAAAGCTACTTAGTGACCATAACATACATTAACATTAACTTAGTTACCTAATAGTTAACGACATTAATTTCGCATAACGTTAAAGATAGAGTTGTAGAGCGTATACATGTTTCTCCCCCTGTTGTTTTAAAACCGGATAAAATAGGGGCCGTGAACTCACCTTAAATTGCTCGGTTAGAATAACGCAACAGAAGCAAATGATGGAACCACTAATCGCGTCCTAACATGTCAACCGATTTAAAGTTAGTGTGTGAATACACTGACATAAAACCCTACGCATAACTAACACATAGTACGGCACACGTAATAACCAATTCGAAACCATAATCATGCATGCAAAGTATCATCATACAAAATAACGATCAAACCAACTAGTCATAAGCATAGGATAATTCAAACAACACTTAGGTACACACAAACGCAAGTTATCATGTTTCAGCTTGTATGCTCATAACTGGGTTGTTTTCGAGGATTTTTATAAAATAGTTCCAACGTTCCAAAATTTCCAATTATTTTACAAGAGGTGTCAATTAGATTGTAGAATTTTTTGTAAAATTTTCAAATCCTAAATCTTTACCAATTATTTATAAACATTTATATACTAGGCTGCAGTCAGATTCGTCGCTTTCTGACTGCAGTCTACGAGAAAAATTATTTAAAAATCATCGTTCATCTAATTAACAAAATTCCAGTGGAAGATTTTCGGAAATTCCTTCTCCATTTACTGTACAATTTTCGTGACCTAACCCCCTACAGACTATGAGACCCGACTCGATAAAGAACCTGCAAATTCTGCAGAATTTACGCAGCTTCAGCTGCTGCACTAAATGACCATTTAAAAATAGCAAACAACCTCAGAAAAATATGAATCCGGCGCCATTGAAGTGTTTTTCAAAAATACACGTTTTAGGCTTCATAAAATCCACTTTTCGATAAATAACAATCAGGTTACAGCCATCTGAAGTTGGCTGTAAATGTCAATCAGCATACTGTTTTCGACTTTATCGCATTAGAAACATGTTTAAACGATCATGACGCTTAGTTGTATTGATTAACAATAGGTTAACTTGACAAATATCATCATATATATCAATATTCATGCAAACCCTAAATATATATAATGATCTTTATCGCTATAACGCAGCCTACGATTTTAGTATTCAACATAACATCACAACCGCAAAGATTCGCACATTCATCCGAACTAATCATAAATCACAACACTTTTTGATACTAATAATCCTACAACACATAATCATGATCAAGATTACACAAAACCTAGTGTGAATCGCAAAACAATTAAACCCTAACCTTGAAACGATGATGCTTATCGAACTGGGACAAGCTTGGAATCAATCCGGAGGTGTGAGGTTTGCGACCGTGAGAGGGGGGTTGCCGTCGATTCTTCTAGGGTATTAGGGTTTCTCCTTTTTTTTGAAACATCCCATGCATACTTACATATAAATATAACAAGGGGAGAGGGGGGGCGGTTTGGGTAAGTGTCTTGGGCCGCAAGTTTGTGTTATTTCCTTGGGCCACAAGGAGGTGTGGGTCGCAAGGGGGTGTGGGTGGCGGGTTGGTTTTGCTTGGTCGCGAAGTCGAAACGTTTCACAAGCTTGGTTCGGTTTATAAATAAAAGTTACTAAAATATTATTTGCGACATGGAGTTTATAAAATATTAAATCACAAACGTCTAATAACACATAGCATGTAATTTAGATACAACCCGTCTAATAACACATAGCACGTGATTCACCCTATAGATTCACAAAGTTAGCGTAGTTATTGCGAGCGTGTAATTTAATTCTCCGAATTAAATCAGCGTAGGAGTGAATAACCATAAAGTAGCGCGTTTAAGATACCTGAAGAGCCGTGATGTCACACCGAGAGCTTGGTACGAAACGTTGTCATGACATCTTACAAACAATGGCTTTATCAGAGGAACCGTAGATTCTACTCTCTTTACAAAGGAAGTGGATGGACATTTGATTATCATACAGATATATGTGGATGATATTATCTTCAGATCGACAAATGACAAGCTGTGTAAAGACTTCGAAGAAGTCATGAAGCGTAAATTTGAAATGAGTGCGATGGGGGAGATGAAGTTCTTTCTAGGACTTTAGGTCGATCAGTTGCCTGATGGTATCTTTATCCATCAGACGAAGTATGTTCATGACATATTAGAGAAATTTGATATGGCAGGAGCTAAACCAGCATCAACCCCATTAGCTCCTAATCACGGCATTTGTCCAAATCTTACTGGAGTCAAAGTAGACGAGACTTTATACCGCTCCATGATCGGATCCTTGATGTATCTCACTGCTTCTCGACCAGATATCATGTATCCAACATGCTTGCGCGCTCGTTATCAGTCCAATCCAAGAGATTCGCACTTGCTCGCCGTCAAACGTATCATGAGATATTTGAAGGGATTTCCAAGCACGGGCTTGTGATACCCTAGACATGACAACTTCAATCTTGCGGGTTACTCGGATTTTGATTTCGGTTGCTGCAAACTCAACACCAAATCTACGACGGCTGGTTGCCAGTTCTTCGGAACCCGTTTGGTAACATGGCAAAGCAAGAAACAGACCGCGTTTGCTCTATCTACCAGTGAGGCTGAATACGTTTCAGCATCCAGCTGTTATGCCCAGATTCTCTAGATTCAACAGCAGATGAGAGACTTCGGACTGCAATTTCTTGATATACGCCAATATATGTAGATAACCAGGCTGCGATCGATATCACTAAAAACTCATGTCAACATTCTCGAACCAAACATATTGAGATTCGACACCACTTTATCCATGATTGCTACGAGAAAAAGTTGGTTAGAAATGAAAAAATCCACACTGATGACCAAAAAGCAGATTTTTACACCAAAGCCTTTGATCGAACAAGATTTAAAAATATTTTAAAATTAAATGGTTTAGGAAATCTTACATCAGGGGATATACACGAGGTTGAGTTTGAGGATGTCGACGACTTGACGTGATAACTCATCGGTTTGACGACTTTTCTATCCTTTATTTCTTAAAAACTCTAAAAATCCAAAATTATGTTTTTGATTTTAGGGGGGGAAATTTTGGGAAAATATAAAAACATTATAAAAGTCAAAATGAGTTTTTATGAAAAAGGGAGATCATATTTTATCAATATGACAGTCACAGTATGCTAAAGAATTAATATGATTAAACAAGTAATTAAACAGGTCTTACTAAAGATGTGCCAATATGCTTCACTCGTTCAGTAAATTGTTTTCAAGATATAAACCTAAATGAAAAACTGAATAACTTGTGGGTTAACATCTCTTGGATATATGGACTTAGTACTCAAAAATTTCGTTAGAGAGAATGCCAGATTCTGCGATACTAGGTCTTTATATTTAATTGATATCTGGGGTATTATCCGAGTTCTTCTGATTTTCGTCATCAATGGCCTAGAACTTGTATAATACTTTATGTATTATTTGCCTACAGAAGCTGCATAAAAAATGATTATGTCATAAACTTTGTGACATTTGCAGTTCAAAAGATTCCTTTAAGGAACACCACCTAAAGACGAGCCTTCATCTCTTTGTCTGTACCGTAGTACTAACCTGAGCTCTCAAGGTCTCGCTATTCACCCCTTTACAGATATCAGTTAGATATATTCACCTGTGAAATGAAATTCTGGGAATCTCGATACGGGAGTATATTCAGAGATGGGACACACAGTTATTTCATATTCTTAATATTACCTAACATATCTTGAATCTGTTAAGAAATGAGAAGAAGTTTAAGTGGATACAAATATTGGCAATCTAAGTAAATCTGGTTAAAAGCTTAATGAGTTTACCAAGATCAACGGTACTAGTGATTTGTTAAACACTTGATATGATATTCTTGAAACACAAAACTCATAAAAAATATGTATCTTTTCTTGTTATTTCTTTTCGAAAAATTCCAAAACCCAAAAAAGATTTTCAGTTTCCTTGGCTTTTTAATTTTGTTTTTAGTCTACCGATGATATAAACACGGATAGTTGAAGTCATGGTGACATCTTAATCGAAAAATTTCTTGAACGTCAATAAAGTTCATTAGTTTGAAACTTTAGAAGTTAAAAATAAATTTGTTTTGGTAAAAAATGGTCAACCAAGGTCATTAACTTGGACTTGGTAGGCAAATCAGATAACCATGGTCATTATCTTGGACTTGGTTAACTGAGTTGGTATTAAACAGATACAAAAAATTGCATAAAAATCAAAACTATCAAGAAGTTGTCAAGTTTCAGAACTAATTCGTATGAGTCTCACTAACTCATACGAACCAAGTTTAGTCTTCCTTTTCACGAACCATTGGTTCGTACGAATGACCCTAACGAGTATAAAAGCTCACCCTCTTCGCACGAACCAACGTTATGCTTCTGTGCGAACTGAGAGAACTTTTGTGCGAATACATTCTAAACTTCACATTTCTTGACATTTATCGAGTACTATTCATTGGGGAGGTTCATCTGCACACCTCTTACAATGGGAAAGGTACTTTTGCTTAATCTTAGCCGTCATAATGCCAGATTTGAACCAAACGGACTTGAAACATAGATTTAGGGAGATTGGACCGGTAAAACTTAAAATGACCTTAAAAACGTTAATATCGGCCCTAATAACCTATAAATCAACTATCAATTTGTTAAAAACAACATGTTTTAGGTTTGGATTAAACTTGGTGTTATTTGGAATGGTTCATGATTCGTACGAATAGGTTTTCGTGCAAACCAAGATTTCAAATTGTTATATCCTTTTCATTCATACGAATAAACTGCTCGTACGAAGTAACATCCTTAAATGTTCAAATTTCAAAATTTCAAAATTTCAAAATTATATTAAGTGTTGATGATTCATACGATGCTTCATTCGTACGAAGTAAGTTTGACGAAATCTTTGAAAGTTCCTAAGTCTTTAGTCACCCGTACGAAGTAGTGACTCGTACGAGTAATAGTTTGAATTAAACTTGTGAAATTTTTATAAGTATTGAATCGTACGAATGCATGGTTCGTACGAATGATGTAGTGATTTGAAAATTTTGAAAAATTTTCTAACGATTTTGAATTCTCTTTATACAGGTCAAGAAAACGTCATTTTCTCCGTTTCACAATATTTGTTATTTGCTGGAGGAAACTATACCGGAGATTGCAGCCTATAGAGATGTATTCGATTTCTTAAGCAGGATTCCAATTACAAAAGCACTCACCGATCGACATACTGTTTATAGATCTCATGTCGAATACTTCTTGAACGCAGCAGAGCATGATTCTGAAGAAAATACGATAGTGTCGGCGGTAAAGATTGATGAAGAAGATATCCAGGTCAAGATAATGGAAGAGTTTATCCGAACAGTTTTGGATTTCAAGGATAATGCAGATGATCCTACCGGGTTTTCGGAGTACATGGTGAAGGGATGTTTTTACAGGATGGGATATGCTAGTTTTGTCAATGCAGCGCCATTCAACAAAGGAAATCTCAGCACACCTTTTCCTTACATTGCTCAAGTGGTTGCTCACACTTTAAGCCATCGAAAAGGGGGATTTGATGATTTGGTAGACTACCAAATGTGTATGATTACAGCACTGGTCCTAAATCTGCCATATAACTTCTCTAAAGTTATATTTACACAGATGATGCAAAACATTCAGAGGGAAAGGTTTTTACAATACCCTTGGTTTGTACAGATGTTGTTAGATCATTTACATCCAAACTTAAAGAAGAAGATGGAAGATGTGTTAAAGTTAGAGCACATGGATGTTTCTACACTGAAGAAGATGAATTAACATTTGAAGACCTTTCCGAATGCTAAACCCGTTTTTGGTTCTATCGTATACAAAGATTACATTTCTCCAGCACCGGGTAAATGGAGTAAAGATGATAGTGGAGATGAAAGTGAGGAATTGACTGCGCTTGAAAGTTTTGTTGCTAAGAGAAGTTCGTGGTTTGTGAAAGATGGTGAGAAGGGTGTTCAGAGAAAAGCAACTGCTACATCTTCTGCTATTGCAATGCCAGAGAAAAAATCAGTTGCTGAAAGTTCTAGGTTGCGCGGCGAACCAGATGTTGAAGAAAACATTGAAGACATCGCTGTAGATATCGAGTGATAAGCTTTTGGGGGAGAGAAAGAAGCTGAAGACGCATCGTCTTCGAGCACTAATTCTGATGAAAGACGCGCTGGTGAACGTAAAAGAGCCAAAAAGATTGAGGCAAAGCGTCAGGCTGAGATAAAGAGAAAAGTAGAAGAGCGAAAGCGCAAGGCGGCAGGAGAAGATGATACAACATATGTACCTTCAGAGTTAGATACAGATACTCCTATTCACATACCGATGAAGAAAAAGGCAAAAAGGTTTAAGTGCCAAGCTGCTAGAAGCTCCGAGTCTCCAACTGTTAGATCTAAAGAGACTATACAAGAGCCGACGATCGTAGAAGAGGTTACTGTTGAACCAGCACAGCAAATTCCAACATCACCACCTCGTCAAGCAACACCACAATTTCCACCACAACAATCTACTCCGCCACAACAGTCTGCACCTCAACCGCCTCCACAACTAACACCAAGACAAGGTACATCGCAACCGCCACCACACACTTCACAGCCCCAATCTCATTTTGATTTTGACTTTGATTTCAGAGATATTCCTGGGGGAAGATTTTACATTCAACAACCCGCGTGTTGATGAGTTTCAAAAACAGGTCTTGTTGAATACTGTGAAGATAGCAGAGTTGCAGGAACAGATTAATGTGTTGAATGAAGAGAAACATGAGTTGCATGAACAAATCAATGTTTTGTCTGAAGATAAACAGCAGCTAGAAGCCATGCTTGCAAGTATTGTGTCTAAGAATGAACATCTACGTCTTCGTATAGCCGAGTATGAGGAAGAAAGGCTCCGCAGAATGAGTTTGTTTGAGAAGATTTTGGTGAAAAAGCTGGGACTGAATATTGCGGCAGAAATAGACGAGATAGAGCGGGTAAATGCTAAAGAACGAGTTGCTGAAAGGGAGCGCCTTGCTAAAGAGTTATCTGATGCGCAAGGAAAAGGAAAAGCTAAGGTTGTTAAGGATCATTTGAATGTTGAAACTGAGCCAGAAGCTGAATCTGCGCTAGTTACTTATACAGATATCGTTGTGTACCAAGTACCAAACAAGTTTATATTATTCGGGAAGCCTAAGGATGGAGAGATTGATATGTCAAATCTATCGACGAGACACCGTGACTGGCTTTTGAAGAAAAATTTAGAGAAAGAAATTGAGAAAGCAGCTGAAGAATTCGAGGAGGATGCTGAAAAGGAAGATGAAGAGTTAGATGTTGATGGTGATTCTGATTTGGATTCTGATTAGGGTAATGATGATGATGATGATAATGTTGGAGGTATTGGTGTTCGTGTAACTGATTTTGATGTGAATAAAGAGATTGATTATTCAGTGTACCTAGATGATTATGCGAACCAAACTACTGAAGAAGGTGTTAAAGATAGGACAGAAGGTTCTTCAGATGCTCAGCAGGTAGGAAATCTCTCGGTGATTGATACATCTACCGTTCCTGTCGTGCCAAAACCAAAGATTTTCTATCTTGAGCATGACGTTGAGGAAGGCGAGGTCATTCACAGTTATTCTAAAGAAGAGATCGTAGAAATGCTAGGTATGGATGAAGATCAGTTTAAGTTTGATTTTGAGAATGAGCTGAACGAGATTAGCGCATTCGAGCCAAATGATTATGTCTTTAAACATGTTGAGGACGCTAACGAGTATGATCGAGTTGTCGTGGAGGATGATTCTGATGACGATGCTAATATTGTCGATCAGGGTACAGAGGACTCCCCAACTTTTACTGAACTATTTGCAGCAAAGAATGCAGATGTACTGAAACGTAAAGTTGAAGAAGCTGCAAGGCAAGGCACAATTCCTCAACAGTTGAACAGAGCTGAGATTGCCGAGATGAGGAAGAAGTGGTTCAAGAATGCACCAGCAGAGCGTAAATTCAAACGTCCTCTATTGTTCTTTACTCGTGACGCTGATATTTCTCTAGAGGACATCATAAGCTGGGGATGGATTGAAGGCCTTAATGTCTATGCAATCAAAAAGGAGTTTGGTACTCAGTATTTCCGATATCTGAGCGACATCAAGTCCTTGCCTTACTGGGATATTAAAGAATTGGTGCAGACAAAGACAATCAATCTCAAGATGAAATTTCACGACCGAGGCTTTGGAAGTTGATAAAGCTTGAGGCTTTACATGGATTTACACACTGGAAACCTCACTTTCCTAGACGTGTTACAAAGATCGATCCAGTGACGAAAGAGAAGGATTTGTAAAGAGGCTGAAAGTCATGAACAATATGCCCATGTTACAAATGGAGCAGGATTTCCACAAGAGCTTCAAGTGGTGGCATTATGATTCGAACACAGGAGATGCTGTTATTTGCTTGCACCCGGATGAAGACTCGTGGAAGATCACAGAGGAACTAACCAATGCCGTTATAGCTCACAAACGCATATACAGGCTATGGCGTGGCATTCGAGTACTAGACCCGATGTGGCTAGTTAATTGCTCGAAGAAGGATATTGATTGCTTGTTTTATAGCAAAATCAGTTATGAAGAAAAAGATAAAGAGCAAGCTCTCCAGTTCCAGAAGATTGTCAATGTCTGCTTTGCAAATGATATTCATTCTGGAACGTCATGGAATACATCTTGGAGGAAGCTGGAGGAGACTGAGCATAAAAAGAAAGAAAGGAAGCTAGAATAGCTCATCGCTAAGGAGTTTTCGGTTTGGCAATACAGTGAACCGACCTCCTCCAACAAATCAAACACCAATTGGATTTGAGGAGCGTCGCAAGCCACCGAAGAGATTTTTTGGTCGTTAAGCGTCAAATCTTGCGAAGGTTTTTGAAGACTATCCAGACTGCGGCAACATCCAAGGGGGAGTTTGTTGGTGCATTATGTCTATTGCCTACGTCTAGGATGTGTCGATATTGTATTTAGGGCTTAAACGTTATTTGTTTATATGTTATTAATTGTTTATATGCGTTGTAATATACTCGTACAAGTGAAGTACTTAGCTCGTATGAGTGACACTCTGTCACTGGTACGAGGCAGTTACTCGCACGAGTCAAGTCTCTGTTTCACACACTCAAGTGCGAGTCATGTCGACCTATAAATGGAGGAGTGTTGTGTCAGAGCTAAGGGGTGTTACTTCAGTTGGTACGGCGAAGAATTGCTGATTTGTTTACTCGTGTCTGTACTTGCACGTCAATTAATACAATTCAGAGCAGTTAAACAATAAGATCTTTCTTGTTTGTTTGCATCCTCTCTAGCAATGAATTCTACCTCTGCTTGTTGAGTTAGATAAGACCAGTTGCTCATCGGAGGAGCTGATCCCCCGTTCACAATCTGAAAATGCAAACATGGGTGGAAAAAGTCAAACCGTCCAAAGTCGAACCAAAACCTTCTGTTCCAAATAAAACCTAGCCTAAAAAGAACATCAAAAACAAAGTAGGTCCGAAATTCGACATTCCGAACCCACCTAAGACCAAGCAGGCTTGGGTTTATTTGTTTAAATAGTTTCTTCCTCATGTGTGCAGGGGCTCCCGTGATCAATAAGGTCTAATGGATAAGTGGAGCTTCCAGGCACATGACAGGGATGCTTATGTTGTTACACGACGTTAAAGTTATCCAAGGAGGGTACGTAGGTTTTGCCGGAAAGCAAGGAGGAAGAATTGTCGGAGAGAGAATTCTCACGAATGGAGTCGTTTCGTTTGATAAATTGAACTACATCGCGGAACTTGAGAACAATCTACTCAGCATTTCGCAGATTTGTGACAAGAAATTCACAACGCACTTCAATGATAAAGAATGCTTGATCTTAAAGCCAGGATTCAAGATTTCGAAGGAATGGATTCTCATGCGTGCTCCGAGAGAAAATGATCTTTATGTTCTTGATATGAGTATCGCATCAACAACATCAAAGAATGTTCAATGCTTTGTTTCTAAAGCTACTGACAAAGAGTCTATTGTATGGCATAGGAAGATGGGGCACATTCATCTGAGAAAGATGAATTATCTTGTGCATAGAGGCCTATTGGAGGGTGTTAATCTGAAAATTTTCAATTATCCGATGTTAGTGTGAGCTGTAAAAAGGGGAAACAACATAAGAAATCACACCCACGGAAGACGATGTTTTTATCAAGCTATCACTAGAGAGGCTTCATATGGATTTTTTTGGGCCAGTAAACATCAAAATCGTTTCTGGTGATCTATATTGCCTAGTCATTACAGATGATTGATCAAGATTCTCATGGGTTTTCTTTCTTGAGAGCAAAGATGAAACATTTGAAACTCTAATGATTCTCTTCAGAAAACTTGAAAACCTTATCACTTGCCAATCAAGAGAATCTGCACTGACAACGGTACAGAGTTCAAGAACAAACGGATGCTCGAATTCTGCAATGAGAAGGGGATTCTTCATGAATTCAGTGCTCCTTATTCTCCTCAACAAAATGGAGTAGCTGAATGAAAGTATCGCACATTGATTGAGACTGCCAGAACCATGCTCGCCGATTCGAAATTACCAATTAGTTTCTTGAGTGAAGCAGTCGCATCATCGTGTTATACCCTTAATCGTGTGTTAACAGTCAAACCTCACAACAAGACTTGTTTCGAGTTACTAAATCAGCGGAAGCCTAACCTTGCGTTTCTGGAGCCTTTTGGATCACTGTGTACTGTATTGGACCCGGATGATAAATTTGGAGCCAAATCCTTGGAAGGATTTTTTGCCGGTTATGCTACTCCATAGAAATGTGTCTTCTTGCCCAGTATGAACCAGGTTATTCTTGCGCAACATGTTGATTGTCAACGATATACTACACCTACGCAGAAACCTGGGGATCCGTGGCTATTTAACTATGATGGTTTGTGGAATTCATTCGACCTACTAGACATGCCATCAGAAGAACTTGGTATGCTCTTTCAACAGCATCAAATCTCTACTCAAGAGCAAGTTACCAGACTGTTAGTGATTTCCCCGTCACTTCCTTTGTAAACACGTCTAATGTTGGTCCGAGCACTTCTCTTCAAGACTATGTCCCTGTACCAATTGTCAACACTGCCGAATCTTCTGCCCAGCAACAGCCAAATGCCGACTCTGATCATGAACCAACTTTCAATCATGGAGGATTTAGTTCCAATAAAGGATCTGAGCAGATTGAAAGCTTCCTGAATACCCAAGCTGATCAGTCAAACGTCAGGAATGAAGCTTCATCGTCTGCACCGGTTATTGATGAAGTTATCACGAATTTGCAGACTCAATTAGATGTTCCCAGTGAAGTGATGCCAAGAACACTTTCATATCATCCATCGGAGAATATCATTGGCAGCTTACAAACATGTGCAAACTCGCAATCATATCAATAAGCATCTAAGCTGTTTTTATACTCGTATTGCTCCACTACAAACCAGACTTTCTAATAGTTGTTTTGTTTCTCAGGTGGAACCCGGGAACTAGAAAGAAGCGTTAAAAAAGAGAGTTGGGTGGACGCAATGCAGGAAGAATTGCTTCAATTCCAGAAGTTAGGAGTCTGGAAGCTTGTTGACTTGCTAGTTCATCACAAAAAGATAAACACTAGACGGGTCTTCAAGTACAAACGTGATGATAGAGGGATCATAGTGCGCAACAAAGCTTGACTCGTGGTTCAAGGCTTTCATTAGCAGGAAGGGATAGACTACACCGACGTCTATGCCCAGTCGCTCGTCTTGAAGCGATCCGCATATTCTTGGCCTTTACTTCTTGGAAAGGTTTCAAGGTGTACCAGTTGGATGTCAAATCTGCTTTCTTGTACGGAAAACTCAAAGAGGAGGTGTATGTCGGCCAACCATCGGGGTTCATTGATCCCATGCATAAAGACAAAAGCTACCTTCTGAACAAAGCCTTATATGGTCTACCTTAAGCCTCGAGAGCATGGTATGAAACGTTGTCAAGACATCTTCTAGACAATGGCTTTATCAGAGGTACTGTAGATTCTACCCTCTTTGCCAAGGAAGTGGATGGACATTTGATTATCGTAAAGATATATGTGGATGATATTATCTTTGGACCGACAAATAACAAGCTGTGTAAAGACTTAGAAGAAGTCATGAAGCAAAATTTGAAATGAGCGCGATGGGGGAGATGAAGTTCTTTTTAGGACTTTAGGTCGATCAATTGCCTGATGGTATTTTCATCCATCAGAAGAAGTATGTTCATGACATAATGGAGAAATTCAATATGAAAGGAACTAAACCAGCATCTACCCCATTAGCTCCTAATCACGACGTTTGTCCAGATCTTAATGGAGTCAAAGTTGACGAAACATTATACCACTCCATGATCGGATCCTTGATGTATCGCACTGCTTCTCGACCTGATATCATGTATCCTATATGCCTGTGCGCTTGTTTTCAGTCCAGTTCAAAAGATTCACACTTGCTAGCCGTCAAACGTATTATGATATATTTGAAGGGATTTCCAAGCACCGGCTTGTGGTATCCTCGACACGACGAATTCAATCTTGTGGGTTACTCGTATTCTGATTTCGGTTGCTGCAAACTTAACTCCAAATCTACGACGGCTGGTTGCCAGTTCTTCAGAACTCGTTTGGTAATGTGGCAATGCAAGAAACAGACCGTAGTCGCTCTCTCTACCTGTGAAGCTGAATACGTTTCAGCATCCAGCTGTTGTTCCCATATTCTCTGGATACAACAGCAGATGAGAGACTTCGGGCTGCAGCAGATGAGAGACTTCGGACTGCAATTTCTTGACATGCCAATATAGGTAGATAATTAGGCTGCAATTGATATCACTAAAAACACATGTCAACACTCTCGTACTAAACATATTGAGATTCAACACTACTTTATCTGTGACTGCTGCGAGAAAAAGTTGGTTAATATTATCCACACTGATGACCAAAAAGCAGATTTTTATATCAAAGCATTTGATCGTACAAGATTTAAATTTTTTTTAAAATTAAATGGTTTAAGAAATCTGACATCAGGGGATATACATGAGGTTGAGTTTGAGGATGACGAGGACTTGATATGATTCTTATCAGTATGACGTATTTTATGTACATTCTTTCTTATAAATTCTAAATATGCAAAAATATGTTTTTGATTTTAGGGGGAGAAGTTTGGGAAAATACACAAACATATAAAAATCAAAAAGAGTTTTTGTGAAAAAGAGAAATCATATTACATCAATAAGACAGTCACAGTATGCTAAAGATATGGAATGATTAAACAAGTAATTAAACAGGTCTTACTAAGGATGTGCCAATAGGCTTCACTCGTTCAGTAATTGTTTTCAAGATATAAACCTAAAAGAAAAAACTGAATAACTTGTGGGTTAACATCTCTCAGATATATGGACTTAGTACTCTGATATTTCGTTTGAGAGAATGCCAGATTCTGCAATACTAGGTCTTTATATTTAATCGATATTTGGGGTATTATCCGAGTTCTTCTGATTTTGCGTCAGCAATGGCCTAAAACTTGTATAATATTTTACGTATTTTCGCCTACAAAAGCTGCATAAAAAGTGATTATGTCATAAACTTTGTGACATTTGCAGTTCAAAAGATTCCTTTAAGGAACACCACCTAAAGACGAGTCTTCATCTCTTTGTATGTATGGAAATACTAACCTGAGCTCTCAAGGTCTCATAATTAACCCCTTTACAAATATCAATTAGATATATTCACATGTGAAATGAAATTCTGGGAATCCTGATGCGGTAGTATATTCTGAGATGGGAAACACAGTTATTTCATGTTCTTAATATTACCTAACATATCTTGAAACAGTTGAGAAATGAGAAGAAGTTTAAGTTGATAAGTATATTGGCAATCTAGTTAAAAGCTTAATGAGTATACCAAGATCAACGGTACTGATGATTTGTTAAAAACTTTATATGATTTTCTTAACACAAAACTCACAAAAATATGTATGTATATACATCTTTATTTGTTATTTCTTTTCTTTTCAGAAAAATCCTAAAAACCCAAAAAGATTTTCAGGTTCCTTAGCTTTTTAGTTGATTTTTAGTCTACCGATGATGAAAAAACTGATAGTTGAAGTCATGGCGACGTCTTGCTGAAGGAAAACTGAAGACCACGGGTTGGGAGCTAATCATGAAGAAAAAGTTTACCTGAACGTCAATAAAGTTGATTAATTTGAAACTTTACATTTCTAAATAAATCTGTTTTGGTCAAACGATGGTCAACCAAGGTCATTAACTTGGACTTGTAGGCAAATCAGATATCCAGGGTCATTAACTTGGACTTGGTTAACTGAGTGGGTTTTGAACAGATAAAAATTCAGAAACAATCAATCAAAAAGTTTAAAAAGTTTAATAAGTATCAGAACTGACTCGTACGAGTGTCACTAACTCGTACGAGTAACATTTGTTTTCATTCGCACGAATCTTTGATTCGTACGAGTGACAATGAATGAGTATAAAAGCTTCATTCAGTCTCACGAGTAAACCTAATGTCACTGTGCGACTGAGAGAGAACTATTATGTGAACCAGTTCTATACTTTGATTTTTCTTTACTTATACCGTGTACCAATACATTGGGGAGGTCGGTTCGCACACCTCTTACGATGGGAAAGGTACTATTGCGTGTTCTTAGCCGTTATAATGCCGGATTTAGACCAAACGGACATAAAATGTAGATTTAGGGAAATCGGACCGGTGAAACTTAAAATTGAACTTAAAAACGCTAAAATCGGCCCCAATAGCCTATAAATCAACCTTCAATTTGTTAAAAACAAAACATTTTAAATTTGGTATAAACCTGATGTTATTTGCTACAGTTTACAACTCGTACGGATGTCCACTCGTACCAGCGGAGTTTTCAAAATGTTCCAAATATTTTTTCACTCGTATGGGGCATCGTTTGTACGAAGCTGTTTGGTAAAATCTTTGAAAAATGTCAAGGTCTTTAGTCACTCCTACAAATTAGTGACTCGTACGAGTGATGATTTGATCCAGACTTGAATTTTGTCAAAGTATTGACTCATACGAAGGATTGGGTCGTACGAGTGTCTTTGAAAGTTAAAACTTTTGAGAAAATTTCTAACGGTTTGAAATGTATATGTGTACAGGTCAAGAAATCTTCTTTTTCAGAAGATGTGGCGTGGCATTCGAGTACTAGACTCGATGTGGCTAGTAAATTATTCGAAGAAAGATATAGATTTTTTTTTCTACAACAAGATCAGCTCCGAAGAGAAAGACAAAGAACAAGCACTCCAGTTTCAGAAGATTGTTAATGTCTGTTTCGCCAATGATATATATTCCGGATCGACATGGAACACTTCATGGAGGAAATGGAGGAGACAGAGCAAAAGAAGAAAGAAAAGAAGGAAGCAAGGATTGCAGAGCGAGCTCGTATAGCGTCGCTGGGAAGTTTTCGGTTTGGCAATACAATTAACCGACCTCCTCCAACAGATCAAATGCCAATAGCTTTTGCGAAGCGTGTAGGCCACCAAAGCAGTTCTTTGGTCGATAATCATCAGATCTTATGAAGATTTTTTTGAAGACTATCCAAGACTACGGCAACATCCAAGGGGGAGTTTGTTGGTGCATAATGTCTATTGCCTACGTCTAGGATATGTTGATTGTATATATAGGGCTTAGAACGTCAGTTTGTAAATGATAATGTATATTTTATTTGTTTTGTAGCTGACTCGTACGAGTGAGTCACATGACTCGTACGAGTGACACTCTATAACTCGTACGAGGCAACCACTCGCACGAGTCACACACTCTGTTACACACTCTGCTGTGCGAGTCATGTCGACCTATAAATAGAGGAGTGTTGTGTCAGACTTAGGAATCATGTTGGTGTGGCGAAGCCCTGCTGAATTGTTTACTTGCACTATACTTGTCCACGTCTATCAATACATTCAAGGCATTTAAGCAGTAGATCTCACTTGTTAGTTTGTCAACCTCACTAACAATGAATTCCGCCTCTGTTAGTTGAGTCAGATCGGTCCGGTGCTCATCGGAGGAGTCGATCCCCCATTCACATATTCTTACGCGTGTTACTGACTAAAGGTCATTACATATTTGTTACATATGTTAAATGAGAAATGAATTAATTGACTGAAAAATAATAAACTACTATTAAACGTGTTAGCTATTGAATATCATGAATGGGGAGATTAAAATTTATGTAGGAAAAATTGTGCAATAAAAGAAATTGAATGAATAACAAAGTAGTGTAGTTACACATGTGTTACATATGTTAAAAAACACTATGATATAGGTAACAAAGGTCATTACATATGTAACCTGTTGAATAAAAAATTATAAACTACTATTAAAAGTGTCAGGTATTGAATACCATGAATTGTTGAGATTAAAACTTATGTAGAGAAACTGTGCAATAGAAGTAATTGAACGAAAAACAAAGGCTACAGTTACACATGTGTTAAAAAAGCACTGTCATATATGTAACAATGGTCGTTACATACGCAACCTGTTGAACGAAAAAAATTAAACTATTATTAAGCGTGTGAGTTATTGGATATCATGAGTGGATGAGATTAAAACTTATGTAGGGTAACTGTGTAACTGAAGTAATTGAGATGAAAAACAAATGACTTCAGTTACACATATATAAATTGGTGAATGAAAAATATTAAACTACTATTGAACATGCCAGCTATTGAATACCCATTACTTCTTAATAAGAATGTCATTACATAGATCTACTTAAAAAAATACACAATAAAGAACAACTAACTAAACAATAACATCAAAGTTATCACATCCTTAGCGTTGGTGATTGCGATTTCATCTTTCTTTTCTATGTTGCTTAGCAATGCAGGGATTACTATCTCACACCCATGAACTGGTTGTTGATTTGTGCGACATTGTTCTTCACTCGCTTGCGAGTCGGAGGAGTAGGAGAGACACGTTAATGAAGTTCATAGCGTACGTAAATAGCATTGTGATAGTTACATGTGTAACTAGAGTTGTTTTTAGTAATGTAACATGTTTAACATGTATACTCATGCGTACCTTTAACGTTGTACAAGTGTTACCCTCTAGTGTGTCACATGTTACAAACATGTGTTGCATATGTCCAGCCCCTTTGTTACCAAAAACAAGGGGCTGGTGTAAATATAAGTAACATGTGTAAAGTTGACACTACAGTTTCTGTGCAAAAACATGTGTAATGTTGCATGTGTATCATTGTTAACATATTAAGATTAAAACGCATCGTATGAAATGTAACATGTGTAGACACTGAATTCAGAAAATATATAATGTTTTATGAAAACTCATAAGCTCGAAGAAAAAATGTTTTATGAAAAAATATATATTTCGGCACCATTGAACATACAAATTTAAAGTAACATGTGTACCATGGTCAAAACGTGGGTTCCTGCTTTATATGATGTAAGTACTTATGTGTGCACATGTAACATCTTCTATACAACGTGTGTAACCTAGTTAAATATGTTTTGGCGACACAGTTTGTGGAAACAATATAATTAGAAAGGAGTATAGAACACACATAGGCAAAGCAAAGAATTTAAACCTTCTTCGAAAGGTATGCTGAGATATGCCATCCAGTAGACTCATCACCTAGTGATGATGAAAAAAAGACACATCTTTTTCAAAATAACATCAACAAAAATCAAAGAACGCGTAAAAAACTCATAAGTCATGTATCAAACATAAAATCCGTTCGATACACATGTTTGAAACACATGGAATTAATACAACCAAGAAGACCGGAATTTTGTTTCAAACACATATGTTTGAAACTCCCAAAAAAAAGAAAAAAACATTCTATGTAAAAAGATGTCACAAACCATTAACCTATTCCACATATGTTTCAAACACTAACTAAGAAGACCAAATTTTTGTTTTAAAAAACCGAAACAATACTTTAAACAAATGAGAACACATGATTTGGTAAACACAAACACATGTTGAACAATGCACCCTATAAAAAAAGATAACTTCCCCTTTAGCCTCATCTTCATTCCAGAAAATATAAAATACGATAATATAAAATATGACTCAATAAAACTTAATACTAAACATACATGATTGTCCCAAAAACACCAGCGAAATACATAAAGAAAACGACATTTACAACGTGATACCTTGCAAATCTCCATCACAGCATGGATCTGTGAAACCACCACAACACAACAATTCCCCTCCACCTTTAACCACCAGTGTATGAGGGCTTTGATTGTGGCTTCGATAGTGGTTTCTTTGAGGGATTCGATGGTGACTTCGATCTTCAAATCTGGTGGCTTCTAAATAGAAAGGGATGAGAGCAAGATATGGATCTAGTTCTTGATAGATCAAAAGATAAATGAGAGATAGAAAAGGAGTGCGGGTAGAGTGATATGATATGTGTAAGGAAAGAGAAAAGTGGGATATTTAAATTGTCTATAAGACCCTTTACACTTGATAGGAAATAGATGATGTGGAGGCTTGAGAACCAAGTATTTAATTTTCTAAGTTTTCTCACTTAAAAAGGTTTTCTCCCAACACTTGCATTATATATATATATAGAGAGAGAGAGAGGGGTTCATTTTTGAAGTATTTTTTAGTGTTAGGGAAGGCAAAATAAACCACAATCTTTAATATTGTATGGTTCATATATTTCTAATGTTTTTTTACTTTTAAAGTTATACACATAAAAACCACTAACTTAATATGTTTTATATGTTTATTTAACATTTAAACTTTTTCTTAGACAAGTATTGAAGTATGTAGAGGTAAGTTGAATCCTCACATTCTATTAATAAGAAATGTCAAGTGAAGATCAATGAATGGTAGATGCAATTTATGATTTAGTTGCTCAAGTTTATAGATAAGAAAAACTTGCAGATGAAAAGGACCAAAAATGATGAAGCACATACCATTTCATGAGATGGAACATGATATGTATGAATCGTTTATACAGTGGTACTACAACATACGAACTTGTGAGGCAGATATTGTTTTGTGTGAAGATAAGAAGAAGAGAATGATTTTCATATACGATCCAATGTGGATTGTTAATATGTCTTAAAACGACACCGGAGTCTTATTTGTTGGTGCACTTATGTCTAATGCATGTGTCTTTGTTTAGGTATGTATGTATAGGCAATATAATGTATGAGTTTGATTTTTGTATCGTATCGTATCGTATCGTATCGTATCGTATCGTATCGTATCGTATCGTATTGTATTGTATTGTAAAAGGGACTCATGCGTGCGTAGGAGTCCTGTGCACGGACCAGGTGAGTCTATAAATAGACTCGTGTGTGCACAGGAGTTCATAATTCTACTTTGAAAAGCTTTTTTAAAAGGTGTGTAAAGAAACGTTAGGTTGCCCGAATTTCGATGAAGAGATCTATTATGAAATCAAGTGTTCACTAGTTCAATATATGGATTCTGCACTTATATTGAATTTGTAGATTTATGTACGTGTGCTATTCTAGTCTTATCAAGAGTTCTACACATGAAAACCGGTCCTACAAGTGGTATCAAAGTAGGAGAAAGGATATCTACTTGTGATACGCTTGGATTGTGAAGATTTCGGTTGAAAAAGTATCAAGTTTCATATTTGTACAAGAATGCACGGTCAAAAACTCTCAAATTTCTTCTCACATCTTCTATATTCATTTTTGAACATCATGTCAGGAGATTTCATCTGAATTCAGCCATTTTCACCTCCAAATTGTCAAAAATCTTGAGAAAATGGTTCTGAGCGAAGGGGGTAGATTGCCTGCAAGAGGTTCCTACGCACGCATGAGTTCATACGCAAGAGCTCCTACGTGCACGAGTCACATGTAGGAGGTCACACGCACGCAAAGACTCATCCTTTTGGGTCCAACACTCCAAAGAGTCCTGCGTTCGAAGTATCATACGCTTAGAAGGTCCTACGTTCCAAGGTCTTGCATTCCAGGGTCATACATTTGGAAAGTTATAAGTTTTTTTTTTAAAAAGATTTGTGAAGTGATGGATTCAGATATGTTAAATGATTTTTCTAGGGGAGGTAGTTCACCAAGATAAGTTAATTTGGATAACGAAATGGATACATCCATTATACCACCAAAGCTTCTATGGGTGAAAGATTGCCCGCGATTGGCTACCTTGTTTGAGAATTATGTTCAAGCTAACAGCTTTGAGGTGATCGAAGACGAGTACTTAAATGAAAGTGGAGAGAAGATTAGATTTCTTAATTCCATATTCTGAAAAGGATTTTTATATGAGAGAGAAGAAAATGTATAATATGCTTCAATATTTGATTAAAGATGACATTCTACATCTTCTTCAACACAGAGAAACAACTCAAATACTCTGGATGGCTTTGTTTAACAAATACAGGGGAAATGCTTATATGCATAAAAGTAAACTTGATTTGATAAAGAAAGAATTTGATATTTTCACAGCTATCAAAGGAGACACATTTCATCAGCTCATAGAACGTTACTGTCACCTAATTGTTGAGACGAAATGTAACAAGATTTAACTTTCAGATCCTGAAGATGTTGCAAAATTAGAAGATGCTTTACTCGATGATGACTGGAGGATATTCCTGATGATTTTAAAAGCATGACGTATAGAGTACATGAGTCTGAATCTGAGTACATTTATCGAGAAGTTGGAAGCTCATGAGTTGGATTTGGATTAAAGAAATCAAAGTTGAAAGCAATTACTATTCCACAAGACATTGGGTTCTATTATAAAGGTTTTGGTATTGGAAACCAGAAGGTACAAACAACATTCAGTGTAGACAATTCAACTCAGTTTACATCGAGTGGGAATGCCTTTGTGGGTAGCAACTCGGGATTTACACAAAATTCATAACAAATTTGTGGAAGCAGTTTAGAATCAAATGTGACTCAACAATTTCAGCAATCTCAACAAACACAGACTCAAGAATGGCAACCTCAACATAGTCAAAATCAGCCAAATACAGCAAATCAATCTTTAGAGAATCTGCAATGCAACATCGCAATGAATATAAACAATCTTCATGGTATCACTGTCCCGAACGCTTGCTTTTTAGCCCTGGTACTATAGTCATATGTAGGGTTGGTAACAGGACGAATTGGAAACTACAATTTAGTCAGAGAGGACTAAGACCAAATTGATCCAGAGGAGATGGAGCTAATAGATATTCGATGGTGCTTGGCTAGTGTGGTAAGGAGGTCTCAGCGATTTATTGAAATAACATGCAAAAATAGTTTAGGTGACGCAGATACTGATTTTCGGTTTTATAAGTCTAAGGTAACGTGTTTCAAATGTGGTGAGAGAGGGCACTTCAAATGGAAATGCATGAACAAGCAGGTAGATAGCAACTTTAATCCATCTTGGATCAGTCAACTCAAGAACTATACCAATGGAAGTGGATCTTCGTCAAATTTAACACCGAAAGAAAAAAGCCATAGTGGTGTTCCAAGGAGACGAAGGTTTCAACTGGAATTCAATTGTTTAGAAGACTAATGGGTAAGCTTTGATGGCTGAAGCATTATCATTTACATAATACCAAAAGTACTTTGTTATAAGAGAAACAAGAAATTAGTAAAATAAATAAATAAATAAAGCACAACTGCGTATTCAATGTTATTAATAAAGCTAACAAACACATGTTATAAGAGAAAGACGGAATTAGTAAAAATCGTAGGTTAAAGACATATTATATGTAGTATACGAGTGAAAATAAAAGTTGAAAAAGAAAAGATTTTTTATTCTTTATTTTTTAGCTCTTTAGTATTATTAGTAGATAATAATAGTACCAACAACAATAACAATAATACCAAACTAACTTCTAATAAAGGGTTTCAATTAATGTCACATGATATTCTCTCCTTCAACCTTGCATTTTTTACTTATATTTTATTTTAGTATATTTTTTTTGATAATTAATACATGGATATCACGTATTGTAAATATAGAAATAAACTTTTTCTTCATTTAGAATATGAAGATCAAAATTTTTATACGTTAAATATTATTTTATTATAATTGATATAGTTTCAAGTTTAAATTCATACCTAAATTATCTCCAAATTAGTTTTCGTTACTTTCTATAGTTTTAATTATATAATTTAAACTCCTACAACATAATCCTCCTTTAATAACAAGTTTACTATTAAATTTAAAATTATATGTTTAGATTATATAAAAAACGTATAACTTACGAAAAATCAATTTAAGAATAATACAATTTAAAGAATTCCATAAATACGTATACGGTTTTATTTCATATTGTATCATTCGAGATTAAAAAAGACAGTTTTCTCTCGTTGTATGTTTCGTGAAGAAGATAAATATATCAAAGGACAACCGCTATTCAAAGTTGGTTTGTTCTAAAATAACCTGCATTTTCACAGGAGCTGTACGTGGGTTTTTCTAGAGTCAAAAGCGTAGATGAATTTAAACTATTAATTGTTGATAAAAATGGTAATATTACGATTAGGACAACCAATGTTGTCTACAAAGAACTTTTTACAAGTTTATATTTGTATTTATGTTAATAGATTTGTAAATATAACACTAATTTCATAATTTTTCAGGTAATAAGTCATTATTTATTAAAAAAAAATTATATTTACATTATTTTTTATACCCAACCCCATATATTTTTTTAATGTAAATTTGGATCAATAACCGACCACTAGAATATCATCGTGCCACCAACGCTGTAACGCTTCGCATTTTGTACTTTCCTTACTTAAAAAGTGCAGTCGTATTTCTATTTATGAAAACTCTTAACCATGTCCTGTTTGTAATTCATTCCCAACTTTGTAATCCGAGACGTTGATCATAATGAAAAATTTATACTTTACACACACTTGTTTTACATGCAATCAATCATTTAAATACATACTTTCATACAAATCACACTTATTATACGTATGATACTAATACGTTATAACATCATACTTGAAAATCAGTCAAAATACGTAAAAACAACTCAAACTAACACTCCCGTGCGAGCTGGACCCCCTTCACACGAAGTGGGCACTCACTCCGCACGAAGTCATGGCCACTTCATACGAAGTGAACACTTCGCATGGAGAGCCACTTCGCACAAAGTGGATCTGGTAGCAACTTAACTCTATAAATACCAACCAACTTAACTCCTACAACCTTTCCGAATCTTCTCCCCTCCACTCTAAATTATCCAGATCCTTCACAGAGTACTTTTAGTTGGTTAATTGGTTAAGTGAGTTCTAGCTCACTACAATCTCTTATTCTTTTAGTTTCTTCTTTAAATTTTTCTACCTTTTTCTTTTGTACCAAGTGTGAATGCTGAAACAAAGCTCCACATAGACAAACTTGCGTTCTAGCTAGTGTGAGAATGATGGGAGCCTTGGCTTTCCGAATTAAGGTCCACACCTCACTTTTACACTTTTTCGTACATTTCAATTTCTTTACATTCACGACCAACTGGGTTATCGACTACGTCGGTAAGCATAGTGCTTTGGTGAATCATATAACGAGGTTTCATACCTACTTGCTTGACCTCTATGACGTATTTGACAAACCATGGACATAAACAATGTATAAATTCCATACTTTCTTATAAATCTGGTCGGGACCATGATGCTAATCGAATTATGGTTAAGTGTCATGACCTTGGACTAATCTGCCTCGTTACTAAAAAATCTCGTTCACTAAAATCAGTGTCGAAAAGAGTGTAAAATGAACTAAAATTTCCCAGAACAATCAGTTCGCACAAAGTGAAGGGTCATTTCGCACGAAGTGAGCAACCACTTCGTACAAAATGCTATTCTTCCTTACGTATACTTTTGTACTTTCAACTCCGAACCCAAACACTCCCTCCAACTCAGAATACTCATACCCTTTATTTCCCCATATAGGGTAACTTTAGCACTCTACTCGTCACCATAACGACTCGCGGTTTGGTTGGAACGCTTTACAAAACTATGAGTACATTCAAATCCCATTTTCACCTTCAAACACTTTTGGGTGCAGCATATGTATGCTATCAAAATCACTAAATCACGATGCTTATGCTTAAACACAAAAAACAATTTAATCATCCACGCTTAACATGAATACTTGCAAATTTGTATATGCTAGAATCGAATGCTTTATACTATGTCATTAACTATGTACAAGCCTCCCTTAACATGTATAAGCTATAGGATTAATGCATCGCCCGTATTCGTGAGGTTCTGTTAAGTAAACAAAACGGTCTAGTCATTGCTATGTTTACGCTAGCGGCAAACTTTGGGTTGACACGTATAGTCGCGTTACTAGTATGACATGTTAGATTGAGTATCGCTTATGCTATGTGGAATGTTGAAACTTTTACATTATTTAGTACTAAAACTCGTGTACCCGCCAATGCCTTGTGTTTGAACTATACTTTAACGTATGTTGTAGGGATTTAATGACAATGAAGATACACGGAATCTATTAGGATGAACTAGAAACCCATTTTAAATTTAGATGTATGAGGGACCGTGTTCTTGATTACGTTGTTGTTGTATTTTGTTTTTCGATGTTGTACTTTGTTTCTGAATATTGTACTTGAATTAGAAATGAAATAAAACCCTTTTATTTAAATACTTTTAATATTATAGTGTTATGACGTCTCGAGCACTCTATTTCGTCCCGCCCTGATGTTTCTGTAGGTCCTCTAATCCGTATGGATCTTCACAGAATCGTCTATCCAATCTAGAATGCGGAATCCTCTAGATCAGATTATCACAGAAATACGAGTAGGAACAGTAATCACAATAAAGCTGATCTTTATTGATTATCTATCACAACGATTACAATCAATTTAGATCACACGAATTCGTCCAAGCTAATATATCTACGAATTCTCTCTCAACTCTCTCTGAAGTGACTAACTGAGCAACCGTAACCCTAATGCAAAACTGTCTTTATATAGAGACAAGTTTGCAACTAGGCTAGGGTTTAACCACATGGGCTGCAAATTGGTCAAGGCCCAATTCGCCTACCACTCCCTATTAAGTGAGTCTGGTTTGGCCCAATCACTACAACTAACTATTACAAAACTGAACCCGCTAATTGTTTATCGTTTTACTAATTACAAGATTTTCCAAAGACCAAATCTAAGTTGTTGTTACAAATATGCACCAACAGTTCCACCATCGATTTTGGTGTAACGGATTGGTATCAGGGCCATAACTATAGGGAATTAGGAAAAAATGCCATGATTTGACCTAGTCTATAGTCAAAGTACCAAAACAGACCCCTTCGTGCGAACTAAACCTCCTTGTACGAACTGAACCTCTCTGTGCAAACTGGACTTCGCACGAAGTGGTCACTCCGCACGAAGTAGCTTATACTTCGTACAAAGTGAACAATTATCCTCGATTAAAACATCTAAACTTTCCTATTTTGCTTCTGATCTATCCCTATTATCTTAAATACTACATGCCTTTCCTAAGGCTAACACAATACACACATGAAGATGTGAAGACACTCATGTTACAAACGAGACGACCTCACCAAAATAGGGGTGAAACACGCACTTTGGTGAACATTCTCAATCCGCGTATTCGATTTTTCAAGAAATTACGCCATCAAGTTAGAAGTGATATCTAAATCCTGATGGGAATTTCCATTTTATACTCTAGTGGACCTTACCAATGAGTCGGAATTTGCTCCTCGTTTGGTAAGTACCAACAACGTTTAGGGAATGAAATTATCAAGCTAGGAGTGATATCCACATTTTGATAACTAGTCCCACTACTCGATTTTCAATCCCGCCAAAGTCTCTAATTTTCAATCGACTAGAGACATGTAATAAATGGAAGGGTGAATACCGTTAACCGCTCCTCGGTGAGAGTATTCTACCTATTAGGCCAAAGCATGTTCTCTATCTCGAAAGGACTTTGGATTCACTTTGGAATAGTCTTAGTTTCGTTTCGAAACACTCCAAGTTTTATGTTGAATCTCTTTTATGCCATATCCATTTCTATGTGTTTTACCTTGATACGTTTATCATTTCAAGTTGAATGCACAAATCGCACGTTCTCCGCAATCTAAAACAACTCTAATAATTAGGAACAAACTAAATTTACTACTCTTATCGTCATTATATGTGATTATACAAATGCAAATACGTGATATGCTTTTGTAACAATGTGAAACTTATGTGCTATGTGATCTACTCTCATGCTTATACGTGCAAAAAAAACTTTATTTTCTAAACACTTTATGATCAAGTCTCATCCTTTACCCCTATTTCAACCTTTTAGATGTCTTCCTCATGTAACTTGAATGCAAGGAAGAACTCCAAATCCAACTCCAACTCCAATGGCGACTCGATGTCCAAGAAGGACATGATGAAGTTTATGGCCAAGCAAACGGCTAAGGTTATCCCTGATATTGTTAGCAAGATTCAACCCAACCCCAATAACAACATTGACTCCCCTAAACTCCAAAGTCACACCACTCTAGTCTACCTTTTCGTTCAAGCAGTTTAACTCTTGCAGCCCAATGTCATTCACGGCGAAGAGGGAGCAACAAAATTACTCCAATGGTTCGATGCTATTGAAGTCACGTTCCACAAAAGTAGGAGTCCCAAACACCTTCGCACCACCAACGCCACCGCCGTTTTCCAATTAAGGGCACTCGATTGGTGGACCGCCAAATGCAACGCGCGTAGTGATGATGCCACTTATGCACTCAATTGGACCGAGCTCAAGAAGCTCATGAAAGATGAATTATGCCTTCCCCATGAGCTCCAACAACTCGAGAACTAGTTTTGGAATCTCAAGAAAGTTGTGAGCAACAACACCGGTCTCACGGCTAGGTTCAACAAACTTAGCATACTTTTCCCTTGACAAGTTGATTCCACCGATAAGGCCATAGCGAATACATTTGAGCCCTCCCTTCCTCTTTCTCCAACTACGTCGAGGCTGCTCAACCCAAAACCCTTAAAGATACCTACCATTTAGTGGCCAAATTTAACCATAACCAAGTCTTGGTAGGAACCTTCTAAAGGAAGGGATCTACAGAAACGATTCACAAGCCATCACCGAACAAATCGCTGAATCTGCCAAACCATCACCTAATCCCAACACCAACGGTAAGAAGCGGAAGGCTTCAAAACGAAACTGTGCGGTTGTTACTCTGCAAAACCATCCACAACAACAGCTAGCCCTAACCCAAAACCCTGAACCAACCAAGCGGGCCTACATTGGGACTCTCCCCAAGTGTGTGACTTGCACAAAACATCACCTTACTACCACACCATGCCGCCTTTGCACTACGTGCAACAAGTTTGGGCACTTTAACACCCACTATCGTTTTAGCCAAAAGCCACAAGGTAACCAAACCCAACCACCTGCCCAAAACCAAGTCCAGCAGCCAGCAAATAACGGTCGTGCATACTACATATGTGGCGACCCAAACCATCTAAGTAACGTTTGCCACAACGCAACAATAACTAGCAGCAAGCTCCTCGTGGGCGAGCTTTTGTCATCACTGCTGCTCAGGCACAGAACAACAACGATGTCATCAACGGTACATTTCTCGTAAACAATGTTTATGCTTCGTGTTTATTTGATACTAGCACGGATAGAAGTTTTGTATCCATTGAATTAGAACCAATGCTTTAGTGTGGACGGTCTAGGTTGCCAAATCGTTCAGTGTCGAAGTCGCTAATGGTAAATCAATCACCGTCAATTTCATTCTCTCTAATTGCTCTCTTAATCTCAATGATCACAAGTTTTCGATCGACCTCATACCCATGCAATTGGTAGTTTCGATACCATCGTAGGCATGGATTGGCTTCGTAAAGTCCATGCTGAAGTTGTTTGTTCCGAGAAATTCATTTGTATTCCTCTTCCATCTAGTGATTCGTTACACGTCTATGGTGAGAAACCTTCTAAAGGTCTTAAACTCATGTCGTGTACTCATGCGAACAAATAATTATGCAAAGAGCACTTTGCCTTTCTTGCCCACGTTGTGGAAAAGAGAGATAAAGGAAAAAAGGCGTGACTTTCGTATGCGATTTTCTAACGTTTTTCCCGAAGACCTACCTAGACCTCTTCCTCCTCGTTCTATTGACTTTCGCATTGACCTCACTCTTAGAGCTACACATTTTGCTAAATCTCCTTCCCGCCTCGCACCATCAGAAATGCAAGGGCTATCAAGCCAACTTCAAGAATTACTTGATAAAGGCTTTATACGCCCTAGTACTTCTCCTTGGGGCGCTCTAGTTCTCTTCATCAAGAAGAATGATGGTTCTTTTCGTATGTGTATTGATTATCGTGAACTAAACAAACTCCCTATCAAGAACCGTTATCCGCTTCCTCGCATCGATGATCTCTTCGATCAACTTGAAGGCACAACGTGCTTTTCGAAAATCGATCTTTGTTCTGGCTATCATCAAATTCGAGTCCTAGAAGAGGATATTCCAAAAACCGCCTTTCGTACTCAAAATGGTCACTAAGAGTTCATAGTCATGTCTTTTAGATTAACCAATGCGCCTGCGGTTTTCACGGATTTGATGAACCGTGTGTGTAAGTTATACTTGGATTGCTTCGTGATCGTCTTCATAGACGATATCCTCATTTACTCCAAAACCCAGGACAAGCATGAAAGACACATGCGTTTAATCCTCGAACTTCTACATGGTGAACGACTATACGCCATGTTCTCCAAGTGTGAGTTTTGGCTAAAGAAAGTTCAATTTCTCGGACACGTTGTGAACGATAAAGGAATTCACATCGACCCTGCCAAAACCGAAGCTGTCAAGAACTGGATTGCACCAAAGTCCATATCTGAAATTCGTTGGTTCCTTGGATTGGCGGGTTATTATCGCCGATTTATCTCCAACTTTTCGAAGATCAGCGTTCCTCTCACCTCCTTGACTCAAAAGGAAAAACCTTTTGTTTGTGGTACCGAACAAGAGGAGTCTTTTCAATGCTCCTATCTCGATCTTCCTAATGATAACGATGATTTCGTCATGTATTGGGATGCATCTAATCAGGGTCTTGGTTGTGTTCTCATGCAATGAGACAAGGTTATCACGTACGCTTCGAGACAACTCAAAATCCATGAGAAGAACTACACTACTCCTGACTTTAAACTTAGTGTAGTTGTTTTTGCGCTAAAGATTTGGCGACACTACATCTATGGTACTAAGTGTGTGGTCTTCACCAACCATAAGAGCCTTCAACACATCTTTAATCAAAAAGAGCTCAACATGCGTCAACGTCGATGGGTGGAGTTGCTCAACAACTACGACTGCGAGATTCGCTACCATCCTGGTAAGGCGAATGTCATAGCCGACACTCTGTCGCAAAACTCACGTGAAGACTATTCGTTGTTTCCAAATTCTGAGCAACCTTCGAGACCAAATCTACGAAGCACAATACTCATCCGTCATTGAGAATGACTTGTACAATGAGATGAAGTGTGGTGCTGAAAACCAGCTTGTTGTCCGGTGGTATTATTTACTACCTCGACCACATGTGGATTCCAAATCGTGAAAACCCCCATAACTTCTTGATGAGAGAATCTCACAAATCCCGATACTCCATTCATCATGGGGCCGACAAGATGTATCAAGACCTTCGTGTATCTTATTGGTGGCCTGGTATGAAGAATGATATACCTACATTTTGAAATGCCTCACTTGCTCCAAGGTAAAAGCTGAACACCAACGTCCCTCTGGCTTACTCGAACAACCAAAAATTCCAAACTGGAAATGGGAGAGTATAGCTATGGATTTCATCACCAAGCTTCCTCGTACTTCCTCTAGTGATGATAGCATTTGGGTAATCATCGACCATTTGACCAAACCGGCTCAGTTCCTCCCCGTGTATGAAGATTACAAAGTCGAGAAATTGGCTCATATCTACACGGATGAAGTTATTTGTCGTTGTGGTATCCCCATTGACATCATTTCTGTTCGGTATGGTTGTTTAACCTCACGTCTCTAGAAAACTTTTTAGAAAGCTCTTGGTACTCACCTAAACCTTAGTACCGGTTTTCATCCTCAATCTGACAATCAAACCGAGCCTACTATTCAAACTCTTGAAGATATGCATTGTCTTGCGTAATCGATTTTGATGGCAATTGGGATATACACTTATCTTTGGTAGAATTCTCGTATAATAACAGTTATCACGCTAGTATTCAAATGGCACCATTTGAAGCATTGTATGGTCGTAAGTTGCGTTCACCCATTTGTTGGCACGAGATTAGAGAAGCTCAAATCATCAGTCCCGAACTCATACAAGAGACAACAAACAAGATCATACAAATTCATGGTAATCTCCTCAAAGCTAGAAATCAACAAAAGAGCTATGCTGACAAACGACGCAAGCCTTTATAATTCAATGTTGGTGATCATGTACTTCTCAAGGTATCCCCTTGGAAAGGCGTGGTTCGATTTGGTATGAAAGGCAAAATTGCTCCTTGCTTCGTAGGTCCTTTCAATATTCTTGAAAGGATTGGCAAGGTAGCATATCGACTGGATCTACCTCAAGAGCTCAACAATGTTCATCCAACATTTTACGTTTCAAATCTGAAGAAGTGTCTGGCTGAAGAAGGACTTCAAGTTTCACTCGACGACTTACAAATCAACAAGTCTTGCACTTTGTGAAAAAACCAGTCGAAATCATATACCAAAGGACCAAGCAACTTAGGCGCAGTCGCATCCCTATAGTCAAGGTTCGATGGGAAGGCAAACGTGGCACTGAATTCACTTGGGAACTCAAGGGTGAAATGAAGACTAAACATCCGCATCTTTTCGTTGAGTCTTCCTCTTGAATAAATTTCGAGACAAAATTTCCTAAAGCATGGGAGACTGTAACGCTTCGCATTTTGTACTTTCCTTATTTAGAAAGTGTAGTCGTATTTCTACTTATGGAAACTCGTAACCATGTCCTGTTTGTAATTCATTTCCAACTTTGTAATCCAAGACGTTGATCATAATGAAATATTCATACTTTATAAAAGGTCACCTATCCTAGGATCTCACTCACGAATACAATCACTAGGTGTGTGGAAACCACCTAGCAATCACCACTGTAGGACAACGTAACAGGAAACAAAATTGATGAGAGATATCAAAGAATACTCGGAGTATTCTTTGATGTAGAAGATGAATGTTGTCACACACAGAGTAGCCGCCAGACAAACACACACTAATGATTAGGGTTTTCTTGGTGAACAAATTTTCCACAAAAGAACTGCCCTCTTGTCATTACCACTAATAGTATATATATACAAGACAAATCCGGACACACTTGTCTAGATAGCAAAACAAGGCCCAAGGCCCAACAAAAACTAAACCCGGACTACATATACCATGTAGAGTCCGGACTACTAACAACTATACTTAAACATGGACTTGTGAGCTATATACCCAAGTCTGGAATATATCATCTACCGAGCAAAACATAATCTCGGAAACATAGTGAAATGAAGACTCTGGATTAGGGGATAACTAAACTTGGAACATACCAAACAATTTAAGACAGAGTTATTGGATTACAAGAATTACAAAAAAGACCCTTTAGCTTTGAGAGACTTCACTAATCATACCAAGTGCACTAACAAACTCCCCATTGATTAGTGCAGGATCTTTGTTGTTGATCTTGAAATATTCAGTTATGCTTCGAGTACTCGCTCCACGCCCAAACCTGATTCTTCACACAGAACTAAACTACCTTGATGAACTGATTCGCCAACAGACGGTCTTCTTCAAGATAGCGCATAGGAAGACGACGAAGCTTTTTCAAGTGTTCCATCTTCAAGTTAACCAACCAAATTGGATCTAATATCCGGAGAATCTCTTCTGACACTTTCTTTTAAATAATCACCGCATCCCTAGTCTTTCCATCAAGGTACCAATAGCCAATATCCTTAATCTTCTCAAGATCAAATCTTCGCAAAGGAATTTTATGAAGACATCGGAGACATCTAGCGGGTGGATATACCATCTTCATCACCTGCTTCCCTGTAAATATATCCATGGACTTAACAGCTCGTCCAACGGCAGGCTTGAAGGTTTTCCACTTGCTTTCCCAGCTCTCAGCAATAAGTTGGCAATTAAAACTCTAATACTTCCGACATTGGTATCATTGTTGAGATTTGACTAAGGAAGATGATGCAAATCACAAGCAGGTAAAGTCTGTGAAAATTTAGCCCTTAGCCTAAAGTATTGAACTCCATCAGTACATTTGATGATAACCAAGCTATGCTGCTCATCAAAATCCCTACTCCTCATCTGGCCTGAGTACTCACCTCTGGTGTTGATATATCTCTTCTTTTAAGTTTCATCGGGAAGAACTTTAAACCACTTATGAGCTACCATACGGACCTCTTCAGGCACACGAATAGGATTCGCAATTTCATCAGGCATAACATCCTCAAACACATAGCTTCTGAGATCGTCCATTTTTACCTTCAACGACTCGTAATCAATATCCTTTACCCATTTCAGTGAACTCGAACTTGGCAGCAAGATGTTGTCTATCTTCCAGTCTGCTACTAAACCTTCCACCACATCAGTATCAGAAAGAGTACCCGTATCAGCATTAGTGGGGCTCTTGTCTCCCCCTACACCAGTACCCGAAGACTCCCCCTCAGCCTGAGCAGAGGTTGCAGTTTCAGAAGCAAGTGAACTCCTTGGCTGCTCCCCCTGCACAGCGGCTTCAGGATCCCTGTCTTTGTCAAGATCATCACGGATTTTCTTGAGCTCATAAATTTTTGCACTGAGCTTGCAATTGTAAAGCCGTATTCTCCCCTTGAGCAGCAAGGAGCTTTACAAGATCTGCAACAATTTGATGTTGCTGATTAGTAGCGATGGCTAAAGTATCTTGTCGGGCAGACAAAGAAGCATCCCGTTTCATGATATTCCCAATTAAATACCCTGATTCTTGGACAAACGAAACAAATGAGTTATCTGCATAGCATCCTTTTTCTTATAGTACGATCTCTCGTTGCTGATGTTGAATCTGTTCCCGATGTCCTCTCAAAACTTTGGCGACATCCATAAATTGAGATTGAACGAACTTGGGAAAATTTTGCCCTTCACTAACACTTGTTGATCTTGGAGGCCTCGGTATAGAAGCAGATGCCAGTAGGTCGAGAACCAGAAGGTCTAGAACTAGACGGTTGAAGAACAGGCGGTCTTGATACCCCTTGCTTCTTCGGACTAGGACCGTAAGCCACCTTTGGATGAACATTTCGAGTCTTAGGTGCCCCATTCATAGTTGGTGACTGTTTCGACCTTTAGCTCCTGAGAAACTTTGAGAAGAAGGAGAACTCGAGCGGACAAAATTAGGAGCTGCACCAGGAAGTGTCCCTAAAACTCCTGAAGGGAGAGGTGGAAAAACAGTACTACCTGAAGAGGCAAACAAAAATCCCGAACTCATCGGAGAAGACAAAGAATTGATCAAAGGCGTAGGTGGAATAATAGAAGACATCACTGGCAAAGAGATTCCTGCAGAAGTAGAAATACTGGAGGACTCCATAGACGAAGAAACTGGTAGCGAAGCGGTAATAGATGGTAAAGAAACTGATCTTCCCAGAATAGAGAGACAGCTAATAACAAAAGTAATCACAAGACTCAATGAAACATTCACTGGAACATCTTCACTACTTGAAACCTAAATATCCGAACTTTTAACGACCCATTGTCGTTTGTATATCCTGATTGGAGGCGTAATACGAACAACACAAGAATTAGGAGGACGACGGTCTTCCTCATCATTATCATCCAAGGAAGAACTCAAAGTAATACACTACAAATCATTTAACTTGTTATTCCAAGCATCTAAACATAGACTCCATTCGGAAGAGGGACCGAAAGAGGTAACTTTTGCACGAAATAACTCAAGTTGTTCCCTCTCAGCAGGTGAAATTCTGTTTCGCAAATCCTTTTGCACCAACTTAAGATACTTCTTTTCAGACAACATATCATCATCGGACTCATCAATAATACGCTTCCCTTTATCTACAGCACGAGAAGACAGCCTAGCTTCTAGAGCCGCATCAAGCTTCAAAATCAATGGATCAGACTCTACGGCAGCACTCGGTGCCGAATAAGTAACAACATTTTTTACAATCGGATTTTCAATAACTAGTTCTGCTACTTGCTAAGGTTCATTAACCTGTGGTTGTTGAAGATCAACCAGAGGTTGAACAACCACTGGATCTTGATCAACTGGAGCACCTTCATGATCACCAGCTCCAAAGATTTGTGCAACTCCATTTCGGATATTTATCCAAGTTCTATCATTTTTAGGATTGTAGTTATCCTGAATAATTGCACCAAGCAGAGGATGAGTGACTAGAAGAACTGTTGCATGCTTTGTCACTTTTGCGCCTTCACAGTCTTTAAAGATATGCGGATGCATGGGTGTCTGGGCATAAGTAGGTAACTGAGCATCCAGAAGATTTGGCATAAGTGGACGAAAGATTATTGTCAAAAATCTCAGATAACAAATCATCAACCGTTTGACATCTTCCCGAAGTGCAAGATGAATCTTAAATGCCCGAAGAATCATAAGAGAGAAATTGTAGGGTTGATTGAAAGTAAGACCGATCATAGCTGATAATAGCAACTGTCCCGTTCCATCCCAATAAGCATACCCTTGAATATCTGTTTAGACCGAAACGAAACAATATATCCAAAAGCTTGAGCACCCCGTTCATGAATACCCTTAGCATAGGAACTTTCCCCATGATCCAAATCACCAAACTATAAAGTGGCATGAATAACGGCTTCTATGATAATAATTGAAGTTCCATTTATAGTAGCTTCAATGGTATTTCCCACCATACGAGCTGTATGCCAAAAGTCTTGAATGTACGATCTCACTTGATGTACATATTCGGAAATTATGAAACAAATTCTTGAATTTCGTAGAAAATGTATACTCTGAGCGTAATTGGCGGCACCACGAACAATTTCATTTAGCAATGCTATCTGATTGTGATTGCCGAAGAACTCCCTAACTTGACCAGGCAGAGCTGCTGCAGCTGCACGATGTGCTCCCTGTTGCTCACCAACTTGCTGATCAACTGGTTGGTCTGCCATATCTGTAAACATATACAAAAATAGCAGAAATAGGTTCATCAGAACAGTAAGCAGTAGTCACATACACTTCAAAAATTGTAACTTCGTATAGACAAATACACAAGTCCGAAGAACAGATAAACAACATAAACCAAAAACTTATGATAAATCAGGAGAACAGTTAAAAACACACAATTTTGTTTAATCCCGGACAAATATGTAAGCCAGAGTACTGTTAAACAATTAGATCCGGAAAGTCAGTTAATACCGCAGAAGACATAAACCTGTAACTGATTAATGTTCATAAACCTAGAAAACTGTTTAACCTAAACCTAGATAACTTAGAAACCAGGAAACAAGAAACTCAGTTTAAAGAACCGGAAACACTTAAACCAAGAAAACAGTTATCGTTTGATAACCCGGAAACGGTGCCAAAGGTAAAATCTGGATCAATGGTAAATTCGGATAACAGATACCGGGGAAGAATGAAACACGAAAACTGTTATCGAAACATTAATCCGAAAGAAACCTTACAAGTTGGGATTCCTTCATCAAAACTAAGAAAGTAACTCTCCGAACTTACGGAGAGGAATCCCAATTTCTCTGAAATACAAACAACCCAGAACCACAAAACCTTTCCAATCAAAAAAATAACTTTTTCAAAAATTCTTTATCTTTCTCATAAAGATACCATCCAAAAACTCCCGTCAAGAACACCAAGCAAAAACCACTTAGAGAGTTGAAAAAATAAGCATATAATCAACAAAATCTAACGTTTTTTCATTAAAGACAAGCAAAACATCATTCAAACAAACTAAAATTATCTCAAAATCGCTCAAAACCTTTCAAAATTCAAACCCCATTATCAAGAACACTATATTCTTGAAGATGAAACAAACCCCCAAATTTTGAACCCTAAACCCTAACTCAAATTAACCATAAACATCAAGTCATTCAAGCCACAAATAACTTCAAACATGTAATCTTAGCATCATCATACATCCAACATTCAAGCATAAATACCAATTTTTAGAAGGTAATGTAATCCCTAGACAAAATTACATTACCAAATCTTGTGAAGATAAAGATGATTATGAGTGAAGACATATACCTGAGACTTTAAGATGCTAGGATGAATTAAAATAATGAGCTTCACAAAATCAAATACATAAATTTGTAGGGACAAAGGTTTTGTTATGTGGGTTTTGAGAAGAGAGTGATATAAGAAAGAAGTAAATGAAGAGTGAACTGTTGAACACTACATATATACTAAGGAATCCGGATTGAACTCAACAGGATATCCGGAGATACACAAATCCTGAGTATTTTGAGAGTCATAAATCCGGAGAAAACGTGTTTTAATTAACCCGAAGAACATCTTCATAAGTAAAAACTGGAAACGCTGAAAGTGTTATCACCAACACGGATATCCAAACACCTAAAGTTAAATGCGAAACAATATAGGTTCAAAACCGGACTAAAAAGCCCAAAACCCGGAGCCCAATATCCTAATATTTAAAACCAGAGAGAAACAAAAAGACTATTAACCCGGAACCCAAAATTTTTCGTTTTAACTAAACTTTCAATTTTAACCCTTAAACTTTGAAAGAATTCACAACTCTTCGTCATTTTGACGAGAAAACCCTCACACTAGATAAATCTCGCACGACCGATTTTCATTGAAAAAGACTTATTTTGTGGTTACCTGTCCTGATGTTTAACACTTTATTAAAGAATATTCACAACTCCACAGTGTATTTTAGATGATAAACTCGCACATAGAAACACGAAAGGAAAATCTTTTTTATGTTTTCATTTTTTACTGCTAAAAGAAACTAACACTAAGATAATATATACACTAACTATATTTTTTGTGAAGTCGAAGCAAGGAGATCATATCGGTTTTTCTGTCAACATCCAACAAAAAAATCATAGAATTCAGGTTAAGCACTTAGAATAATATTAACAGTTCAAGATGTTCAACGGTATTGTGATCCATTTAAGTTTTAGCACACTTTCGAACACGAATTGAAGTTCGAGTAAAATTCAACGGCAGAGTTCGACAAGAATTGGGGTTCGAGTAAAATTCAAACCGTATTCTCTCATTTGTTGATGTATCCACAAACTTGAGCACAACAGCTCGAAGCTGCAATGTACTCAGCCTCACATGTGGATAAAGACACAGCAACTTGCTTTTTGCATTGTCAAGACACAAGACGGTTTCCAAGCAGTTGTGCGCCACTAAAGGTTGACTATCTGTTGGCAGGGCACCCTCCGAAGTCTACATCAGCGTATGCAATTAAATCCATACCTACCTTCATCTGGATACCAGAATCCAAGCTTAGGTTTCCCTTTCAGGTATCTGAAGATGCGTTTGACTGTAGCTATATGAGATCCCCTTGGAGTAGATTGGTACCTCGCACATAAACAAACAGAAAACATAATATCGGGACGTGACGCTGTAAGATACATAAGTGAACCTATCATCGCCCGATACAGAGTCGGATCCATTCAAGATCCTTCTCCTTATTAGCTGTCAGCTTGTGATTTGTTGGTAGAGGTGTGTCGAAGGGTGAGCTGTCTTCCAAACCGAATCCCTTGAGATTCTCGTGGAGATACTTTGTTTGATGCACATACGTCCCTTCTTTCTCCTGACTGGCTTGAAGACCAAGAAAGAATGACAACTCTCCATCGCACACATAGCAAATTTCGACTTCTTTACTTTCTCAAACTTGTGACACAATTCTTCATTTGAAGAACCAAAAATTATGTCATCAACGTAAATGAACAATGTGGAGTCGATGGAACCATGCGTGAATCCATGCTCCAATAGATGTTTTAATAAAGTCTCGTACAAGGCACGAGGAGCCTGATGGAGACCATATAAAGCTTTGTCTAACAAATATACTTTATTGTCAGACTCAAGAGCTGCGAACCCCGGTAGTCGGGATTTATATACAGTTTCTTGCAGTTCTCCGGAAAGGAACGCGCTTTTAACATCTAACTGAAAGACCTTAATACGCATATGAGTAGCAAAGGCCACACACAAACAAATGGCTTCTAGTCTTGTCATAGGAGCATAAACTTCTGTATAATCAATTCCTTCCTCTTTGTTAAAATCTTGAACAACCAACCTTGCTTTATTTCTGACGACAACACCCTTATCGTCCTTCTTGCACTTGAAGACCCACTTCGTGTTGATTGCATGTTGACCTTCAGAATATCGACAAAATTCCACACTTTTAACTTGTCAAACTGAGCTAACTCTTCTTGCATGGCCTCACACCAAGAATTATTCTTCAAAGCCATCTGATAATTTTTCGGCTCTATCTGAGAGATAAAACATTCATGTAGGCTAAGATTGTATATCTCCCCCTGCTTAATTTCAGAAAACATACACTGCATCTCTGAAAAACTTCTTCTCGTTTGCACTCCAGCATTTGGATTTCCAACAATATTATCAACAGGATGATAAATATTTGTTCTTGGAACAGGGATTGTTGGAGCTTGAAGATTGTTTCCCAAATATGATTGAATCTTCCCTTCAACATTTGCATTCTTCTAGTCTCATAATTACTACGATCAGCTTCATTGGGGAACTGAACATCAAAAACATTATTTATTAACGAAGACTCAGTGATTGGACTTCCTAATGTGGCATTCGGGGCCAAGTTTGTCGAAAAGCTTGCTCTCCAGCTAGCATCCGCTTCATCTTTCTTTACAAGATGCGTGTAGACAACCTCCGAATCGTCTTTTGAAACATCAAGAAGATAAAATGAATCAAATAATAACTCATAATCATACCCATTTTCAGGACCAAATTTGGACGAAGGATCGTAACTCAAAGGAGTTATATCAAACACCATCTCCGCAACCCGCTTTTTAATGTTATAAACACGTTTATTTGGAGCTCCATTAATGTAACCTATAAAGAAACTGTCACACCATGTATTTCCAATCCAAAACACCGGTGGGCCCGGGTAGGGAATATCGTGACGTAAGTTGATATCATCATAGTCAATTAAACACAGCACAAATGGAAGTCTTGTAGTTTAAATTACTATTACAAACCAAATTTTCAAAGTACGAAAAATAATATAACGACGACTTGTAATGAAAGATCCACAGGCGGATCGTAAAATATATAAAAATGCGTAACAGACTTTGGGCAGATCTAAAGATTTGTAAGATCCTCTTATATCACTACCAAGCAGCTTCCAGCCTATTTCGTATTATGCCTGCAACTTAGTCTTTTGAAAATACTTTAGCTTTCGCTGGTAAATACACCCAACTGACTCGTTTTGAAAACATTTCAAAAATGGATTTAACTGCACAGGGCACGAAAAATCTTTTATAACTTGGGAAAGTCAGCCTTGTAACCTTGTTAACAGCTTTACATGTTTGTCCATACATATGGGGCCCAGTACAGAGACCGAGACACGATTAACGTACACACCACTTATGAACCCGCGAAGGAGTTATCCCCAACTAGTGGGTAAAAATAATTTAGCATTCACATCTATCGGGTGTATGCCTACACCCCGTGCTTTGGTCGTGGCCATTATATAAGGTAATGAGCCAAGGATATCTTGGACACGGTCGTTAACCCCCAATGTTTAAGTTATCAACCAAAACTGATCAAAACGGAATATGCGAATTTACTAGCCACAATCCGGCATTTGATTGATCCCATTTCCGACCAAGCGGTAATAATTTACCGTAACCCAAGCCCGTATAGGGGAAATAAGTCAAGAGTATTTACCTGAGCTAGTCTTGATTTAAAATGCAAGATTTAATATCTCAACCGTAAATGAAATAAGTGTAGATAGCATTTACTGGAAGGCTCTAGTCTGGATAATGGCATAAGCTAACCAATTAAAATACTAACGGTCTTAATTTAAGTCATAGACTAAGACCGACTAGCGTAAAGGATCAAAACGATATAATACGCTAGATTAAGCGGTGACTGGATAGAATGTAGTTTAAACCCAACAAGTACTATGACTTGTATAATATGGGTAAACCATAAGCATTCTAGATTTTGAGATTTAAAATGATAAGGTTAAACCCGTTTCGGTTAATTTCCGTAAACTAGTTACATATACTTATCGTACGCATATAAGCGATATCGAGTAACCGGCTAAGTCATGAAAAAGTTCTATGTGCCATTATACTTTAAATAAGTTGTAATATCAGTAGGATATCGACTTACATGCCCATTAAGGTTTTAAAATGAAATTATGCCTCATAAGGGCGTTTTGCTAATTATATATTGTTTAAAAGGAACTTGAATATATTTTGTGTTATTATCATAAGTATTCTTGAAAAATATTTGATTTATGGTATAATATCAGTAAGATATTGATCATATGTGTAAGTTATCATTTATGACCAAACTATGCACCGTAGGGGCATATTGGTCCTTTTTCACATAGTTTTATAATTTATTTGTGATTCTGAGTTTATAGATGTACCTACTGTAAAAATATTTTAAATGAGTTTTAAAATCAATAGGTAACAAGTCTTGGTTGAAAAATATGGTTTAAAACCATACTATGCGCCGAACGGCATTTATGTCGAAAAATGACGATTTGTGCGTAAACTCAATATATAAACTGATTTGACATCCCAAATAATCTTACTTATGATGTTACATCAATAGGAAATTCATTTTCAAGTTCGTTATTGATTAAAACCTTATTTTATGTAAAAGGGCATTTTAGTCAAAAAATCAGCATAATAACGGAACTTGTGCATAAACTCATATTCTGATTATGATCTTGTAATATAACCTCAGGGGGTTATGCTACATTATATTATGATCATAATGCAACCTTAGATCAGTAACTAACTAATCTAAATCGGGTCAAAATTGAAAGTCAAAGTAGAAGTCAAACTTTACGACTTTCAGTTGCGAACCGACCCTAGAACTAAAATTGACGAGTCGAACATGTTCTCACATGTTCTAATAATTATTACCAACTTGTTTATTGTTCTCACATGTTCTAATAATTATTCCCAACTTGTTTAAGTGTCAAAACATGTTTCATAACATATATAAACTCAGATTATAATATTTTCAAAATCTGGCCTGTTTGACTTTTTAATAATAAAACTTTGACCGTCAATTGGTCTAGAAAACGTCATCTTTAGGAGGTGCCCTTAATAGGGAGTAACACCTACCTTATTACGATCACTTAGCCATGTTCGATATGAACAATGGCTGGACCATAATGATCTTAACTAAAAGTCAAAGCGTTTTCCGCAAACACTTGACTTTTGGCTATTAAAAGCCTATAAACAAAAATGCAAGAGAAAGGAACACTTACAAGTGATCCTTGGATGAAATAGAACTAAGTTGGATGCTCCTTTCAGTTAGGAACTTCCAAAGGAAGGAGATAGAATGATTTATGTGAAAGGTGCAAGTTCAAGTGAAGAACCAAAGCACCTATTTATAGTTGGAGAGCTTGAAGGAGGTGATGCCAGGTGTTAGCAAGTGTTAGAGGGTGCCTACAAGTGTCCTAAAATGTGGCATAACAGTTTGGAAGTCCATGGTTTCGAATCAAATGGTTTTGGCAACATGTGTGGGTGCCAAGCAAAATTTTCTGCAGTAACAGCCTTCTAGCGGCCCGCGAGAGACCAAGCCCATGTCTCTCGCGGCCCGCGAGCACCTCATGGAAACTTTCAAACTTTGTCACATTTAGCCCCTCAACTTATTAAACTTCTAAAACACCTTTATAAACATAATTAGCCCTCCGTAGCCAATATTTGGCGTACCCGGGAGTATGCCCAGACATTGCCAAGCTCTCGGTTCGTTAAAAGGTCACTCATAGGTATAAATTAACATGTTGACACTTTTAACCCCTCAATTGTCCAACTTTTACATATTTACATAATTAATCGCTCTCGTCCAACCAGTGACTCATATGAGAGTTAGGACATCGTAAAAGGGTCACTCATAGACTCAGTGTAAGCATGTTGACACTAATGGTCATTCAGAGGCTCAGTGTAAGCATGCTGACACTATTGGTCACTCAGAGGCTCAGTTTAAGCATGTTGACGCTAATGGTCACTCAGAGGCTTAGTTTAAGCATGTTGACACTAATGGTCACTCAGAGGCTTGGTTTAAGCATGTTGACACTAATGGTCATTCACAGGCTTGGTTAAGCATGTTGACACTAATGGTCACTCAGATGCTTGGTTTAAGCATGTTGACACCTTTAGTCATTATTAGACCTTATTAGACTTAATATAAAAGTAATGACACATGTCACTATGTTATTGGACACGATTTTACGAGCTGTTACAGAAACCTATCTCTCCAAGTTTGCCCATTTTAGGAGTATCCTTTGTGCGTTTGATAACACACTTGATCCCAAAGGGTTGAAACCCTGATAAATTAGGTTTCTTGTTTTCAAGCAATTCATAACACGTTTTATCTTTTCTTTTGACCGTAAGTACATGGTTAAGCACATAGCATGCAGTGTTTACCAGCTCAGCCCAGAAGAAAATTGGTAATTTAGATTCAGAAAGCATAGTATGGGCCACCTCAATCAGGGTACGGTTCTTCCGTTATGCAACTCCATTCTATTGAGGAACATACGGAGCGCTGAACTGATGAACTATTCCCATTTCCCGACATAACTCGTCCATGTTTTGATTTTTAAATTCGGTGCCATTATTACTTCGGATTATTTTAATAGGAAGTGAATAATTTATCTCAAGTTATTTGAATGAATCTCTTAAAATACCATGAGTTTGTCCTTTGATTTTAAGAAAAATACCCACGAATATCGTGAGAAATCGTCAGTGACAACCAGGCAAAAAGACATTCCACCGATCCTAGCAATATGAATTGGGCTGAAAAGATCCATATGAAGCAATTCAAGAGGTTTTTGGATCGAGTTAACAGTTTTCGATTTGTGAGGCTTTCGCTTAATTTTTCCTTTTTCATACGATTCAATTTATTGTGCATGTTAAAACTACGTAAAGGAACCCCCAACACTAAGTCGTTTTTCATTAAGTGGTTCATTTTTCACAGATGCACATGGCCCATTCGTCTATGCTAAAGGTAAGATTGATCTTCAGTCGCTTTCGATAATAAACAAGTCACTGGAGCAGAAGAGTTGACCAACAAGTGCATATCCATAACATATGTGTTGTTCACCCGTGGAGCCCTCATAACGATCCAATCCTCGCGAACAGCAAATCCAGGACGCAATGCGAAGCAAGCTTTATCAGTGAACAGCATCGTGTACTTGTTATCGTATATTTAAGATACCGATATCAAGTTATGCTTCAGTTCTTCAACGTAGTTCACTTTGTGCAGTGTTATCTTTCCATTTGTCATCGATCCTTCACCGGTGATATAACCACCTTTCTCACCTGCAAAATTAACATATCCACCACGAATTTGTTTTAGATTATTCATAACTCTTTATTTCTTGTCATGTGTCTAGAACAACCACTATTGACATACCAAATATAGATAGCCCTCTTTAGCTGCTCCTACACTCACTAAAAGAGGGAAATTAGTTAGAATGTGGGACCTAAGCCATGATGGTCTGGGGTCGTCCCATTTCATCTACATAGGAAAGCTCTTTGAAATAACCATCACCGCCACTTTGTCCTACATTTCCGTTTTGGAAATTGTTGGAGTGGTACCCATCAAATTGAGGATTATATTGGGTGGATGATCTATTGTTATAGCAAGAGTTTACAAAATTTCTACTTCCATGATTTTGATATTGATAATTTTGACTTCTCTGAGTCCCAAATTTCTACCAAAATTAGCACCATCATTATATCTTGAGAATGATCATGTTTGATTATCCGAAAGGTGTCCTCGATATTGAGATCAAGGAGGAGAAACGTATCGGTCATTCACGAACCGGTTCTGAGCATGAGGTCTAACATAATCACTATTAGAACCTCCAGAATGTGGAACATTCTCTTCTGACTGGAAAGTAACACGATTTTGGCGTCGGTGAGGTGTTTTCTCACGAGCGTCATGTGTTTACGAAGAACTTTCCAACTCACGACCAGGGAAAATAACGAATGGTTCATCTCTTTGATCCTGACGTTGTTGATTATTAACATTTCGTTTAGGAACATGTTTTGTTTCTCGTTTAACCACATTATGTTTCTCAACCTTTTGAGTTTTTTCCCTTTTTCTTTTCAACATTAGTTGCTTCAGGTTGTGATTTTTTAACAAAAGGCTTTCTTTGATCAGGATCAACAAGAGATTACCTTTGTCATTTGGACAATCTGCAGCCAAGTGTCCTTTCTCACGACACTTATAGCATTTTCGAATTTTAGCAACATTCTTTGGACGTTCCTCCTAACTGGTTTAAGGCGTTGAAGCTCTTGTGGGATTTTTCAATATTTGAGTGACAAACGTAGAGTTTGACCCCTTTTCAATTTTCTCTACCTCTTAATTAAAATCTCCCGCTTTAACAAATTCAATTTTAGAGATATTTTTCTGAATTCTTTGAGGTTTCCCACTAGATTTGGGTTTTGAGTTTGTATTTTGAACTTGATTAAATACTTCTAAGATCTGATTGCTTATCAAGTCTTCAATTTTTTTTAAAATTTATTTCTTCCCTTAGTGGCTTCGCTCATCTTTGACTATTATGAATTTGAAGCAACTTCATGCTCAAATTCTGACTCACTTTGTGGTTCAACTGTCAGTGAAGTTGTTGGTACAAATTTTGCCATTCAGGATTAATACTTGCCGTCGAGGTATAATTGTGACTGGTCGGAGGAGCCACATTACTATACCCGATGCCAAACATTTCTTCCACAGTATCTTTCAGACGTTGGCTGTTTATGCAGAGATTCATCAACTCTTATGAATTTCCAAATTTTTCAATTTTTCTTCCCAAGTCTAGAATAAGATTATCCTTTTCTAAAATGATTTTGTTCTTTTCCAAAACACAATTTTGATTTAGTTCAAGTTCATATTTTAATTCTTGACTTTTAAGAGTTGCTATAACCACAAGTCTCTCAAATTCAGAGATATCATTTTTCAAAGCCTTTATCTTAGTTCATTGTTCCTTATCCAAACAAGACAAGACTGCAATGAGTTCTCTGGACTTTTCTAGATCTACAATCAAATTTGCATTATGAAGAGCATATATGTCAATCTTAGAAATAAACTCTACACATCTAGCACAACCTATAGAATTCAAATGTACCTCAATTCCTGCCATGAATGCAAAATCGTCTTCTTCCATACCATTTTCTTCCAACTTCTGAGTTTCTACATCGACAAATGTCTGCATTTCAGCATTAGAAATCTTGAACTCGAAACATTCATTCTTTTCTTCAGAAACATAATCTTCTGATTTTTCTGATACAACTACATTCAAATCTTCTTCAATTTCAGCAACTTTGCTCACTTCCATTTCTTCACCCAAAACTTCTACTACAACAACAAGTTCCTCCATATTTATTTCTTCTATAACCTCATCACAAACTTCTTCTTCGATTATTTCAGCCATGAAGGCTTACGAAATAATGGCTCCCGATAGGTTCTCCAAGGCACAACCCCAATCATAAGGTTCAGTTACTTCTTGTATGGGTTGAACAACCAACGCATTGTTTTCTGATGGAACAAGGTTATCTAAAGCATTCGATCTAGAATTTGAGGTTGAAGTTGTAGATGAATTTGATTGAGACCTTGAACTATTTACTCTGTTAGAACTTTCCATCTTCGGTTTTCGACAATCTCTAGCATAGTGCCCATAAATACTACAGTTGTAACATTTCACCTTTGACATATCAATTCCAATTCGAGTCTTACTTTGACCACCTATGAACTTCTTACCTATTTGCAAAAGGAACTTCTTCGCTCTTCTGACCAATAATGTCATATTAAGCTAAAGATCAAGCTCCTCCATTTTATCTTGGTCTATTTGGTCAAAATCTTCATCAAGGCTCGATTGCTCTACAAGCTTCCCAAGGAAAAAGTTTTCATAATCTGTCATGAAAGATGCCAAAAGGCTCATATTTTTTCTATTAATTTTAAGCAAGTAGGATCCAATTTTGGAATGTTGAAGCTAGTTGCTTGAGATTTTTGACTTCCACCAGATGAGTACAATCCTTGATTTGAAGTATTAGCACTGCTTGAATCATTAGTGTTGTTGCTTACAAACGCATGATGTCCTGCGAAGTTGTCATTTTCAGAATATCGAGCAACACTAGCACCACCATTGTTTCCCTAGTCTGTTGGTTTAGAAGCTTTATACAGCTGAGGATCTTGAATCTTCACAAAGTAAGTTGCTTGATCTTCCATATTCCAAGCATATCCCTTCAGATTTTGCATGACTTTCTCCAAGGTCATTTCGTCATATAGAACGCCTTCTCTGATCAACGCGGTGTACTGTTCCATTCTCTTGGAAGACAATTCAAGAACTTCTCAACTTTCTCAAACTCAGTGTAAAGACCTTCCTCACTTCATTCAAGCTCGCTCAACAGGTGATAAAAACTATTGAGAGTGTTGTCAAACGATTCATTCTTTAAAGCTTTGAACACAACGAATTGATTCTTCAAACGTTCTAAGCATCGCTTCTTATACATAGCATTTCCTTCGTAATGTTCGACCATGCTATCCCATATTTCCTTTGAATTACTTCTCTTACGGAAAGAGTGAAGTATTGATTGTGATATAGCCATGGTTATCAAAGCAATTGCCTTTTCTTCACAATCATAGATTTTTTCTGATTCTTAGTGAGCGCCAAATAAGTGTTAATAGTTAAGGTTTTAATCGGTGTAGCCCCACATCCTTTTACTATACCCAACCAGATCCTGATATCCTTAGCTCTCACATACCTTTAGAACATTCCTTCCATTTAGGAAAATCTAGGTCGTTTATCAAAAGAGGAGGTTTGTCATTACTCCCGACGTCAGCATTGTGCCTGAGGTTTTGCACCATGGAGGTTAAATTGTTTGCCATTTGAGCGAATCTAGGGAGTGAGAAAGTTCACAGTGGTTTACAGTGGTATTCAACAGAAAGTCTTGCTTGAAAAAGTTTCTAAGTCCAGAAAGTTCGGAAAACAAAAGTTAACTAGAAAACACAGAGTGAAATGTTAAGAGAATTATCAGAGGGTAAACCCGGATCTATAACATGATTTAAACACACAAACTTGGACACCTCACAAAATTCAAACCTGGAACCTAAACTACAAGAATGTTTAAATTCGGAAAACCACACAGGATCTTAAACTTGGACATAGTTTAAGGACCCCAAACTCGTACTAAATAAAAGAGTAGTTAAAATCGAACTCAATCTCAACATCTTAAACTCGGAGAACTAAGCACTGGTTAAACTGATAGATTTTAAACTCGAAAACTATAAAAGTTTAAAACACTAACTAAAATTCGGAGATAGTAAAACCCGGATAAAGTAAGCACTCATAAACTCGGAAGTCTATGAGAGGTTAAACTCGGAAGGGCTCTCAAATCTTGACAAAATGTCAAATCCAGAATTGCAAATAACTTGTAATCCGGACAGATTATCCCGGATATGAAAGGACCAGCTTCCGGATATATCACCAATGTTACTGCACACTAGATCACCAATAACCTTGAAACACAAACAGTAAATCTAACATGGAAAAACTTTTAAAAGATCAAATAAGGAATCTTTTACCAGCCTTCAAAAACCCAGCAAGAACTTCATAAATCTCTCTAACACCCAGCTGAAGATAAAAACTTAAAAAGACTCTTTCCTAATCAAAATCCATTATCAACTCACTAGAAATCAACAACGAATCATGAATAGATCACAAAAATTCACAAAGTAAGCACTAAACCCAATCAAAAGATGATTTTTCTCACAAAAACCTTCAAACCAAGAACACCTATAGTAGTATGAGCACATTGCTCTAGTACCACTTAAAGGTCACCTATCCTAGGATCTCACTCACGAATACAATCACTAGGTGTGTGGAAACCACCTAGCAATCACCACTGTAGTTCAGTGTAACAGGAAACAAGATTGATGAGAGATATCAAAGAATACTCAGAGTATTCTTTGATGTAGAAGATGAATGTTGTCACACACACAGTAGCCGCCAGACAAACACACACTAATGATTAGGATTTTCTTGGTGCACAAAATTTTCGTAAAAGAACTGCCCTCTTGTCATTACCACTAATAGTATATATATATATACAAGACAAATCCGGACACACTTGTCCATATAGCAAAACAAGGCCTAATGCCTAACAAAAAGTAAACTCGGACTACATATACCATGTAGAGTCCGGACTACTAACAACTATACTTAAACTCGGACTTGGGAACTATATACCTAAGTCTGAAATACATCGTATGCCGAGCAAAACATAAACTCGAAAACACAGTGAAATAGAGACTTCGGATTAGGCAACAAACCCTAATTCGGACAACTAAAGTCGGAACGTATCAAACAAGTTCGAACAATGTTATTAGATTACAAGAATTACAAAAAGACCCTTTAGCTTTGAGAGACTGCACTTATCACACCAAGTGCAGTAACACTTTATCCATACTTGTTTTACATGCAATCAATCATTTAAATACATACTTTCATGCAAATCATACTTATTATACGTACGATACTTAACGTTACAGCATCATACTCGAAAATCGGTTAAAATACATAAAAACAGCTCAAACTACCACTCCCGTGCGAGCTGGACCCCTTAGCACGAAGTGATGGCCACTCCGTACGAAGTGAACTCTTCGCACAAAGTGGACCTGGCAGCAACTTAACTCTATAAATACCAACCCACTTCATTCCTGCAACCTTTCCGAATCTTCTCACCTCCACTCTAAATTATCCAGATCCTTGGTAGAGTACTTTCAGCTGTTTAAGTGAGTTATAGCTCACTACAATATCTTATTCTTTTAGTTTCTTCTTTAAACTTGTCTACCTTTTTCTTTTATACTAAGTGTGAAAGCTGAAAACCAAGCTCCACATAGATGAACTTGTGTTCTAGCTAGTGTGAGAATGATGGGAGCCTTGGCTTTCCGAATTAAGTTCCACACCACACTTGTACACTTTTTCATACAAACATTCATGACCAACTGGGCTTATCGACTATGTTGATAAGCTTAGTGCTTTGGTGAATCATATAACGAGGTTTCATACCTACTTGCTTGACCTCTATGACATATATGACAAACCATGGACATAAACAATGTATAAATTTCGTACTTTCTTATAAATCTGGTCGGGACCATGATACTAATCGGATTATGGTTAAGTGTCATGACCTTGGACTAATCTGCCTCGTTACTAAAAATTCCCGTTCACAGAAGTGTCGAAACGAGTGTAAAACGAGCTAAAATTTCCCAGAACAATCATTTCACACGAAGTGAAGGGTCAATTCGCACGAAGTGAGCAACCACTTCGTACGAAGTGCTATTTTTTCCTTACGTATACTTTTGTACTTTCAACTCTGAACCCGAATACTCCCTCCAACTCAGAACACTCATACCCTTTGTTTCCCCGTATAGGGTAACTTTGGCACTCTACTTGTCACCATAACGACTCGCGATTTTCTTGGAACGCTTTGCAAAACTGTGAGTATACTCGAATCTCGTTTTCACCTTCAAACACTTTTGGGTGCAACATATTTATGCTATGAAAATCACTAAATCACGATACTTATGCTTAAACACAAAACAACATTCAATCATCCATGCTTAACATGAATACTTGTAAACTTATATATGCTAGAATCGAATGATTTATACTATGTCATTAACTATGTACAAGCCTCCCTTAACATGTATAGCGCTATAGGATTAACGCACCGCCCGTATTCATGAGGTCATGTTAACTAAACAAAACGGTCTAGTCAATGCTATCATTAGATTACGCTAGCGGTAAACTTTGGTTGACACGTATTGTCGCATTACTAGTATGACATGTTAGATCGAGAATCGTTTCTGCTATGTGGAATGTTGAAACTTTTACATTATTTAGTATTGAAACTCGTATACTCGCCAATGCCTTGTGTGTTGAACTGTACTTTAATGCATGTTGCAGGGATTTGATGACAATGAAGATACATGGAATCTAGTAGGATGAACTAGAAAACCATTTTAAATTTAGATGTATGAGGGATCGTGTTTGTTAATTACGTTGTTGTTGTTGTATTTTGTTTTTCGATGTTATACTTTGTTTCTGAATATTGTACTTGAATTAGAAATGAAATGAAATCCTGTTATTTAAATACTTGCCATATTATAGTGTTATAACGTCTCAAGCAATCTATTTCGTCCCGCCCAGATATTTCCGCCATCGATTGGGGTGTGACAAACGGAACCACCTGATCATATCTATCTCCACTAGGCACAATGACTATACACCAATTCTGGAGGAAACCCAATAAATATGAGAAAACCACCTTGTAAGAATCGAAACCAAGACCTATTGGTACCAAAGTTTTACCAACCCTATATGAGTCTATAACCTAATATAGAAAATTATTACATTCAACCATATATATTAAGGCTATGGTATGGCGGTTTGGGTCACAGATTGCCACGTGGAACGTGGTCTATGTGATACACCACTCCCTTTCCAAACTATGATGGTTAGGGTGGTTTAATCCAAGACAATGACATTCTTTCAATTAATTAGGGAATTTTGATTGAGGTGGAGGGGGATGGTGGAGGTCACAGTGAACACCATATAAGATGGTGGATTACGTTACTTGATGAGGATGAGATAACATACCATTGATTTTAAGAGTGGTGAAAATCATTTAGGTCATTACCACACTTCATAGCCTAAAACCCATTACCAGTTGCCTTAGATACGAGTTATTTAGATTTTTTGAAATAGTTTCTTGATTCTATAAAAATAAATATTAGATTTACCTCGATTTAATAATAAGTTTCTTAAACTAGATTTTTATATTAGTTATTAAAAGAATATATAACTCAGCATGGATGAATGGGTTGGATCTTAAACTTGGACTAATTATGGAATAAACCCTCACCTCCTTCATAGTTTATATTATCTTACTCTGATTATAAAATACGTTGAAAAATGATAACATGTGTTGTTCTTTAGTGTACAGACTTATATTGTAATATGAAAGGGTAGCTAAATACAAACCATATTATCTTACAGACAAAAATGTATAATTTTTACAACATGGTATTTTTTTATTTTTGTAAATATAAATTTTGCAATAGTTAAGTTATTCTATTAGAATAATTATTACCGTTATAAAACCTAAATATTGGTTTCATAAATTTTAAAACTAGTTTATTTGTTATGTAAACTCATAGTTTATAGCATATGTTACCATACTCGCGAACAAATCGTAAACCAACATAAAAAATAGTTTATTTGTTATGTAAACTCATAGTTTATAGCATATGTTACCATTCTCACGAACAAATCGTAAACCAACATAAAAATAGTTTATTTGTATGTAAACTCATAGTTTATAGCATATGTTACCATACTCACGAGCAATTTGTAAACCAACATAAATGTTATAGTTTGATGATACGTCCATAGCATATTTTAAATTATTCAACGTTTCAAATGACTTTAAGCTAATATTCATTATAACTTTAATATTATATAATATGGGGTTTAATGAGGGTAAATATGTATAAGATCGTTTTCAGATAATCAAACATATAGCATCCAATATCGTAGTCATTCTAAATTCGTAAGTATTTTTTATTGTTACACTCCTATACTGTCCATAGCATATTTTAAATTATTCAACGTTTCAAATGACTTTAAGCTAATATTCATTATAACTTTAATATTATATGATATGGGGTATAATGAGGGTAAATATGTATAAGATCGTTTTCAGATAATCAAACATATAGCATCCAATATCATAGTCATTCTAAATTCGTAAATATCTTTATTGTTACACTCCTATACCTGGTTTCATATCCAAACATCTTACTCTCGAATTTTAGATAGAGTTGGTGTCACCAGATTGGTGGGAAATCGACGACTCACAAGGATGCAGGCTACAAGATGGCATGCAATGGATGCCATAAGAGAAAGGTGGCAATGTGTGTTTGAATATATATACTGATTAAGTAATATATTTAATTGTAGAATCAAATGATCACAGATACTAGAATAGAAATTCCTTTAAAAAGGGTTAATATTATATTAGAAAAACATAATAGCTTTTTACGGAAAAAATCTTAATCTAATTTTGGTATATCAAAATCTATAACTTATTTAAAATACTATACGTGTGAAACAGAAATAACAATATTTCTTGCCCGTAAAACAAGAGGTGTCGTTTGGGTTTCTTAATCTGGTTTCGTTAGTTGGGTCTTCTTGTTATAGTATATAGATTTCTAAGTACAAGTTGCAATGCATGTTTTTTAATTTAACTTAATATGATATTTATCAAATTAAACACACAAATGTTAAATAGAAACACTTTGATATAATATCTCGTTTAAACCCATCCAGTAAAAACATATATTCACTATAAACATCAAATAAAATAAGCACAACCAAACCAAAACAACCAATCGTATAAACTAAAAAGAAAAGGTCAAATTGTATTAACTAGACTGGACCTTTTTAGTCGTTCAAACAACCAATGAAACAACGAAACAAAACCATATGGGAGGAAAACTAGTTTTTTTGTTGATTATGCTACACATAATTAACAAATTTTAATCAAATTCGTGTTAACCTGATTAACATTTTTTTAACCCAATTACTAAACCGAATACTATTTTCGGGTTTCAACATGTATGGGTTTGTGTAACACCATAATCAGATTCGGGTTAGTATTATTCGGATCAGTTTTTTTGTTTCCGTCAAAAAACCTACCCATACTTAAAACAGGACAGGATTTAATGAAAACATAACAGTCCAAGTGTTGATATGAAGATATATTTTTTATGATATAAGATTATATGCATTCATATTCAAATTGACCGAATTAGTATTTTATGCCTAGATGACATTCACGTAAACATAAGGTTATTCATATATCCTTTACAGAAGTAAGAGTTACCTTATCAATCAAAGTTGTTTATAAAATTCGGAAGTATGTGTTGTTAACAAGTTTCAAACTTTACTATATCAAATTTGTTTAGTGATTTTTTGCAAGTATATTGGGTTTTATGTTATTAACTTTGTTTAATAATTAAATTATAAATTTTAAATAACCCAATTAAATTCCTAACTATGTATAATATATTTTAATTACATTGCATGTTTGATATAGAGGTGGGGAGAAAAAAAAGAGTTTTTGGTGATCCAATTTATAAATAAACTAGGTTAATTTATAAATAAACTAGGTTAGTAATTCATGTATCACATATTCACATAATGTTACATCAATAATATATTAAATACATTTTAATAAGAAAAAAAATAAACCAGTTTAGAATATATATTAAATAAATGAAATATCCATAAAGTAAATATTAATAAAAAATAATAAACAGTTGAGAAATAGTAACCAAATAAATTCCGTCAATTACTTATATATTATGTATAGATTGGATGCATAGAAAACTTAGTGACTAATCTTTCAAACGGTTAAAAGAATCTTGAGCTTACAGAATTATTATTTTTTTGAAACGTAAACTTTATTAAAAACCATCAACCCACAAAACAGGACGGCCACTAACAACCAAATTACATGATAACAAATTTACACCAATCAGTCCAAGATAATGACCTATTTTTAAATCTACTACTAAACCATAAAAACCCAATAGACTTCATTTCACTAATTATATCTTTCACCTAAACTTGCTTGTATCCAAACTTAAGCTTGTTCCTTGCTTGCTAGATACACCAACAGCCAACCTTAATGATACTTTCAAAAGCCTCCTTCGCGCTCCCTTTCAACCGCACATGCTTATGAAGATCCAATAGCTCTCTGACCGACGTAATGATGAAGGGCGCCACCTTACACCAAACTCCAACATGATGTCAACCCGAGTAGCTATGCCGCAAAGAGAAAGCAAATGGCTTGCAATTTCTTCACCCAAGTTGCATACGGGACACGAGACGTCCTCAACATCGATATATCGCATCCTTAAAGCCACAAAGGTGGGAATTCGACCCATTTTAGCCCTCCAGACAAAGACATTACATTTTAAAGCCACATGTTTACTCCAATTCGTGACATAACTGTTGCTATGGTCCACCCCTTTGGATAAGATACGTCTAACAGTCCCTACCGAGAAGTCTTTCGCCGCCCGCCCAATCCATTGCCACTGGTCCAACTAATTCAAGACCTTGATCGGATCCAAAGCTCTCAACAACAACCAATTAAATTTAGTTATCTCTATGAAAAATGAAATCCCTTTAGACCACTTCAAAGATAAAACACAATATCCATTAACCGTTTTAACTCGATCCGCAACACGACATCTTTTCTCAGCTTCCAATTTAAAAAGATTAGGGTGAATCTCTTTTATTGGCTCATTAGTTAGCCACGAATCAAGCCAAAATGTGATATCAACATCATTTCCCAACTCCCCTTTAAAGAAATTTCGTAGCTGAGTACCTTCGATGCATGATCTAGCAAACGTTTACGTAATATTTTTCCAAACCCCGTTAAGGCTCTTTCTTGCGGAAGGAAGTCCTAATTTCCCAAGCACCTCCCCCACCTTAACCCAAAGTTGCTTTCTATCCGTCTTGATCCGCCACCACCACTTGGATAGAAGAACTGTATTAATATCCTTCAATCTACTCAACGCAAGATCGCCATCCTCTTTAGCTAAAGCAACCCTTTCCCACGCTACCCAATGCATTTCATGGTTAATATTTTCCCCCGGCCCCCTAAAATCTTCTAATGAGCTTTTCCAAGTTGTTGATCACTTTAGAAGGGGCCTCGTAAAGCGAGAAGTAATAATTTAGAAGGTTTTCAAGAACGAACTTAATGAGAGTAATCCGCCAGCCTATCGACAATATATTAACCTTCCACGATGAGATCTAACTTCAAAAATATCGTACATAGGTTTCCAATTATTTACTCGATTCACATTAGCTCCCACCATTAACCCAAGGTACTTAAACGGAGGGACCCCCGCCTTGCTTCCCACCAGCATAGCTTTATCTTTCACTTCCGAAAGGCCCAATCCAACACCATAGAGATTGGATTTCGCACGGTTGATTTTCAACCTCGAACACATATAGAAAACCCAAAGAATCCTCACCACGTTAGCAATATTTTCCTCCGTCCAAGCTCCCAAAATGATGGCATCATCCGCGTACAACAACTGTGAGATGTTCGGCCCATTGTTGGGGGTTTGAATACCAATCACTGCTCCCGCTTCCTTAGCTTTATCCAACATACAAGACAAATTTTCCATAGTAATTAAAAATAAAAAGGGGGAAAAAGGGTCACCTTAACGTATGCCTTTACCACATTGAAATTCGAACATAACCGCACTGTTTACCAAAACCGATGACCTAGACGAAGCCAACACCCCTTGAACCCACAAGCACCACAGCTTCGGGAATCCCATTTTATCCATCGTATCGATCACAAACTTCCAATTAACGTTGTCGTAAGCTTTCTTGAAGTTTTTCAGAATAAAGGCTTGTTTCTTATTTTTCTTGTTCCAAGTAATTGACTCATTCACCACTAGCGGCCCATCCAGAATGAGTTTTCCCTAAGAAAAGCTAACTGAGACTCCGAGATAACATCTTCCAGCACTCTCTTAAGCCTATGAGCAAGGATCTTCGAAATAACTTTACTAATAATTCCGACAAGGTTAATGGGACGATAATTATTAAGATCCACCGGGTCTTTCACTTTGTGAATCAGAGTGATAAACAAAGACCCACTACCACAACTGATTTTACCTTCATTATGAAAATTAGCCATAAGATTTGAAAAATCATTTTTAAAAAATTGCCAAAAATATTTAATAAATCTTCTGTTGAAAGTGTCGGGCCTAGGAGCCATAGCATCCCCACATTAAAAAACCGCATATTTTATTTCAATATTTGAAAATATATATATCAGGCTCGATTTGTGTTCGTCTGAATTATTTTTTTATGTTAGAGCCTTCCAACCTAGGCCGAATAGGAAGAGGTTCGACGAACCGCTTCCTAAAAAATCCGAAAACCTCTTTCTTGATTCGAGCAGGTTTCGTAACACAAGACCCCCCAATATTTAGTGAAAGTTCCGGATCCGGCGGGTTTAGATGGAAGTTTGGGTAAGATAAAGCTAGTTCAGTAGAAATCTAAAAGAATGATCAAAAGTAGAAAGCTTCCATTCACACCGAAAGAGCATACATCATTTTACAAGCTGGAGAGAAATCTGAGGTCTCTCTAGCCTTCCCCAAAAATTATCAAGGTTGAACACATAACTATCTATTTACATGATGATTTGGAGCAGCTTGCTCATCTGTGCGGATGAGTTCTCATCCTCTCCAAAATGTCATGTGTTCGAATCTCTCACTTAACTATACAATATTCAACACATGCTCTATCTAGTCTATTCGTATAGTGGCGGACACACAGAATATGCAACAGTTTCCCCCTTGTACGTCACTGTCGATTCTTGATCTTCAAATATATAAGTCGTGTTTGAATATTTTGCAACTTCAATCAACCTTTTTGTAAATGTCGTAGATAATTCCCCCTTGATTGATGATTCGGGCTTGCATTTGCAATAGCATATTCCCCCTGAAATGATTCTTCATTTCTTTGTTTGCATAGTTCCTGACCTTATCTGATTTGATTAATTGCAATATTCACGAATAATCACCAACTTGAAATGACACAATGTCGTTTCTCCATTTCAACTTTCACCACATTCGCGTTCGGTTTTTGATTTATCTCTCATAGCTCAAACTCTTAATCTTCAAAAACCCAACCGGGAATTGATAGAATCTTCTAATCCCACACCGGTAAACTTCAACTCTGTGAATACCCACGAAAATCTGAAATCCCGTCTTCCGTAGTCATCTTTATGCCCAACTTGAATGATTGATCAGTGTAAACGATAATCTTCACAATCAATGAATATTCATCGGATAACAATTTATCTAACACACTATGATCTAAGAAACATTCTTTCATGATCAAATTCACATTCTTCCTCTTTAGTCACGATACATATGCATAGCCTTTTTCGTTAGTCCCGGCAACAACTTAATCAATAAACATCATCATTCCCCACGGTTAATCCAGAAAACAACTCATCTGCTCGAAGATTAACCATTTTGAAACTTTTGACTATCACAGAACTATCAAGTAAATTTTTTAAGCCCTTTGATATCTTTTAAGTATCGACAATACTGATGCATCCTCTTAACGCTAATCCTGCTAACCAGCTTGTACGAACACTCGGGACTCAAACCTTCGTACATTCATCTGATCACGATCTTAAAGAATCCGAACTTCCAATGATCATAGAGTAACAAATCCAAGATGCTATAGATCCTATGCATCCCCACTCAATTTGAGTCTGAACCACCCGAGTACTGTTGCAGCCATTCTTGTCTGAATTTCTAAAAATGTTCCAATATTTGAAAAATTTTATTCTCCCTCACTTTTGGCAAATTCTGACCTCTCTAAACTTATCGCTAATTTTTCCCCTCAAAATAGGCAAATTCTGGTAACTCTTTTCTCTGAAAAATTCAACTATGTGAAATATGTGGCAATTTGCTCCACAAAGTCCGTTTTTCATCAACGTGGATTTTTTATTTTGGCCTATTAATAGTCACTTAACCAAATGATACATGTTATACACCGGTCTTCATGACTACCCCACGATCTTCAACACTCTGTGATCTCATCATATATTTATTCTCTTAATGATACGACGATGTCCCCGAACAACCCGTATTTGTCGTTAAAATCTCGAGTAAATTTTCAATCACCAAATTTTTTTAGATATTTTGACTCATTCGCGCATGAGAGTCTTCAAGCGAATGACTCTTTCATGCGGATGATTGATTCCTGCGGATCAGTCATTGATTTGAAACGAATGATCTTGGTTCATGTAGATGAGTACTTGATCCGTGCGGATGAGTACTTGATCCGTGCAGATGAATGCTTGATCCGTGTGGATGAAAGTTGATTTGTGCGACTAATTGTCTGGTTCGTACGGATGAACAAAACTTTTCAAACGGATCAGGACACATTCGTGCGGATGAATGAGTCCTTCGCACGGATATGGCACTCCTATGCTCGAAACTGTCTCGTCCGCTCGAACGTTGATGTTCACATTTTTCGATCCAAAATCGTTATTTCTTTGAATTTGATGATGATTCTTCAGACATGAAGGAAAACTAATTCTAAATGTAATGATGTCTTCAATTCCAAATTCCATCCATAAATTGACCTTCAATTTGATGGTTTACGTCTAAAAAACCCATAAATCATGAGCGTAGGTGATTCAATCAATTGTTAGATCGACTGAACCGGTACCATAGCTCTGATACCAATTGAAAGTTCAGGATCATGTGGGTTTAAATGGAAGTTTGGATAAGATAAAGCTAGTACGGTAGAAATCTTGTAAGAATAATTAAACTTAGAAAGCCTTCATTAATACCGAAAGAGCATACATCGTTTTAAAAGTTATAGAGAAATCTGAGGTCTTTCCAGCCTTTCCCCAAAACTTATCAACTACAAACACATGATTCCCTATCTATAGACATGATTTTAGTTTGGAGCGGATGACTCATTCGTTCAAAACATCACTAGTCCTCTCCAAAGTGTCAAGTGTTCCTATCTTACTCTCAACTATACAATATTCAAGACACGCTCTATCTAGTGTATTCATACAGTGGCGGACACATAGAACATGTACTAACATTTTGTAACGCCTCGCTTTTCGCAGCTTACCTTTTTAGATAGAATGTATCGTAATTCTATTTTCGGAAAGTCTTTACCTTGTATCGTATCATATTTCGAATCGTTGTAAATCTGAGACTTTGATTGTAATTGAGTTGATCACTTATATGAAATTCGCATCCTTTATACACATTTAAACGTATGCTTGTACACATAATCGTTACATGATTTATAAACTTAAATTAACTCGCCAATCCTTATTGCGTATTCATAATTCTTAAACGCTTCATTCAAGCAAGATATTTGGTGATTCAAATACGAAACTTATAATTATTTAGCACCATACTAGACGATTCACGCTTATTATACACTTTGTTTCATTTAAACTCTTAAAAACATGTTCTTTTTACGAAGGAAAAGTTAGATTATAATGTCCGTATGCTTAAGATATCAAGCCACTCGTTTATATACGTCACGTATATATAAAATAAACATCAATTAACCGTATAATATCAATTAATTAACAAAAAATAAAAAGGGGCTGCCATATGTCGATGTTTTGGGCTTGTTTCAAGTTTAAACACCCACTAATCTTGTCCAAAGCCCAACCCATTGAAACCCTAATTCCTTCCCTATATAAACCACCTCCCCCCCCCCACAATTTCCCACTTTTACAAGCCTCTAAACACTTTAAAAACACTCTCAAATTCCCTAACATTTTAAGAAAACGCAGCAGCCATATCTGAGGTTTTTGTGAGTTCTAACTCAGTTCTTCAACTAATTCTTCCTTGTTTCTTCTTCGAAAACACTTAGATAACCTCTAGGAAGGTTTTCACAAGTATGTTTGGGCAAACTAAGGTGAAATCTCACCATTTTTTAGGTCCAAAGTGCCATGAACTTTCTGCCCTTTTTATCTTCTTGTAACTTCAATAATTTCATGTTTTCTTCCTCAACAAAAGTTGTAATACCTCTAGGGATGTTATCATAGGTTTTCCATGAAAAACCAAGGTGGAACAATACCATTTTAAGACTAAACTTTCTGTTTTGGAATATAAACTTATAAACTTTATTTAAAGTTATTTTCTCTAAAACTTGTGCTACTTGTGCTACTTGTGCCTCTAATCAAACCCATGGTTAGTGAGCTAGCTAGAGTTGTTTTATACAAATTAGGAGGTGTAAATTACCTCTAAACTTTCTGTTTTATAAAGGGTTTTAACCCAGAAGTGTTGGAACCATCCAAGCTTGACAAAGCTTGTGTTTTTGGTAAAGGTGTGATTACTTGGAAGTCTTGGGTATCCTACTTTCAATCCACCACCTCACTTGATGACTTCTAACCATTAAATTATGTTCAACTTTCAATTGAGTAACAAGGCTACGACACATCCCCAAATATTACCATGTTCGGGATGCACGCACCTAGCTTGCTTACTTGGTCGATACATGGTTTAGTGAAGTATTCTTTCTTTTATTTTCATTCATGACCATCCAGATTGTCCTTGTGACAATCTGTGTATTGGTGAATCTTACGAAAGAGGTTAAAGGACGGTTATCCTCCTACCTCCATACGTGACATCCATGAAATCTATGACATCTATGAAATCTATGACTTATATGATGAACTTAATGATATATTATATAATAAATACGTAAATAAGACTTATACATAACCGAACTTTTGACAATGATCATATGGTTACTTGTCCTAACATTAGGTCATATTATCTAGGACTTAACCTCTTCGTTACGATTCTAATGGGCATGACCCATGAAATCACATCTACCCTACGGGGAATATAGTGTCAAAAATGAGTGTTAAGTCTAGATGATTATTTTCTCGTATACATACTTTGGTATATTTAATTTCCTAAATCCTACGTTATCATCCGAATACTTACACACCTATGTTTCCTCATGTATGGTAACTCGGTGTCCCACCTCCAAACAACCAACTCTTCACGGGTACCAAGTGAAAGCTTGCAAAACCATGAGTACACCCGAACACTTTTTCTACGCTTTACACTTTTGGGTGCAATATGTTAACCTATAAAAAATACACGCATTCACACTTATACTTTTATGCAAACACACAAACAATCCATCATACATGCTAAAGATACGTGATACGTGATTTGTATACTTGGAACATTCTTATGTGATACAACTTATCATTAACTTCGTACGAGCCTCCCCTTAACATGTATAACACTATAGAAGTAACGCATCGCCCGTATTCTTGTAGTCATGTTAAGTTTATTTTATTTTGCAGTGACACTTGAGGATTCACTTGTAAATTGCATATCTTGTTTGCATTAATCTAGTATACAGATTTAACATGCGGATTCGTTTAAACTATTTCATACTTATGTTATATCAAACTTGTGTACTCGCCAATACTTTTGTGTTGAACTATACTTTTAACATGTTGCAGGTTAAGGATGACGCCATTGATGAAACTTAGTAGGGACTTCCTAGAAACACACCTAGAAACTTCTAGACTTTATGTTGCTTATTGTTAATCATGTTGTACTTGAATTTCCTAAATCTTGTACTTTCAAATTTCTTATGTTGTACTTGACGAATTTGAAATGAAATGAAATTCTAAATCTAATATTGTCGCAAATAGTGTTATTATGTCTCGTGCAATCTATTTCGTCTCACTCGGATATTTCCGCTATCGGTTGGGGTGTGACACATTTAGCCCGTGAATAGAGTTTTTCACCTTCTTATTGTTGATCATAATGAAGGAGCATACAGAATTATGACACGTAGTGCAACAAATTACTTTTTTTTCTAACTAGTAAAAGACAAAAAATACAAGTAAAATATGTATTATTTTGATTATAATATAACAATCAATATTCATTTATTTGCATTAAGTTTAAACATAGGACTTTCAAATGATCAATAAACAAGACTATTTTTATTTAGTATTTGTTTAACCCGTTATAATAAAACATAACCGAAATCGACCTGTTTATAAAAAAATATGTTGAAGTTACCACATCTACAAAAACATATATATACATATGTAAGAGCTAAAATAAGTCATTATATAAATTGAAATAGGAATAAAAGAAAATAATTACTTTAATACTTTCGGCTATGTTGATATAATAAAAAGTAGTATGGGATTTAACAAATCACAACAAATATTAGATCTTTGAATGTGTAAATATAAGATTGAATATTTTTAATTGGATGCTAAATGGCTATAAAATAATTTTTCGGTTGTAGAATTTTAAATTAAAAAATTGATAGATATAAACTGAAACAATTAATTAATCTAGTTGTCTAAAATAATATAGTTGATTAAAATCTAAATCAGTTTAATGATCTAATAACTATCCATATATAGAATTATGTTTCCAAAATGATAAGTAACATCATACATCATAATTAACTTCATATTAGTTTCCTTTAGTTAATAATATAATAACTATTTTTAATTAAATATCTAGTGTTTTTATATATATATATACGTATATATATATATATATATATCTATATATAAATATAAGGGTGTGGATATTTGTAAACCCATTCGAATTGAGCGAAACCTATGTTTCGAATTTTTTTAGTTTTTTGAGAAAAATAGGCAAGTAATATACAACATTTGACAGAGCCATAAAAATAAAAATAAAAAGCGCCAAGAAAACTTTTTCAAAAAATGTAATGATTTTGGGCAAAACAAACGTAATACTGGCAATTCAGAAATGTTTTGCCTGTAACCTGTCGCAAGGCTTTTCTAAACTCGAGATGGTTTGATATATATATATATATATATATATATATATATATATAATCAAGATCAAGGGAAAACCCTTTCAAAGAACTTAGAGAACTCGGCTTTCCGTGCATGTTTTGCCCCTCATTTTTTTTCAAACCGCTAAATTAATATGTTAGAGAATATTGCCGTAAAAAAATTTAAAACAATTTTCAAAGTGATGTTTTTCGGCCCGTTACAGCAGCCGTAAAAAGATGATAACATAAGCATGACATCACTTTTTACAGCATTTACGACTGCCGTAAATGAAAAATAAACTAGTTTTTTTTTTTCTTTGGAAAAGTTGATTTTTTAGGATTTTTGGTGACAAGATTATTTTTTGAAAAAACCTTTCGTAAGGCCGAATTCTCTAAGTTATCACAACTCGTATAAGTTTTCATTTTACCCTAACCCTATATATATAGGGGTTCAATTATGTGACACCACACCTAGATAAGGATGCACCATACACAACTGATATCAACTTACAAGGAAACATTTATTCTATTAATACAACTAAGTGTAAGGTATAACGTTGGAAACTTAGAAGTAAAAAGTTTAATCACACTATAGTTATCCGTAAATACCAAATTTTCACTAGATAAATAAGTTTGCGATACTTTATCCTACTAGCCACGTATATCTGAGATAAACAACACGCACAAAAATAATCATTATTACATGTGACACATGCTTAAAAGACGTCAGCTATTTCGGCTATTACTGGTGAGTTCATGAATATAAACAATTTATAAATCACATTATTTACTCATGACTTGTACCCGCCCATGCCATCATAACTCAGCATTACCACGTGACTTACATAACCATACAGTTAATTCCCATTACACCACCGAGTGTAGCAGCCACAAATCTTACCGTAACGGCACGTATAAGGACCACAAATATTATGTGTATGTCATGCTTAGGTTATATACATGCATACAACAATTATGCCATATTCTTACAGTTTAGAACAAGCATGTTCATGTAATGAAAGCATTCATAAACTCACCTCTTGTTAGTTGCGTAACAGATTATAACAGATGCTAGTATGTTTGGGTACTATCTCAAGGTCCTGACACAAATTACATAATCCTAAGTTAGGTAACGTACACCTATCTAGTTATTATGATTGTTGGATATTGGTTAATACTGCCTTATTTAATCACGGGTGATAAGTCAATGCCTAACTATGGCTTGGCTACCTAATACCCACCCCTAACAAAAATCCTAATACCTAAAGTTATTAATATTAATGCACTAATAATAAATAATAAGAACCACTAATAATAAATAATAAATAACTAAATATAAACATAAACTTAAACCGAAACATACCTCAACGACAATTTAATGTCGAGTCTCCCTACTCATACTCAAAAAATGACTGCTAACAACACCTAACAAGATATCGTATACTCAGGATTCTTTTATATTAGAGTGCTCCCGTTAAAAGAAACTGATATGTAAAGGTTAACTATATATTCTATTTATAGAATGTAGCTAGCAGCTCGGATCCTTCCTCCAAGCGATGTGGGACCATAATGTCACAATGTCCTGGCGATGTGGGATCATAATCTCCTGCTAGTGTGTTAGCTTCTCTTCATAGGTTTCATTTACAATTGTTATTGATAATTTATATTATTTATTATCATATCTAATTCAGATACTTTACTCGTTTCTAATACTTCGCTCATTAAAATGAGCGTACTTTTATCTAAGTTTTAACCAAAGTTTCCTTAAAAACGAAGTAGAGTCATATATAATATACTTTATTATTATTAATGTTATTGTTATTGTTATTGTTATAATTATTATTATTATTATTATTATTATTATTATTATTATTATTAAACGGTCTCCTATAATAGTCAAAGCGTCTAGATATCTCACATTTCACATAACCATCTTACTTGTTACTTACTCGTTAGACAATATATGAAGTATAAGTTTCATATATTTATATTTTTGTCTAAAAAACAAGGTGTTACAACTCTACCCCTCTTAAATTAGGTTTCGTCCTCGTAACCTGTCATATCGTCAATAACCGAGGGAATAATTTCTTCATCTCGTTTCCACATCCATTTATGTATTTTCTAATTATTTCCTGTGTTTCCATTATACTAACACCTATTTTATCGTCTTATGACATAGCTGACTTCTTTTATAGAGAGCTAAGCAATCCATTTATGTGACTCTATTGAATTCTCCCAATTTCATAGGCATCAAGTCTAAAGGTACCGGATTGTTGTTCAAGCTTATCATACAATTTTGAATGATTTCCACTATCTCCTTTTTGACACCCATCAGTCATTTGAGTATAAAGGTATGGCTAAAATTCTAGGATTCATAATCTAAATAGGGTTTAAACATGGTTGATACTAAGCTTATATTCACACTAGCTTCCATGAATCAGAGAAATTCTGAAGGGCTCTAGCTTAAATGAACATTCAGACTTCTAATAACTAATCCCATATGACTCGAATCGATTCATTAATTGTTTCTTTGTTACTATCACGTGAGGGACTAACCTAGCTGTTTCATAGACTTCATGTCATATTCTTTGTATATCTGATTTTACCAATTCTAATTTGAAGAATTTTATTTCTAGTTGTTGTGTCTCACTTAGGGGACATAATTTCTTAGGACATTTTTGGGTGAATTCTTCGCAACTCATTTGCTTGGCGATGTCTTTTTCTTTGGTACCTAGTATACTAATATTGTAATAATAATGTGTTTTTTATTGAAATCAATGCACTGTGAATTGAACTCTATTGCTTCTTGCGCAGTCGCATATGTCTATGACAAATACCATTGGACTTAACAACTCGTGTGTCTGTATAGCTCCTATATTGACATCAACGGTTGGAGGGTTACAAAACATGCTTAACTCGTAGGTACAACCTTTCTTTTTACTAGCTTCTTTAGCTATAACTTAGTAATAAATAATGAAAAACGTTCCTCTAGTGTATTCTCTGGTTCTCCAGGTTTGTCCATGGTTGAGTGGCATCCATAATATTGGCTACTTCCAGGGTTATCCTCTGAATTGCTTCCTAGTTTAAATGTATTTGTGCGTTTCTTGTGTCCAGACATTTTAAAATGAAGTTTCGCTTCTAGAAGTACCTTTGTTTCTATTATTAACAGAGTGTTTCGTGTTCCACACAAAATATATTTTTCTGATATCTTATATAAGTTAGCACATAGGTTACTTTTTTTTGGAGTAACCTCGTTATACACAATAACATATATTCTCATTTTAATTATTATGGTTCAAGAATACCGTCACGTCACATACCGTGACATGTGCTTTTACTTTGTCCATCATGGTTTAGCCACGTCATACCCATATCCACCATGTTTCAAATACGCGACCACGCCATACTCAACAGTATGTTCTTAGTTTAGCCACCGTTTTAGTGCATAGGCTTGTCATATACTACAATAAATGTTCTTAGTTTAGTCGTTATTTTATACATACTAGTATTGGTGTTTTAGATATGTTTACATTAGTCTCATATCAAAGATTTAACTATCATTCTTCTTAGTGGAGCACAACCTATTTACCATGTCTTACAACCATATTCTTAGTAGCTTCTCTAAAGTCCCACTATTACTAAATAGTCGTAATCCTAGTCATCAAGTCTAAGAGTTAACTTAAGTATTCTTAGGACAACTGAAGTACTCAAGTCCTAATGTAACAGTCTTAGCCATTCTAGTACTTAGGGTGTTCTATCGATAAGTTTCAATAATTTCAAGAAAATATGTAACATCCCAAAAATGGATTTTGAAATTAAACCAAAGTAACCAGGGATGAGCGGGTAAAATAACATTAGTGGTAAAAAGTTAACTCGGTAAACATTAGGATTTAAATAAATAAACATAATGTTAAATAATAGGTGGATGGATACTTTTAGAAAAATAAAGTTTATAAAAGGTCCGGCTATCGGGACATAAGTTAAGTCGGATAGTGGCATCTACGAACTTAATAAATATAATTATCATATTCGTTTTATAATTGACATGAGGTATATAACTAGAAATATAAACCTAGTTAACGTTGTCAGTTGTAGTGGTGAGTTATAAACAAACCGAATATAACCAAACTATAGGGGCTAAAAGGGGCCATGAGCAAAAGACATAGGCATTTAATTGATGAAAACACAAAACACACACATAAGAGTATTAGTATGTGTCGTGAGTTAGAGGCAGAGAAAAGGGAAGAACCCTAATAACTTTCAAGCACAAAATCTAGAAATCAAGAGTGAAATCAAGTGGATTTTGATTGCATGTTTGACAGTTCTAGCTCTCTAACATCATCTAAACCTACAAATCACAAGGTATGTGATGATTTTGTAGATGGTGAGTTTTTATGTTAATTGGGGTTTTGATGATATGATGAAATTGATAATGTATAGATGTTCATAAGCATCATACTACTAGTTTGTAGGTGTAAAATACTTGAACAATTTAGAGGTTTAAGTATATGTTCATACGTTACATGAAATGGGTTTCGTATGATATAATGAAATCGATGTTATATTGATGCTGAAATGTGTTTGAAATCATCATGTATACAGAATGTGTGAAGAACTTGAACAATTTAGGGAATTAAGTGTATGTTCATACATGTCATTAAATGGGTTTTTATGATATGATGAAACTATAAGTATTTAGTCAAAATGATGAGTTAGCTCATGATAATTGAAAGTTTATGTTAACTTGAAGATAATGAGTATATGAATTTGTTGAATCAAAGAAACATGGTAGTTTTGAATTGTAAATTGAGCTAATAGGATGACCTAAAACTGATGCCCACAGAGTGATCGATAAAATGCCTAAGTGGGTTTATCGAATTAATAGTGTGGCTAAGTATGTAGATGTGCAGTTCGAATTTTAAAAAGTCAAACTGACCTATAATAGAATCGAATGCGAAATATGGTATAAAAGTGCATAAGAGAATTGTAAATTGAGCTAATAGGATGACCTAAAACTGATGCCCACCGAGGGATCGATAAAATGCCTAAGTGGGTTTTATCGAATTAATAGTGTGGCTAAGTATGTAGATGGGCAGTTTGATTTTTAAAAAGTCAAACTGACCTAAAATAGAATCGAATGCGAAATATGGTATAAAAGTCCATAAGAGAATTGTAAATTGAGCTAATAGGATGACCTAAAACTGATGCCCACCGAGTGATCGATAAAATGGCTAAGTGGGTTTTATCGAATTAATAGTGTGGCTAAGTATGTAGATGGGCAGTTCGATTTTTAAAAAGTCAAACTGACCTATAATAGAATCGAATGCGAAATATGGTATAAAAGTCCATAAGAGTGATAGTCATGATATTAATGATTAATTTATCATCTCATGGATATTACGTGATAGTTTGACACTTGACAAGCTAGGTGGGAGCTTGGAAAAGAATAAGTCAAACGGGTCAAAGACGCGAGAAAGCTCAATCGGACGCATGGTAAGTAAACCTTACAACTCCTAGATAGAATTACAACTTACGTGATAGAAAGTATTATGGTGATTAGTGACAAAATGTTAAAATGTGACCCTATGCTATAAACCATAATGGGTCAAACGAGTAAAATGAGGCGTAACCACGTATCTTGTTTTGTTAATAAATTAGTTGTTGGTGACAAGTAGGTCCTCTACTTGCAGAAATTGTTTCGAGGTCTTAAACATTGAGTTTTGACACAATATTTGGTTAAAAGTTGTTTCACAACGTAAAGGACGTTCGGTAATTTTATAGATTTTTATAAATTTTTTTGACAGGGTTTTCGCGGCTGTTTTGTCAATAAAATAGTTGTTGACAACAAAAGGTCTGCTACTTGCAGAAATTAATTCGAGGTCTTAACTACTGAGTTTTGGCACGATATTTTCTCACAAGTTGTTTGACAACATAAAGAATGTTTTATAATTTTTATAGGTTTTTATAAAGTTGTCTGACACGCTTTCCATGGCTGTTTTGTTATAAAATAGTTGTTGAGAACAACAGGTCCGCTACCTGCAAGAATTGTTTCGAGGTCTTAACTATTGAGTTTTCACACGATAATTTGTCAGAAGTTGTTTGACGACATAAAGTATGTTGTATAATTTTTATAGGTTTTTCCAAATTTTTCTGGAAGGGTTTTCGCGGCCATTTTGTCAATAAAATGGTTATTGACTGCAACAGGTCTGCTACTTGCAAAAATTATTTTAAGGCCTTAACTATTGAGTTTTGACACGATATTTGGTCAGAAATTGTTTGAGAACATAAAGGATATTTGGTAATTTTATAGGTTTTTCTAAGGTTGTCTGACGGAGTTTTCGCGGATGTTTTCTCAATAAAATAGTTGTTGATAACAACCGGTCCGCTACTTGCAGAAATTATTTCAAGGTCTTAACTATTGAGTTTTGACACGATATTTGGTCAGAAGTTGATTGACAACATAAAGGGTGTTTGAAAATTTTTATAAGTTTTTATAAAGTTGTTTAACGGGGTTTTCATGGCTGTTTTGTCAATAAATTAGTTGTTGACAGCAAGCAAGTCCGCTACTTGCAAAAATTGTTTCGAGATCTTAGCGATTTTACCTTTGCATGATTTTTGTTCAAAAGTTGGTTAACATAAATGATCTTGTGTCATTTTTAAAGATAACTTTATGAAATAGTTTGATGCGGTTTATGCCGACGTTTTGTCATAAAATATTGTTTGACAAAAAAATTTGAGATAACATTGTAATGAGTCAAAATTGTTAGGGACACGATCGGGTGGAAACCTGACCTAGCCGGATAAGGGTGCTGAGAAAAAGACATGTTTCAGTTGACACTGCAGGGTGGAAACCTGACCCGGCCGGGTAAGGGGGCTAAAACCTTATTGTTTTCGACGATAACTTATTTGTGTAACTACCCATTAAGTTAGTTTGTCAGGGTTATTTGTTAACCCGAACTCGTACATTAATTATAAAAAAATTGGGACCTAATTATCCGCATTTGATTATGAATATTATGAAAATGGGTTAGAGTGTGACAAGTGGTATCAGAGCTCATGGTTTAAAGGATAAAAGTGTTCAGTTCAAGACTTGGTAGCGTGGCCCGGTAATTATAATTAATAACGTCTAGTTTGGATGAAAGTTGTTATAAACAACACATAAGGCTATCGTGTGAACACACGTTAACCTCAAATGAATTGGTAAAAGACCGGTATGGTTAACAAATTAATTGTGTTAAAAAGTATTAATGGATGCCTTTATTATAATACGGGCGCTTATTAATTTTAAAGTTACAAAATTTGTGAACGTTTAAGTAACATGATGCTCGAAACTGAATATGATAGGTGTCTAATGTCACACCCCAACCAATGGCGGAAACATCGGGGTGGAACGAACGAGGTTGCCCGAGGCTTCATAACACTAAAATATGACAAGTAATTTAAATAACAAGATTTCATTTCATTGATTAAATAGCAAGTACATAGTTTCAAATTTGAATACAACATCATGAAAAGCAACATACAAATACAACAACTTTCTAATGCATTATAGATGGTTCCATGAATTCATCATCAATATCATCCGGCAATACATGTTAAAGTATAGTTCAATACACAAGGCATTGGCGAGCATACAAGTTTAAGTAAATTGCATATCATAAAGTTTTAAATGAATCCTTATTCATCAGTGTGTATTCTCGAGGCGAACATGTAATATACGAGCATGCGAATATACTAGTCAACCCAAAGTTTGCCACTAGCGTAATCTTATCATAGCAATGAAAAGACCGTATGTGTTTAACTTAACATGACCTAATGAATACAGGTGGTGCATTACTCATATAGTGCTATACATGTTAAGGGAGGCTTGATCGAAGTTAATGACTGAGTATGAGAATTCAAGTATAAGCATGTGTGATTTCTGTGATGTATGAATAAGCATGTTTGTGTCAATTGATAAAGTACATGTATTGCACCGCAAAAGTGATAAAAAGTAAAATGGGGTCGAGTTTACTCACAATTTTGCGACCTTCCTAGTATTCCATGCGTAGAGTGTTCAAGTGATACAACCCAAAGTTACCCTACATGGGGTAAACAGGTGAGCATGAGTATACTGACTCGGATGATAGGTCTAGATTCTGAAGCGAAAAGTACGAAAAGAAAATGGGAAAAATGCCACTTCGTGCGAAGGGTCTATTTTTGTAACGTTTTAGCTCATTTTGCACCCGTTTCGACACTGATTTTCGTGCACAGGGTATTCGCAATGAGGCTAAACAGTCTAGGACCATAATACTTAATCAGAATGTAATTAAGATTCTGTTCCGACTAGTTTATTAAGAAATACGAAAATTATGTGTAGTTTAAGTATATAGATATTCAAGTTGGTCATAGATGTCAAGCATGGAGATGCCAAATCTCGTTATATGATTCACCAAAGCGTAAGGTTGCAATAACCTAGTTGGTCATGAAAGTACAAAAAGTAAATGCAAACTGTTCAAGTGAGGTGTGGAACTTAACTCGGGTAGCCACGGCTCCCAATGTTCTCACTAACTAGAACACTAATCCCATCCTATGAGGATGATGAACTAGGTTAGCTTACAACACTTGGTACAAGAAAAGTAGTAAAAAGGAAGTTATATAATTGTAAAATGTTAGTGAATTAGACTCACTTAGAAGAAGATAGTTCTGCCGAGAATCAAGAAATTCGAGAGTGAGAGTGAGAGTGAACGAAAGGTTGGATGTGGTGAAGTACATCTGTATTTATAGGAAAAACGGCTGCCAACTCCGCTTCGTGCAAAGTGTGCTCCCCTTCGTACGAAGTGTGCACTCTTCGTGCGAGGCATGTTCAACTTCGTAGGAAGGGGTCAGTTGAGGCTGGTTTTTACATGTTTTAGTTGGTTTTAAGTATGTTGAGGATGCATGAATGATGTATCAGTGTAATCGCAGGTAAAACTAAGTAGTTGAATATTCTAAGTATGAGTCCCTTGCATAAAATCACATATTCAAGATTGTAATGTAACATTTGTCAAAAACGGGTTTTTTTCCAAACCCGCTTCGTTTGTAATCGAATATCAAGTTATAAATGTTTCGTTGCGTATTTATGTTTATTTTAATTTTAAACGATGCATAATTAATAAACAAATTAGAATTTAAAAACCATAATTAATAAAAAGTGAAAATAAAATAAATAAAAAAGAAAACCGGCTGCCGGGATTCGAACCCGGGTCAGCCGGGTAAGTCAAAGCTTTAACTCGCGTACATATAACCACTCCGCCACTTGATGTTTTTGTAAGTTTTAGGAAGCAATTAAAACTTATGAACAACCATGAATCAACCTGTTGCGCCAAACTGAAACCGTAATCGGCTTCCAACCGTCCAAAACGTTTGAGTGATCGCGGATTCTAGATTATAACCGATGCACCGACGATCCTAATCAATTCAGTCTTGAATTAACTTGAATTCTGGTGATGTTCGGTTTTTATAACCGAAGATATTCATTTCCTGAATTACTCCAACAATAGCTTCCTCCCTCGACTCAAAATCATCCGCAGAACCTTCAATTTCACTTTCGCTCTATTTTCAGTTCGTCGGAAAAGCTTTTTGAACTCGCCGGACTTTCGCCGGAAAACCGTGTCTTCCATTAAAACAGTAAGTTTCTCAATTCTTCTATCTTCTATCAGTTGTTAAGCTTTTGCTAACTCAAACCCTTCAATCAGAATCAGTTCCACGCGACTATATCGGATAATCATCACTCGCCGGAAAATTTCTGAGAATTTCTAGAACTCGCTGTGAAACGGTATAAACCTTTAAACATTCTGATAACTCTTGTTCGGTACTTCAATTCCACATCTAGCTAATCAAAATTGTTAATTGGTCCGCTCAGACAAAGTCCATAAAAACAGAGCCGACGACTTCGCCGGAACTCTGAGAAAGATCATTTCTCCGGTATGTTTACTTCCAAAAATCTTCCCTGCCATTTCATTTTAATCATTTGAATGTTTGTCAATCGAATTAAATAAGAAACAGTAGGGTAATCGTTGTCTGTGATATTGTAACGAAGAAGACGAAGTTAGTTTGTATATAAGTTTAATATAATTTGGATTATAACTCGGGTTAGACACACAGTCCAGCGGTGGACTGTGTGCACACATTAATCACACGCCGCGAGTTCGATCCTTGACACAAACTCATTAGCTGTTATAAAGAAGTTTCTTTTTTTAACTGAACCGGATTAATTCAAGGAAGATGTTAAGTATAATAAAAATCGATATATTAACCAGGTTAGACACACAGTCCAGCGGTGGACTGTGTGCAACACTAACCCACAGGTCCCGGGTTCGAGACCTGTTACACACGCCGGTTCGATGATTAAAATCCTTTTTGAAAATAAAAGAATTTTGAATAAACTAAAACATTATATAAATATAATTAAAAACAGAATTATTTTGGGTTAGACACGTAGCTCAGTTGGTAGAGCTGCGTGCACGCGTACGGGAGGTCTCGGGTTCGAGCCTTACCCGGCGCACACATGCACACTAGCGAACCGGTCAAACAGTCAACAGTCACGGTCAACGGTCAATGGTCAACGCAAAAGTCAACATTTTTTTATATATTTTTATTTATTTATTTAATTTAAAAATCAATTAAAGTACTTAAAAATAATGTTTTTAAAGATAGAAAATAGCTTTAAACTCACAAAAATATATCTAAAAATCCTATTAAAATTATTAATAAAATCCACTCATTTACTATACCTTTCGTTATTATTTAGGTTAGTTAATTCTCGTCGATCAATCCTCTAAACTCGTGCGCATTTCATCATCTTCAACCGAACGCACCCAAGGTGAGTGAATCTCTACAAATTCACCGTTTTAATCACGTTTTTGGGTGTATCATGTGTCTTATTATTTATCACATTTAAACCATTGTGCATCTATCATATCCATGAACAAATGTGTATTCAACATGTATCAACTGTTTGTGTGGTTATTGTTTAGATTAAATTTATCAATATTCAGTACATACATTATCATAGGCCGCCGCTCCCCATTACATTATGAGCGTTGAGCTGTTCCCCATTACATTATGAGCGTGAACCAGGCGTTGCCAACATACGATCGGCTCCGTTTGATTGAGCCTTGATCGCACAGACATTTATCATAGGCCGTCCGTTCCCTATTACATTATGAGAGTGAGCGTGACGTTGCCAACATATACAGTTTCATTCATGTTATATATTCATGCAAGTTGGTTGTTATTGTATGTTATTGTTTGTTGTTGTTATTGTTATTGTATGATTTAATTACGTTTGCTCACATATGATTATTGCACAATTTTCCATGATGAAGATAACAAGAGATCAATAATAAATGTTTTCTAACAAGGTTCACTCGCCAACTTATGTTGACCCAAAAACCCCCATTTTTACACATGATACAGGTGATCAAGCTGCAGCAAGAAATACATAGGATGGCTTAGAAGAATAAACTGGTTTAGATTTGGATTGTTTAGTTGATTATCTTTCTTTGTATTTGTATGAACATGTTTGGAATATTGAGGATGTAATTTTGGAATTTAATAAATATGAAACATATTAGTAAATATCATGAGCTTTGGTGATAACCCAATTATGCCCCGACTCTTATTCCGCTGCGGGTCGGGGTGTGACATGTAACATATAGTTTAAGTGTTTAGCATCTGTAAGTATCAAATAAGTTTCTATTATGATCATGATCTCATGGTACTAAGGTTGAAAATGAAGGATACGATTACGATACAAGTTTCAAAAAATAGAATTTCAGCAATACTTTCTAAGTAGGGAAAGTACAGGAATACAAGGGTTTACAGTCTCCCCTACTTTGGGAAATTTCATCCCGAAATTTATTCAAGAGGAAGACTCAACGAAAAGATGTGGATGTTTGGTCTTCATTTCACTCTCGAGTTTCCAAGTGAACTCAACGCCACGTTTGCCTTCCCATCGAACTTTGACTATGGGAATTCGACTTCACCTAAGTTTCTTGGTTCCTCGGTCCATGATTTCGACTGTTTTTTCCACAAAATGTAACGACTCATTAAAACGAACAACACCCTTCCACGGGAATACCTTGAGAAGTACATGATCACCCATGTTGAATTCCAAGGGTTTACATCTCTTATCAGCGTAGCTCTTTTGTCGACTTCGGGCTTTGAGCAGGTTATCACGTATTTGCAAGACCTTGTCCGTCGTCTCTTGTATGAGTTCGGAGATGTAACATCCGTCAAAAAACCGATTTACCAAACCCGCTCCGTTTATCAACCGAACAGTCAGTCAAAATTTTCGTTGCGAATTAAATGCCCAAAATATTTTTAAACGATCCGTAATCAATTATTATACGGGAATATATATTTAGTTTTTGAAAAACTGTCAAAAATCGCAAAATAAAAATGAATTGCTTCTGCCGGGTTTCGAACCCGGGTCTGTACCGAATCAGCTAAGCAACTTATCTCACTCACACAAACCACTGCGCCAACTGCTTTGTTTGTTATATAATAGAATCATTTAATTGATAAAGTGTCGTTACGAATTCAAAACCGGCGCCCAAACAGTTCAGTCGTCGGAATCCCGGTAAACTCGCGAGTCTTAACTACAATTTACGTTATAACGTAAACCATTAACCAGATATCGGTTATAACCGATGTTTGAAGTCCGCGACCAAAATCAAAACCGCCGGAAAATTTAAATAAACGAACACAGTCCGAAATCAGACCAAATACATCTCGTTTTTCTCCTATAAATTGACCCACAACCGACGACAAACACTTTCGCTCAAAAATCACACCTTTTCTCGGCGTAATTCCACTCGCCGGAATAAACCTGTTCGTCGTCGGAAAACTGGTTTCCCCATTGCCGAGCTTTTCTGAACCTCTGAAGCTTATACCGGAGATACCCACACTCTTTCCAAGCTTTTCGGAGACTTGCTGCTGCAAGACACCTGACGCCGGAGTTGAATCCTGTCGCCGGAGTTCTGCCGGAAAACAGAGGATCCAGTCAGTATACCTCTCCGCCCAGTTTCTTTTCCTTTTCACTTTTATCTTACCTTAATCGACTGTAAAACACTAATAAACCGATAAAAAACCTTGAACCAGTCAGTCGACTTTCTCTGGTTATACTTTGATGAAGAAGACGATGTACTCGTTATATTATAAGTATAATTAAAATCATGAAATTAATCGGGTTAGACACACAGTCCAGCGGTGGACTGTGTGCACGTTAAACATGCAAAGGTCTCGAGTTCGATTCCCGTCTCACACACGCTACCTTAATAAAAAACCAATTTTTTTTGTTTAACTGAACCGGAGTCGTCACTAGTATATGTTAAGTATATTGATAACCGAAATAATAACCAAGTTAGACACACAGTCCAACGGTGGACTGTGTGTTTGTTTATATCACAGGTCACGAGTTCGAGTCCGGTCCTCAGCACCGACTCGGACAATTATCTCTTCTTTTTAATTAAGGCAGAAAAGGAAATAACTAATTAGTATTTAAGTATAATAAAAACCGAATGATATAACATGTTGAACACACAGTCCAGCGGTGGACTGTGTGTTGGATTAAACCACAGGTCCCGGGTTCGAGACCTGTGGAGTGCATGACCGTTTCGCTTAAAATGTTTTTAAAATAAAATGAATTTCAGTTTAATCTAATTAATATATATATAATTAAAATCAGATATATAACGGGTTAGACACGTAGCTCAGTTGGTAGAGCTGCGTGCACGCGTACGGGAGGTCTCGGGTTCGAGCCTCACTCAGCGCACAATAATATTCCATCGAACCGGTCAACGGTCAGGTCAACGGTCAACGGGCCGGTCAACGGTCAGAAAAAAAAATAATTTTTTTTATTTTTATTTAATTATTTTAATTAAAAATCAATTATAAATACTTAAAAATAACATTTTTAAGGTTAGAAAATAGCCTCAAACTCACAAAAATACACCCAACAATCCTACTGAAATAGTTTAATAAAATCCGTTTACTTACCAAACCATAATGCGATTTATCTAGGTTAAATCTCACTCGTGGTTAAAACCACTTCGCGTGCATTCAACGTCATCAACCGAACGCACCCACTGTGAGTGAATCTTACAATTTCCCCTTTTAAATTACACGTTTTGGGGTGTGTCATGTGTTATGAAAATAATTAATTTATTTATTTAAACTTGTGCCATACCACATCATGACTTAAACTTAGATTGTTTTATTGTTGTGATTTACTTATATTCCGTTTGTCAAATTATATGAAACTCATACATTAAGCCCATCAGTTCCTCGTGGGAGACGAGTAGAACATCGCGTGCTTCAATTCAAATTCATTATTGTTCAAGTGTGTTTCATTGAGTTTATATTGTTTGTAGTTGTGTCATTTATATCATCATGTTTATGCAATTCATTCATCAGGCCCCTCAGTTCCTCGTGAGAGACGAGTTGAGCATCGCGTGCCTTTAATTGTTCCATTATTATTTATGAGTGTTTCATTTAACATCTTATGATTGTTGATCAAGTTACATCTAATTTTACTCATGTTTGGTTGTGCACATATTTCATAATCAATTTAAATAAATTGTTCAAATGTTTTCCATAGGATTCACTCGCCAAGATTATGTTGATCCAAAAACCTTTTTACACGTGATACAGGTGAACAGGTTGAAGCAAGGAAAACATAGGATATGCCTTAGAAGAGAACAAAGAAGTTTAGATTGTTAGTTAGATCATGTTGTAGCAATCATTGTAAATTTCCATTTAATTTGTATTAATGAATATGAAACGCTTAATAAATGTCATGAGCTTTGATGATAACCCAATTATGCCCCGATCACCTTTTCCGCTGCGGGTCGGTGTGTGACAGATTGGTATCAGAGCCATGACTATAGGGATATAGGATAGGTTATTAGACCCTTAGAGCCTATACTATAGTCTGCCTAAATTTTAATTGATTAGGTGGTTACATACAAACTTATGATATTTATTTGTTTCATATTTGTTTACATTTCAGTCAAACATACATGCTTATATACATATTCATTATACATATATACATATTCATTATACACATATCGATGTTCATGAATTCAATTTATTTTCATATTCTCATTATCCAAAGATTTTATGCAATTTTCAAATCTCATCAAAGTAAGTTCTGCGACGGGCATGTAGTAACTGGAAGGGTACAAGTACCGGTAGTCGGAACGTCCTGTCTAGGCTGGCATTCGTATAAATCCAATATAACGGACCAGTTTGCCTACCTGGGGACCAACGATGAGAGTACGAAGGACCTATTAGGCCAAAGCATGCCACACCAAACGTCGTTCGAACTAACCCTACTTTGAGGTGTCACCGTGTCTACACCTGGACACATTCCGAATATCACACGTTGTATACATATTTCTCGATTTTCTCTGGGGTTTTGTGTACGCAACCAGGCAGAAACCGTGCGAACCATATGAAAAACCGGTATTCATGGGGGCCCACATGATTACACAGGTAAAGTATGGCGGCATGAAGGGCTTAACAGCGAGCAAAGCCCAAGACATCCAATGGATGTAGTAATTTATTTATCTATAATTATTTTACGAATGTTCATTCTTAATGCGACCCATGATCCCAAAAGCATCCAACTCATACTCTTGTCATGTATTCATTGTAGATGTCTTCTAACCTCGTCCGTAGGAAGACGAGAGCAAAAAAAGCCCGCGAGCGCATGGCTGCCTTAATCGCTCAACAAATGGCTGCCGTAATACCCAATATTGTAATCCAAGTTCAACAAGCACTTACCAATAATCCTGTCAATCAAGCAAACCAAAACATTTTCAACTCTCCCCCAAATACCACTAAATGCACCTACAAGCATTTTAAATCATGCGACCCTCCGAAGTACAAAGGGACTGAAGGCGTCACCGCTCTCCTCCATTGGTTTGAAGAAATGGAGAACACTTTTCTAAATTGTGATTGCCCTGATGATCGCAAAGTGCGTTATGCTACCGGTCGACTATATGGGATAGCACTTACTTGGTGGAACACAGAGAAGGCCAAACGAGGTGTGGAAGATGCTATGTCCTTAACTTGGAACGAATTGAAGGAAATCATGACCAGACGATTTTGCCCAAGGAGCGAAATCAAGAAGTTAGAAGATGAATTCTACTCATTGAAGCAAGTGGAAGGAGACCACATCACCAACAACAAAAGATTCCTCGAGTTACATCAAATGGTTCCCAACATGTTCACTCCCCTCTACCGTTTGATCGAGCACTACATTCGTGGTCTTCCGTCAAAGATTCAAGACCCTGTAATAAGTGCCAAGCCTGCAACTTTGGAAGCAGCAATGGAGCTAGCAACAGAGCTCACCGAGAACCGAATCCGAAACAAAGACTTCAAGGAGGAGAAGAAGAAGGATAAAGAATCAAATGAAACCTACGACTCCACCCAAACCGAATCCCCTTCTCAACCCAACCCTAAGAGAAGAAGAGTCGGGCGACTTTTCGCTGCTACTCAAGGAAATCAACCCGTTTTTCATGCCATACCCATCCGAGCTATCCCAATCACCCAAGTGGCACCCAACTCAGCTTACCCAGATAAGAAGCCATATCTTGGACCTCACCCTCGATGCAACAACTGTTTTTATCACCATCCCCATACCCTACCTTGTCGACTATGTGCAACTTGTGGACGCTATGGTCATTTGAGCAATGTTTGTCGCACCTTTCAAAACCAAACCTTTTCCCCTACTCAAAACATGACCCAAACTTATTATCAACCCCAATACCCCGTGTTCCCATATGCTCGAGCTTGCTTCAATTGTGGCGACCCTACCCACTTTAGAAACACATGCCCTCAATTGGTTAACGTTATCAACACTCAAGCCCAATCAAACCCAGTTAACCAAGTAAACCAAGAAAACCCAACCACTATGCCACCAGCAAGAGGAAGAGTCTTCAATATCAACGCCAATCCTGTCGAAGATAATAACGGCCCAAACGAAGATACTCAGCTAGTTCTCTTCGCCGAAGATCCAGATTCAACTCCTATCGTTTAGTTTTATATTCTCTTTATCACAAGTGTAGACTGTTAGAGTAATTATGGTATATTATATATTATATATTGTTTTCAGTATATGCTTTTGCCGAGGCCGTAGCTCCCCATCATCGAGGTTGAGTTTGATCCCCATTTTATTATGCGGTTGATCAGGGCGTGCCCGCACGATCGGCTCCGTTTGTTTGAGCCTTGATCGGTTATTTCATTTTACATTTCAATACATGCAATACGTTCGGCTCCGTTTGATTGAGCCTTGAGCGCACATTTCAATTTACATTTCCAGTTCATGCAATACGTTCGGCTCCGTTTGATTGAGCCTTGAGCGCACAGACAATTTCATTATCAGTATCATGTGGTTGTGGTGTTTGTAGTAGAGTCGCATTGAACTAACCATAATTTGCGGATAAAGTCAATGAAAATTTGACAAGGATATGGTGGATACGCCGATGGTACTTCCTATATATAAGTATTCTTGTCAAATGATTGGAGGCATTATCAGGCGGTTATGAGAGGTTCCATGCATAGGCTGATTGTGTGATGGTTGTTTAGATTAAGTTGTTCAATTTCAGTACATGCAATACGCTCGGCTCCACCCGATTGAGCCTTGAGCACACAATTTCAATTTCAGTACATTCGATACGTTCGGCTCCGTTTGATTGAGCCTTGAGCGCACAGACAATTTCATTATCAGTATCTTGTGGTTGTGGTGTTTATAGTAGAGTCGCATCGAACTAACCATAACTTGCGGATAAAGTCAATGAAAATTTGACAAGGATATGGTGGATACACCGATGGTACTTCCTATATATAAGTATTCTTGTCAAATGATCGGAGGCATTATCAGGCGGTTATGAGAGGTTCCATGCATAGGCTGTTTGTGTGGTTAAGTTATTCATATTCAGTACATGCAATACGCTCGGCTCCATTTGATTGAGCCTTGAGCACACAATTTCAATTTCAGTACATTCAATACGTTCGGCTGCGTTTGATTGAGCCTTGAGCGCACATCCATTTCATTTTCAGTACATGCAATACGATCGGCTCCGTTCGATTGAGCCTTGATCGCACAGATATATTTCATTTCAGTATTTTATGTTTGTTGTATTGGTTGTAGAGTTATAGGACTAATCATAATTCACTGATAAAACCAATGAAAATTTGACAAGAATATGGTGGATACGCCGCTGGTACTTCCTATATATAAGTATTCTTGTCAAAGGATTAGAGGTATTATCGGACGGTTATGAGAAGTTCTATGTAGGATTTATTAGTTTCTTGGTAACCAATCATAACTTGTGGATAAAACTAATGAAAATTTGGCAAGAATATGGTGGATACGCCGCTGGTACTTCCTATATATAAGTATTCTTGCCAAAGGATCAGAGGCATTATCAGACGGTTATGAGAAGTTCCATGTAGGATTTAGTATTGCCTTGGTTGTAATTTGTGTTACATTTACATCATCATGCTATTTAAAGAGATTGGATTGTGATCCATTTCTACATAAACTAACCTCTCCATCATAACAAACGAGAGAGGAACTTCCATCATTCAAACATATATGCTATCAGAATGTGGATTCAAATATTTGCTGTTGTGTTTATTCATGTTCAAATATTCGCTGATGTGTCTATTCATGTTCGAATATTTGCTGTTGTGTTTATTCATGTTCAAATATTTGCTGATGTGTTCATTCATGTTTGAATATTAGCTGTTGTGCTTACTTATGTTCAAATATCAGCTGTTGTGTTTTTATTTATGTTCCATGTAGATTGTAGTGTTAGAAGTTTTGCCTTAGGATATAACCATATTTTCCCAAACGTATCTAAACTCTTATGCATGATATCATTTTTAGCAAATCATTCCTGTTTATCAATACTTATACAGTAGGCAACAAAAAGCGATTCCTGAATAGGGTACTTAACCCTTACAAGGAACGTTACCCCTCGCAACAAAAACTTAAGCCCTTATTTTGTTAAGCATACAACTGTCAAACAAAACATCATCATCCTTTTAGTCAAAATACATCATTATTTAAATTTCGGGACGAAATTTCTAAAAAGCAGGGGATACTGTAACATCCGTCAAAAAACGGATTTACCAAACCCGCTCCGTTTATCAACCGAACAGTCAGTCAAAATTTTCGTTGCGAATTAAATGCCCAAAATATTTTTAAACGATCCGTAATCAATTATTATACGGGAATATATATTTAGTTTTTGAAAAACTGTCAAAAATCGCAAAATAAAATGAATTGCTTCTGCCGGGTTTCGAACCCGGGTCTGTACCGAATCAGCTAAGCAACTTATCTCACTCACACAAACCACTGCGCCAACTGCTTTGTTTGTTATATAATAGAATCATTTAATTGATAAAGTGTCGTTACGAATTCAAAACCGGCGCCCAAACAGTTCAGTCGTCGGAATCCCGGTAAACTCGCGAGTCTTAACTACAATTTACGTTATAACGTAAACCATTAACCAGATATCGGTTATAACCGATGTTTGAAGTCCGCGACCAAAATCAAAACCGCCGGAAAATTTAAATAAACGAACACAGTCCGAAATCAGACCAAATACATCTCGTTTTTCTCCTATAAATTGACCCACAACCGACGACAAACACTTTCGCTCAAAAATCACACCTTTTCTCGGCGTAATTCCACTCGCCGGAATAAACCTGTTCGTCGCCGGAAAACCGGTTTCCCCATTGCCGAGCTTTTCTGAACCTCTGAAGCTTATACCGGAGATACCCACACTCTTTCCAAGCTTTTCGGAGACTTGCTGCTGCAAGACACCTGACGCCGGAGTTGAATCCTGTCGCCGGAGTTCTGCCGGAAAACAAAGGATCCAGTCGGTATACCTCTCCGCCCAGTTTCTTTTCCTTTTCACTTTTATCTTATCTTAATCGACTGTAAAACACTAATAAACCGATAAAAAACCTTGAACCAGTCAGTCGACTTTCTCTGGTTATACTTTGATGAAGAAGACGATGTACTCGTTATATTATAAGTATAATTAAAATCATGAAATTAATCGGGTTAGACACACAGTCCAGCGGTGGACTGTGTGCACGTTAAACATGCAAAGGTCTCGAGTTCGATTCCCGTCTCACACACGCTACCTTAATAAAAACCAATTTTTTTTGTTTAACTGAACCGGAGTCGTCACTAGTATATGTTAAGTATATTGATAACCGAAATAATAACCAAGTTAGACACACAGTCCAACGGTGGACTGTGTGTTTGTTTATATCACAGGTCACGAGTTCGAGTCCGGTCCTCAGCACCGACACGGACAATTATCTCTTCTTTTTAATTAAGGCAGAAAAGGAAATAACTAATTAGTATTTAAGTATAATAAAAACCGAATGATATAACATGTTGAACACACAGTCCAGCGGTGGACTGTGTGTTGGATTAAACCACAGGTCCCGGGTTCGAGACCTGTGGAGTGCATGACCGTTTCGCTTAAAATGTTTTTAAAATAAAATGAATTTCAGTTTAATCTAATTAATATATATATAATTAAAATCAGATATATAACGGGTTAGACACGTAGCTCAGTTGGTAGAGCTGCGTGCACGCGTACGGGAGGTCTCGGGTTCGAGCCTCACTCAGCGCACAATAATATTCCATCGAACCGGTCAACGGTCAGGTCAACGGTCAACGGGCCGGTCAACGGTCAGAAAAAAAAATAATTTTTTTTATTTTTATTTAATATTTTAATTAAAAATCAATTATAAATACTTAAAAATAACATTTTTAAGGTTAGAAAATAGCCTCAAACTCACAAAAATACACCCAACAATCCTACTAAAATAGTTTAATAAAATCCGTTTACTTACCAAACCATAATGCGATTTATCTAGGTTAAATCTCACTCGTGGTTAAAACCACTTCGCGTGCATTCAACGTCATCAACCGAACACACCCACTGTGAGTGAATCTTACAATTTCCCCTTTTAAATTACACGTTTTGGGGTGTGTCATGTGTTATGAAAATAATTAATTTATTTATTTAAACTTGTGCCATACCACATCATGACTTAAACTTAGATTGTTTTATTGTTGTGATTTACTTATATTCCGTTTGTCAAATTATATGAAACTCATACATTAAGCCCATCAGTTCCTCGTGGGAGACGAGTAGAACATCGCGTGCTTCAATTCAAATTCATTATTGTTCAAGTGTGTTTCATTGAGTTTATATTGTTTGTAGTTGTGTCATTTATATCATCATGTTTATGCAATTCATTCATCAGGCCCCTCAGTTCCTCGTGAGAGACGAGTTGAGCATCGCGTGCCTTTAATTGTTCCATTATTATTTATGAGTATTTCATTTAACATCTTATGATTGTTGATCAAGTTACATCTAATTTTACTCATGTTTGGTTGTGCACATATTTCATAATCAATTTAAATAAATTGTTCAAATGTTTTCCATAGGATTCACTCGCCAACATTATGTTGATCCAAAAACCTTTTTACACGTGATACAGGTGAACAGGTTGAAGCAAGGAAAACATAGGATATGCCTTAGAAGAGAACAAAGAAGTTTAGATTGTTAGTTAGATCATGTTGTAGCAATCATTGTAAATTTCCATTTAATTTGTATTAATGAATATGAAACGCTTAATAAATGTCATGAGCTTTGATGATAACCCAATTATGCCCCGATCACCTTTTCCGCTGCGGGTCGGGGTGTGACAGGAGACCAGTGACTTGAGCTTCACCAATCTCGTGCCAACATATAGGCGATTGGCATTTGCGTCCATAGAATGCTTCAAATGGTGTCATTTGAATGCTAGCGTGATAACTGTTGTTGTACGGGGATTCTACCAAAGATAAGTGTATATTCCAGTTGCCACCAAAATCCATTATGCAAGAATGAAGCATATCCTCAAGGGTTTGAATAGTACGCTCAGTCTGACCGTCGGATTAATGTTGAAAAGTAGTACTAAGATTAAGATGAGTACCAAGGGCTTTTTGAAAAGTTTGGCAGAGACACGAAGTAAAACGAGCATCACGGTCTGAGATGATGTCAAAGGAAATCCTATGACGACAAATGATTTCATCCGTGTAGATACGAGCCAATTTCTCGACTTTGTAATCTTCACGAATGGGGAGAAAGTTAGCGGATTTGGTCAAACGGTCAATGATTACCCAAATACTATCATGACCAGACGAAATACGGGGGAGTTTATTGACGAAATCCATTGCTATACTCTCTCATTTGCATACTAGAATTTCTGATTGTTCGAGCAAGCCAGATGGACGTTGATGCTCAGCCTTCACCTTGGAACAGGTGAGACATTTTGAGACGTAGACAGTGATATCCTTCTTCATTCCAAGCCACCAATAGGACGTATGCAAATCTTGGTACATCTTGTCAGTGCAAGGATGAATGGAATATCGAGGTTTATGAGCTTCCTTCATTAAGGAATCACGAAGGTTGTTACGATTGGGAAACCACACGCGATCAAGATAGTATAGAATACCATCAGATTTGGACACAAGCTGATTTTCAGCACCGCACTTCATCTCGTTGTACACGTTGTTTTCGTTAACAGATGAGTATTGTGCTTCACGTATGTGCTCTTGAAGGTTGTTTAGAATCCGAAAACAGCGAATACTTTTTACATGAGTTTTGCGATTAAGAGCGTCAGCCATGAAATTCGCCTTACTAGGATAGTAGCGAATCTCGCAGTCGTAGTCGTTGAGCAACTCCACCAATCGGCGTTGACGCATGTTGAGTTCTTTTTGGTTAAGGATGTGTTGAAGGCTCTTCTGGTCGGTGAAGACCACACACTTAGTACCATAAAGGTAGTGTCTCCAAATCCTTAATGCAAAAACAACTGTTCCAAGTTCAGGTCGTGGGTAGTGTAGTTTTTCTCATGAATTTTGAGTTGTCTCGAGGCGTAAGCGATAACCTTGTCCTGTGCATAAGGACACAACCAAGACCTTGGTTAGATGCATCGCAGTACACGACAAAATCATTGTTTCCATCGGGATGAGCAAGGATAGGAGCATTACAAAGCATGTCCTTGAGTGTTTGGAAAGACTCCTCTTGTTTAAAACCCCAAACAAAAGGTTTATCCTTCTGAGTCAAGGAGGTGAGAGGAACGACGATTTTGAAAAGTTGGAGACGAATCGACGATAGTAACTCGCTAGACCAAGGAATGAACGAATATCAGATGGGTTCTTTGGTGCAATCCAGTTTTTTACGGCCTTGATTTTTGCGGGATCTACATGGATGTCATTCTCATTCACAACATGTCCGAGAAACTGAACTTTGTTTATTCAAAATTCACATTTGGAGAACTTGGCGTATAGTCGCTCACCATGTAGGAGTTCAAGGATTAGACACAAGTGTCGCTCACGCTCTTCCTGCATCTTGGAGTAGATAAGGATATCATATATGAAAACGATCATGAATTGGTCCAAGTATGTCTTACACACACGGTTCATCAACTCCATGAAGACCGCATGTGCGTTGGTTAAACCGAATGGCATGACTACAAACTCGTAGTGACCATAACGTGTATGAAAAGCGGTTTTAGGAATATCTTCTTCGAGACTCGAAGTTGATGATAGCCAAAATGAAGGTCAATCTTTGAAAAGCACATTGCTCCTTGTAGTTGATCGAAGAGATCATCGATACGAGGAAGAGGATAACCGATGCACATGGGCAAGGATCCATCTTTCTTCTTAACGAATAAAACGATAGTGCCCCTAGGAGAAGTACTAGGGCGTATAGAGCCTTTATCAAGAAGCTCTTGAAGTTGGCTAGATAGCTCTTGCATTACGAGGATGCTAAACAATAAGGGGATTTAGCGACAGGTGTCGCACAAGGCACTAAGTCGATACGAAAATCAACAGAACGAGGAGGAGGAGGACCAGGTAGATCCTTAGGAAAAACGTCAGGGAAATCATGTACGACAGGAACATCACTCACACCTTTTCCCTTACCTTTGTTTTTCATAACGTGGATAAGAAAAGCAAGGTACTCTTTGCGTAACTATTTGTTCGCTTGAGTACACGACATAAGTTTGAGACCTTTAGAAGGTTTCTCACCATAGACGTGCAATGAATCACTAGAAGGTAGAGAAAGACGAATGAATTTCTACAAACAGAAAACTTCAGCACGCACTCGTTTAAGCCAATCCATGCATACTATGATATCGAAACTACCCAGTTGCATGGGTATGAAGTCAATCGAAAACTTATGATCATTGACATTGAGAGAACAATTAAGAAGAATGGAATTGACATCGATAGATTTACCATTAGCGACTTCAACAATGAAAGATTTTGGTAACGTAGAGCGTTTACACTTAAGCAATGGTTCAAATTCTATAGATACAAAACTTTTATCTGCGTCAGTATCAAATAAGCAGGAAGCATAAATATTGTTGACGAGATACGTACCGTTAATGACGTCGTTGCTGTTCTAGGCTTGATAGTTGTGATGAAAAAAGCTTATCCACGAGGAGCTTGCTGCTGAGTCTGGTTGCGTTGGGGACAGACATTGGCGAAATGGTTAGGGTCGCCACATTTGTGGCAAGTGTAACCGTTGTTGGCTGTCTGCTGGATTTACTTCTGGGTGAGGGGTTGGTTTTGGTTACTTAGAGGCTTTTGGCCAAAACGACAATGGGTGTTGAAATGTCCGAACCTACTACACGTAGTGCAAAGGCGGCATGGTGTGGTGGTAGGGTGGTGGTAGGGTGGTGGTAGGTACAAGTTGCGCACTAGGGAAGGTTCCCTTGTAGCCTCGCTCGGCTGGCTCAGGGTTTTGGGATAGGGCTAGCTGCTGATGTGGAGGGTTTTGCGGAGTAATAACAGCAAAATTTTGGTTTGAAGCCTTCCGCTTCCTACCATTCTTGTTATTCCTAGTGGGTGATTTAGTGGGTGTGGGTTCAGGGTTTGGTTCAGCAGTGGCTTGATGAGTTGATTTGGTTGATCCCTTCATTTTGAAGGCCCCTTCCATTATCAGGTTATGGTTAAACTTGGTTGCGAGACGATAGGCATCTTCGAGAGTTTTGGGTTGAGAAGAATTGACGTAATTGGAAAAGGAGGAGGGTAGGGCTCGAATGTACTTGGGGATGGCCTTGTCGGTCGAATCGACTTGGCTAGGGCATAAGATACTGAGCTGTTTAAACCTAGTGGTAAGCCCAAGGTTGTCGCTCCCAACTTGCTTGATATTCCAAAACTCATTTTCCAGTTGCTAGCGCTCATGGGGAGGACATAACGCGTCTTCCATGAGTTTCTTAAGCTCTGCGCAGGTTAAGGCATACACAGCATCTTCGCCACGTATGTTACATTCCGACGTCCACCAATCGAGTGCCCTCGATTGGAACACGCCTGTGGCCTTGGTGGTGCGCAGGTTTTCAGGGCATCCGCTTTGGCGGAAGGTAACTTCAATGGCGTCAAACCATTGGAGTAGTTTTGTTGCCCCTTCTTCGCCTGTGAAAGGTTTTGGGCTGTAGGAGTTGAATTGCTTTAACGTAAAGGAAGGTTTAGGTACTACGGCCTTCGTGTCGGTTGTGCCTTTAGGAGAATCGGTGTTGGTAGGGCTGATGTCAGGGATCACCTTGGTCATTTGCTTGGCCATGAACTCCATCATTTCCTTCGTGGTCATCGAATCACCATTGTTGGTGTGCTTCTTGGAGTCAGAGTTTTCACCGTCAGAAGACATCTAAAGGAGTTAAAGTATGGAAAAGATTAGACTTGATCACAATGGTGTTGTAAAATAGCGTTTTTTTGCATGACATTTCACATATCACATATGATTCACGTAGTTGCACATAAGTATACCACATAGTTTGCATAAATATAGCATGTGTTTGCATGACATGAGCGCGTATAAGATGTTAAGAATAGTAAATTTAGTTGGTTCACAATTATTAGGGTTGTTTTAGATTGCGAGGGAAAGTGATTCGTGTGTTTGAAATTGTAAGCGTATCAAAGTAAAATACATAGAAATTGATTCACATAAAAGGAAAGGTTCGATAAAACATGGAGTGCTTCGGGTTAGAAACTTCGACCATTCCAAAGCGAATCATAAGTCCTTTCAAATTAGGAAGACATGTTTTGGCCTAATAGGTAAACTACTCTCACCGAGGAGTGGTTAACGGTATTTTACCATTCCAGTTACTACATGTCCCTAATTGATCCAAAATCGAAACTTTGGTGGGATTGAAAATCAAGGAGCGGGACTAGTTATCAAGATGCAGGTTTCACCCCTAACTTGATAGCAACATACCCTAAATGTGGTTTGTATTTACCAAACGAGGAGCGGATTCCGACTCATTGGTAAGGGTCTACTAGAGTATGAAATGGAAATTTCCATCACTAAAGATATCACTCCTAACTTGAGGGTAAAATTACGTGAGAAATCAAGATTTGCGGATTGAGAGTGTTCACCAAATTACAGATTTCACCCCTATTTTGGCGAGGTTGTCTCGGTTGTAAAGTATGAGTGTCCTCACGTCTTCAAGTCTGTGTTCATGGTAGCCTCAGGAAAGGCATGTAATAATTAAGACAAAAGAGTAGATAAGAAGCAAAATGGAAAGAATTTAAGCGTTTTAAACGGACCGAGCAGTCCACCTCGCACGAAGTAGCTGTCAACTTTGCACGAAGTGAACAATTTCCACTTTGCACGAAGTGGATGATTCCACTTCACACGAGGTTGATTTGTCCTCTTCGTGCAAGGCTGGTTTCACTTAGTACGAAGTGTCCAGTTCACACAGAATGGTTTGAATTGGTGCTTAGACTATAGACTAGGTAAAATCATGCAATTTTCCTAATTCCAGATAGTTATGGCTCTGATACCAATCTGTCACACCCCAACCAATGTCGAAAACTTCGGGGGTGGGATGAACGAGGTTGCTCGAGGCTTCATAACGCTAAAATATGACAACTAATTTAAATAACAAGATTTCATTTCATTGATTGAATAGCAAGTACATAATTTCAAATTTGAATACAACATCATGAAAAGCAAAATACAAATACAACAACTTTCTAATGCATTATAGATGGGTATCTAAGTCGTCCTACTTGATTTCATGAGTTCATCATCAATATCAAAATGCAATACATGTTAAAGTATAGTTCAATACACAAGGCATTTGCGAGCATACCAGTTTAAATAAATAACATAGTATAAAGTTTTGAACGAATCCTTATGCGTCAATGGCTATTCTCGAGGCTAACATGTAATAGACGAGCATGTGAATATACTAGTCAACCTAAAGTTTACCGCTAGCGTAATCTAATCATAGTATGAAAAGACCGTATGTGTTTAACTTAACATGACCTCACGAATACGGGCGGTGCGTTACTCCTATAGCGTTATACATGTTAAAGGAGGCTTGATCAAAGATAATGACTGAGTATGAGAATTCAAGTATAAGCATGTGTGATTTCAAGTTTAGCAAAAAGAGTGTGTATAAAGATTGTTTTGTGATATATGAATAAGCATGTTTGTGTGAACTGATAAAGTACATGTATTGAACCCCAAAAGTGATAAAATGTAAAACGGGGTCGAGTATACTCACAATTTTACGAGCTTCCTAGTATTCTGTGCATAGAGTGTTCAAGTGATGCAACCCAAAGTTACCCTACATGGGGTAAACAGGTGAGCATGAGTATACTGAGTCGGACGATAGGTCCAGATTCTGGAACGGAAAGTACGAAAAGAAAACAGGAAAAATTGCACTTCGTACGAGGTGACCACTTCGTGTGAAGTGACAGTGCACTTCATGCGAAGTGACAGTCCACTTCATGCGAGGGTCTGTTTTTTGTAACGTTTTAGCTCAATTTGCACTCGTTTCGACACTGATTTTCGTGAATAGGGTATTCGCAATGAGGTTGAACAGTCTAGGACCGTAATACTTAATCATAAAGTGATTAAGATTCTGTTCCGACTAGTTTATTAAGAAAATACAAAAATGTGTAGTTTAAGTATATAGATATTCAAGTTGGTTATAGATGTCAAGCATGGAGATGTCAAATCTCGTTATATGATTCACCAAAGCGCAAGGTTTCAATAACCCAGTTGGTCATGAAAGTATAAAAAGTAAATGCAAACTGTTCAAGTGAGGTGTGGAAGTTAACTCGGGTAGCCACGGCTCCCAACGTTCTCACTAACTAGAACACTAATCCCATCCTATGAGGATGATGAACTAGGTTATCTTACAACACTTGGTACAAAGAAAAGTAGTAAAAATGAAGTTATATAATTGTAAAATGTTAATGAATTAGACTCACTTAGAAGAAGATAGTTCCGCCGAGAAGCAAGAAATTCGAGAGTGAGAGTGAGAGTGAATGGAAGGTTGGATGTGGTGAAGTACGTCTATATTTATAGGAAAAACGACTGCCAACTTCGCATCGTGCGAAGTGTGCTCCACTTCGTACGAAGTGTGCACTCTACGTGCGAGGCATGTTCAACTTCGTAGGAAGGGGTCAGTTGAGGCTGGTTTTTACATGTTTTAGTCGGTTTTAAGTATTTTGAGCATGCATGAATGATGTATCAGTGTAATCACACGTAAAACTAAGTAGTTGAATATTCTAAGTGTGAGTCCCTTGCATAAAATCACGTATTCAAGATTGTAACATATAGTTTAAGTATGTAGCATGTGTAAGTATCAAATAAGTTTCTATTATGATCATAATCTCATGGTACTAAGGTTGAAACTGAAAGATACGATTACAATACAAGTTTCCAAAAATAGAATTTCAGCAATACTTTCTAAGTAGGGAAAGTACTGGAATACGAGGCGTTACATCTAATGATCTTCCGAGGTGATGGTAGAATGGTCGGAAGTAGACAAGTAAAGCATGTTCACAAGGACCTAAATCAATTAATGATATCGAATAAAGGTCGAACGGCACTGAAAGCCCATCAGGGCGAGTATCACCCAGGTGCACACTTTAATTAATTGTAGAAATGGTATTATACAACATTCAACTAGTAAATGATTGTTGCATACAAGAATATAAGACTTGGGAAACCTGGATCGGTTACCTATCCATGATGATGTTTCCAAAAGAAATTGGGTGGGAATTCGCGTTATTCACAATCATGAATTAAAAAAAGTACAAAAGAGTTCATATTTAATAAAAAACTTGGATGTGGTGACCATCCAAGTAGACATTCTCAATAAGATCCTATTGAGGAAAAGCATCGATCACATTCATGAATGTGAATGCATAAAAGTTTTATAAAATGAAAATATTCTATGTGTTTTGAGACTAAAATGGGTAAAACTAATAGTTGTTAAATAACAATAAAAAAGAGGTTTTACGAAATAAAAACGAAAATACGGACATGAACCAAGAATTTACTTACGTGGGAGGTAATGTGTTAGTTATAATAATGTCACGCGTACCATGTGTCGATTGCTTTCCTTGGCATAGTAAGTAGTAAACACATGATACCATGAACTTCTTATAATAAGCGCATATACATCTAATGTAGTAAGGACGATGTTAATCGAAAGAGTTAAAGGGTCCTTGGGGGTCAAGAAACCTTACATGCATACCCGTATAAATGGTTTTCGCAATAACCACGAAAACGAAGTATGACGCACGTAGAAATAAGTGAGGCAAGGAAATCCTTGGATTAGTCATTTTTGGACGAAAGAGCCATGGTTTACTAGAAGGATAAAAATAATGAGCCCGGGTGATGGGACGTAAATGAAAATATATGTTAATGTAAACGGGTAATGGGACGTAAATGAAAATAAATGTAAACCAAAATCGGGTAACGAGAGCGTGAAACGTTAGAATAATGAGCCCGGGTAATGGGACATAATTAAATATAAATGTAAACAGAAACAGGGTAACAGGAGCATGAAACACTAGAATAATGAACCTGGGTAATGGGTTGTAGTTGATTGCTCATAAGTGATGGTGTTCACAAGAGGAAACCAAATGGGACAAATGACATAAACGCAAATCGAGTAACGGGAGCGTTAAATAAAACCGACTCATAAATGACTCGCGGGGCCATAGAAGCGGAGATGTTGCTCGAACAGAAAACGAATAAAATCATGGACTACGGTCGGTTAAAAAATTGGCGTGTTGACACCAAGTACATTTAAACTGTAACACGGATAAAGAATGATCTACGTGATTATCACGACCTTTGGGTCGTAAATAAGTGGTAAAGGTCAAGAAAATAATATGAGATATGATTACATTGTAGCATAGGCTACGAGTTTGGGGCATAGACGCCCGTAAGCCTTGGGGATGCAATGTGGGTATACCCAAACTATGGAGTATAAAGTGACCTGTGACTGATGAGTCCAACCGGCAAGACCGGTCAAAGACAAAATCGAGGTGGCTAGCATGGAATAAATATGTTGACAGATTCGTATAAATCGAGTGGCTAGAGGGTGACTCGCTCTAATTAATGATAAAGAGAAGGAATAAAAGATGTGAGTAATGGCCTATAAGGCCTTACACATTAAGGGCACGAGCTGCAAAGCCTATACCAATCTTTGTCTGGAAGATAAAACGCCTTGAAAACAAGAATGTCGATCTAGAAAAAGAGCAAAGGGAACATTGGAAGAGGTCGGGCACCAACTAGGAGTCCGAAAGGCATCACCCTACATTACTGGTAAGATTATAGAATGTTTAAAGTTTGAGCGGTGCTCAGCTTAAAAATTGAAACTAATTTCTTTGGATCAAACCCAGGGAACTAAGTAAGAAAGGTTTTGGGGACGAAAACTCTTTAAGCACAAAATCTAGAGATTAAGAGTAAAATCAAGTGGATATTGATTGCATGTTTGACGTTTCTAGCTCTCTAACATCATCTAAACCTACAAATCACAAGGTATGTGATGATTTTGTGTATGGTGAGTTTTATGTTAATTGGGGTTTTGATGATATGATGGAATTGATTATGATTAGATGTTCATAAGCATCATACTAGTTTGTAGGTGTAAACTATATGAACAATTTAGATGTTTCAATATATGTTCATACGTGAAATGAAATGGGTTTCGTATGATATAATGAAATCGATGTTATTTTGATGCTGAAATGTGTTTGAAATCATCATGTATACAAGAATGTGTGAAGAACTTGAACAATTTAGGGAATTAAGTGTATGTTCATGCATGTCATTAAATGGGTTTTTATGATATGATGAAACTATAAGTATTTAGTCAAAATGATGAGTTAGCTCATGATAATTGAAAGTTTATGTTAACTTGAAGACAATGAGTATATGAACTTGTTGAATCAAAGAAACATGGTAGTTTTGAATTTAAATTGAGCTAATAGGATGACCTAAAACTGATGCCCACTGAGTGATCGATAAAATGCCTAAGTGGGTTTTATCGAATTAATAGTGTGGCTAAGTATGTAGATGGGCAATTCGATTTTTAAAAAGTCAAACTGACCTATAATAGAATCGAATGCGAAATATGGTATAAAAGTCCATAAGAGTGATAGTCATGATATTGATGACTAATTTAATCATCTTGTGGATATTACGTGATAGTTTGACACTTGACAAGCTAGGTGGGAGCTTGGAAAAGAATGAGTCAAACGGGTTAAATACGTGAGAAAGCTCAATCGGACGCATGGTAAGTAAACCTTACAACTCCTAGAATAGAATTACAACTTACGTGATGGAAAGTATTATGGTGATTAGTGACAAAATGTTAAAATGTGAACCTATGGTGTCAACCATAATGGGTCAAACTAGTAATATGGTTCGTAACCACGTATCTTGTTTTGTCAATAAATTAGTTGTTGGCGACAAGTAGGTCCTCTACTTGTAAAAATTGTTTCGAGGTCTTAACTACCGAGTTTCGACACGATATTTTGTCAGAAGTTGTTTGACAACATAAAGAATGTTGTATAACTTTTATACGTTTTTCTAAATTTGTCTTGCAGGGTTTTCGCGGCCATTTTGTCAATAAAATAGTTGTTGACAGCAACAGGTCTGCTACGTGTAGATTTTATTTCGAGGCCTTAACTATTAAGTTTTGACACGATATTTGGTCAGAAATTGTTTGACAACATAAAGGATTTTTGGTAATTTTATAGGTTTTTTTAACGTTGTCTGACGGGGTTTTCTCGGATGTTTTGCCAATAAAATAGTTGTTAACAGCAACAGGTCCGCTACTTGCAGAAATAATTTTGAGGTCTTAACTATTGAATTTTGACACGGTATTTGGTCAAAAGTTGATTGACAACATAAAGGGTGTTTGAAAATTTGTATAGGTTTTTCTAAAGTTGTTTGATGGTGTTTTGCTGTTTTGTCAATAAATTAGTTGTTGACAGCAAGTAAGTCCGCTACTTTGCAAGATTTTTGGTCAGAAGTTGGTTAACAACATAAATGATCTTGGTTCATTTTTATAGATTTTTTATGAAATAGTTCGATGCGGTATATGCTGACGTTTTGTCATAAAATAGTGGTTGACATCAAAATGTTAATAATTTTGTAACAAGACAAATTGTTACGGACACGGTCATGTGGAAACCTGACCCGGCCGGATAAGGGTGCTGAGAAAAAGACATGTTTCAATTGACACGGTCGGGTGGAAACCTGACCCGGCCGGGTAAGGGGGCTAAAAAGGATATTTTGTGCTTAATGTTTTTGTTCAAATGTTTCGATTAATAATCGTTTGATCGTAGAACTTAAAACACTAATCGTTTTTAGTGTTTATGACAGGCTTTCAATAAGGGGGGAACCCGACAGACAGACGACCAAGCAGGTAAAGAACCGAACACTCTTAAACCGTCATTTCCGCGCAGTATTATTCGAGAAAGTTTAAGTGTGATCATGCATGACAATGTTTTATGTATTAAAACCTTATTATTTTCGATGATAACTTATTTGTGTAACTACCCATTAAGTTAGTTTGTTTGGGTTATTCGTTAACCCGGACTCGTACGTTAATTATAAAAAAATTAGCACCTAATTATCAACATTTGATTAAAATATTACGAAAATGGGTTAGAGTGTTATAAAATACAACTTCAAAATTTTATTCATTAACAAGTAAATACCATAATTTCACATAGCACACATAGTACAACACATTGTCAAATATAATCCACATAAATAGAAATTTGCTAACCTCACCAGGCTCGAGCCAAACCTAGTTCTTGCTGAACTATCATGTTCTAAGCTTCTACATTTGTTAACCTCTAGCTCATGGCCTCTAACTCACATGGATCTTATCTTTTGGTTTTCTCCGTGTAAACCTATCATTTTACAAGGATTTCATATAGTTATAGGCTACTTGGGTTTATAGGTACTTCGCAGAAGGGTTTAGGTTCCAATAGCGATGGGAATCTCTCTACAAGATAGTATGGATTAGAGGCTCAGGTGGTTCGTTGAAATCTCTTCCTCTTTTGATGTGGGATATGCGTTAAGACGTGGCTTTGCTAAAAAAATTGACGACTAAGGGAACAGAAGGTATAGGTAATTGCCGTTGAAGGCGGTGGGCATATAGTGATAGTTAAATCAGTGTACGTGTAACGTTCCGTACTTTTGTACTTTCCATTTTTAGAAGGCTTGTATTCGTATTTCATTTCAATCCTTATAATCTTGAGACTTTGATCATTATGGAAATTTCATTTTATTCATACTTGTTTATTCTTACATACATGATAAACGATCAATCACTAATACACGTTTTATATGCAAAACCGAATCATACTTATTATTTATTTTACGCTTGGGATATTGTTCATAAACATTCATACTCTACACATGCTCATTCATGCCTTAAAATACCCTAAAAACACTTAACACATTAAAGATATTGCATAATTGGACAACCACCAAACATCAAGGATCAAAAATGTTTAATTCAACATGCCTTACGTACTGCAAGACATAAGGCTTACAGTCTGCAAGCCATGTACGGATTAGACCCCTTTTCCACCTCTTTTCTTCCCCAATCACCTTCCAACTCTAAGCCTCCTCTAACATGTTTTCACTTTCCACAACCTCATTTCACTTTCAACTATCTCAAATATCCAAGAAATTCTCCAAGTTTGAGCATAAAGTTTCAAGTGTTCAACTGAGCTTTCAAGGCACTTCCTTCTTCATTGTTTTTCTTCTCTAAACCACTTGGATAACCTCTAGAGATGTTACCTAGTGTTTACTAAGGTAAACAAAGTTTAAATTATGTTTTTAACACAGGTTTTATACATTCATCTTGGCAAATGTTTTCTTGTAGTGTATTGTACCAAACCAAGTTCCCAACAAATTTTCATGATGAGGGACTTGAGTTGAGGTTTACTTTAGTAAGTATGAGGTTCATATGCCTCCTTACTTTAAGTTTCAAAAGACCCAAATGGTCTCTATGTGAGTAAAAACCTAACCAAGACTTCAACATTCAATGTTGAAGGATTTGTGTTATGGTTAAACGTGTGAACAATGGGACTTAGGTTCTACAGCTATGATTCCACCTATCTCACTTGATTACCTAGATAATTAGTTAATTCACACTCTAAATCACCAAACAAATTTCAAGTAAACTAAGTGAACAAACTACATCAAGTCTTCAAACACTATCCATGTTTGAAATGCACTTGCCTAGTTTAACTCATTTGGTCGTCTTGGTAAATTAGAGTATTTTATTCTTGTTCTTAGATTCATGAGCATCCGAAATCATCCTTGTGATGATTTTGTGCATTGTTGAATTCACAAGGTTAAGGGATTTTAATCCTACATTTACATGACCATACATGACTAACCTAATATTAGACTAGTAACTAAAATTATATATATACATACATATACCATACAAACCGAACCATAATATCAACCGAAACAGGGTTGAATGTTATGAGTTATGGTAGATATCATCCTTGCTCTTGATTCCTCAAATTGGATTTTAATGGGTGATTTGGTACCCATGAAAACACACTAAAACATAGTGTCCAAATTGAGTGTCTAGACAAGATGTAATTTTCCTTGATACATACTTTCTATTAATTAAAATTCCGAATCCAAATCCATCATCAATTCCTTGAACTCACACACCTTCGTTCTCCCCATTGTAGGGTGACTTTGGAGTCCAAACTTTCAAGTCTCATCAACTCACATTTTTGGAAGCTTTGCAAACCGTGAGTATACTTGAAACCCCTTTTACACTTTAATCACTTGTAACATGTATAAATTAAACAAACTCACTTATGCACACAATCAGACTTATGAAATCACTTAATCCACCAAACATGCTAATTGTTATGCTTAGGTTATCCATGCTAGATATTCAATCATGCATCTACTTGGTCATTAACTTTGCTAGCCTACCTTAACATGTATAGCGCTATAGGAGTATTCAATTGTAAACAGTCTTGTTCACTTGTTGACCATATTACGCTCGTGGAATCTTTGGTTTGACGCTAAGGTTGTGCATGCTAGTTTGCAATTTAACTATTTATATGAATAGCCATGTTGGATTTGGGAACCTTTTTAATATATACTATGTAAACTAAACTTGTATGCCCGCCAGCCTTTTTTTTTGACATATACTTTAATACATGTTACATAAAATGTATGATGATTCTCGAAGAAATCTACTTAGGATGGATTAGAAACACACTTAATTTCTATGTTTTGTATTTCTTGTCATTTGTTCACATCTAAGTTGCGAAAATGTTGTAATTTTTCCTTTCAAGACAATGTACTTCCTTTGAGTATGAAATGAAATATTGTTGTTTAAGTTATTGTCACAAGTTAGCATGTTATGAAGTCTCGAACAATCTCGTTTCGTCTCGCTCTGAAATTTCCGTCATCGGTTGGGGTGTGACAATACGTAATTTGTAATTGTCACTATAAGTATATCCTGATGACTCTCCATCCTAAGTAGGTTCATACTCGGGTTGTTTATTACTTGTTTATCGGAGTTAATTGAAGCAAGCTTACACACTAAGTCAGGTCTTATGTCTGCCCTAGCATCTTTATCTAAAAACTACTAATATAAGTATATAACTTACCTTTTTATGCAGGCCTAATATCAAAGTTTGAAGCCTAGATATCTCTACCGAATACCTAATTCGCTAAAACCTTTGGCTCTAATACCAACTGTGACACCACACCCAAATAAGGATGCACCATACACAACTAATATCAACTTACAAGGAAACACTTGTTTTATTAATACAACTAACTGTGAGGTACAAACGTTGGAAACTTAAAAGTACAAAGTTTAATCAAACTATACGTAGCCGTAAATACAAAATTTCCACCAGACAGGCAAGTATGGGATACTTTATCCTACGAGATAAACAACACACACAAAACTAGCTATCATTACCTATGACACATGCTTAAAAGATGTCAGCTATTACTAGTGAGTTAATGAATATACACAATTTATAAATCACATTATTTACTCATGACTTGTACCTGCCCATGCCATCATAACCCAACATCACCACGTGACTTACATAACCATAGAATTAATGCCCACTACACCACACAAGTGTAATACCAATAAATCCCGCCATAGTGGCACGTATAAGGGACCAACAATATCATGTGTATGTCATGCTTAGGTTATATACATGCATACAACATTCATGTCATATTATTACAGTTTAGAACAAGCATGTTCACATATTGAAATCATTCATAAACTCACCTATTGCTACTTGCGTAATAGCTGATAACAAATGCTAGTATGTTTAGGTACTATCTCAAGGTCCTGACACAAATTGCGTAATCCTAAGTTAGGTAATGGTACACCTATCTAATTATTATTATGGTTGGATATTAGTTAACGCTACCTTGTTTAAGCATGGGTGATCAGTCCATGCATAACTAAGGCTAGGCTACCCAATACAAACCCTAACAATAACCCTAATACCAAAAATACTAATACTAACGCTACTACTAATAAACTAATATTAACTACTGATAATCTATCCATTTAATGCGGTAAAATATCGGATATCAGTCCAGGACCGATATTTGAGATATAGGTTATCTCGGTGACATATCGATGGGATGTTTGTAATTTTAATATAATATAGAATTTATATATATATATAGCAATTTAACACTAATAATTCAGTGGTATATCAGATATATCGGTTAAATATCGGTGATATATTGGTTATATCGCCGATAAAATATCTGTACCGATATTCTAACCGATTTTGGACATCGATATTTTACTGGAGGACCAATATGACCGATATATCACCGATTATTAACTACATAGCTAATAAAATAATAAATTACTAAACATAAACTTAAACGGGAACATACCTTAAAACTATTTACAACATTTTGATGTCGAGTCTCCCTACTCGAGCTCCTACTCGTGCTCCAAAACGACTTCTAACAACACCCAACAGGATATCGTATACTCGAGATTCTCTTATACTAGAGCGTTCCCGTTGAAAGAAACTAATACTCTAAAGATTAACAATATGTTCTATTTATAGAATGTAGCTAGCAGCTCGATTCCTTCCTCCAGGCGATGTGGGATCATAATGTCCTGCTAGTGTGCTAGCTTCCCTCCATACATTTCATTCATACTTTTTGTTGATAACTAGTTTTTGCCTCGTCCGTTGCGGGGCATTAAGCCGAATATTTCTCTCTCATAACACGTACGTCTGTGTTTCGATAACTTATACACAATACTCATAACACAATCTCAAAAAAAATTACATTGTGTCAACCAATTAAAATAAAACACTACCATACTTTTGCTAAAAAAACTAAAACGATATAAAGTCTATAATTTTAAAATGGTGGCTAAATTGTAATTTTTCAGGATAAATGAGCGTATGCAAGGCAGCCGTCTGACACAAAAACAACTACACCTAATCAACCAATTAAACAAAACACTACCATAGTTTTGTTAAAAAACGAAAATGATCGCATGACTGTAATTTTACACAGTGGCAAAATCGTAATTTGACAGAAAAAAACAAAATAACTGTAACTTTTAATTGCAAAAATCATAAATAGGCTGGGAGGAAAAAAACCAATCCGAATATTTCTCAACCAATTAAACTAAACAATAACATAATTTTGCTAGAAAAAAATGATGAGAAGACTATAATATTGAGCTGGGGACAAAACTGTAACTTTTAAGGACCAATGAGCGAGTGTTAGACAACTGTCTGACATGAATATAATTACATCGAGTCAACCGATTAAAACAAAACACAAACATAATTATGATAAGAAAAAGATGGTAAGATTGTAATTTTGAACTGGGGGCAAAATTCATAATTTTGAAGTGGAAGTAAAATTTTAATTTATTAAATGCTAAAACGATGACAAAACTATAATTTTGAACATGGGCAAAAGCATAGTTATATTGGGGGTAAAGTCGTATTTTCTGGACCAATGGGGGAGTGTAAATGTATAAGACATATATAAACTAGTATTAAGGTCGCCCCCCTCCGTGTTGCGGTGGGGACGTAAAACCATGAGAATAGCACCAATGCCACACCACCGACAATGACCACCAACACTGAAGTTGCGGCGTGTTATGTGAAGAAATTAGACCGGAACTTAAAGTATAGAAAACAAACTAAGTCAATCTAGAACTCGTGCGTTGCGACGAACCTGTTAAATAGGAAAACAATAATCGACGTAAACGTTGAACCACACACACACGTTGCGGCGTGTTAATTCGCAAAATTCACAAAACGTAAAACACAGTGTAATAAACGTTGAACCATATACGCACGTTGCGATGTGTTAATTTGCAAAATTTCAAGCGAAAAATAAAACCAAAAATTTGTAAATATGAAAAGTAGAAGACCAAAATTGAAAGTAAAAAAATTGCCAGGTTAAATTTGTAAGAGACGAAAACTTTTGGATTAAGAGTAAATATTAAAATAGTTTTTAGTTAAAAGTGTAATATCAAACTTCTTTTTTTTTTGAAAACTCTCCTAAGCCTTAGGTACAACTCTTACAAATTAATAATGTGGAAATGTAAGATATGTAAAATTATATTATTTTATTTGATTCAGCTGCTTTACTCGTTTTCTCGTATAACTTTTAAAATACAACATTTTATAAAACAACGAATATGTCATTAGAATGAGCATACTTTTATCTATGTAGTTGACCAAAATTTGGATAAAAACTGAGTTAAGTCATATATAATATATTTTATTATTATTATTATTAAACAGTCTTCTATAATAGTTAAAGCTCATCTAGATATCTCACATTTCACATAACCATCTTATTTGTTACTAACTCGTTAGACAATATATGAAGTATAAGTTTTATATATTTTCATTTTGTCTATAAAACATGGTGTTACAAATTAAGAATCACTACGAGTTGTGAAAATCATGAGAACTTCTACTTCCCATGCCAGTTAGGCCATCGCTAGTTTTTGCACAAACGTAGATGAAAATGTTAGAAACACATTTGTAAAAAACAATAAAATTTGTCGAGTCAGTAGTTACGTCTAATGTAAAATTTGTTTACAACGATGTAAATTTTTTTACATCACCAATATTTTTTACACCCGATGTAAATTTTTGAATGCGACATTTTTCTTAATTTTTTATTTTTTGCCTGAAAAAGTGTTTTTTTCGAAGATTTTTGAGAATTTTTTTTTTGAAAGACCTAATTTTCATGATTTTCATTGTTTATAGTGGTTCTCATTTTTCCATATATATATATGTATATATATGATGGTTTTCTTGAGAACACTAAATATTGCAAGAACCGTGAGAACGAATAAAAAAACCAATCAAACCCGATTTTTTTAATACAAACCTCATTGTAATTAATTTACAACATACAAAAGAATTTATAACATCAAATAATTCATTTCTCCTCTCAAAATCACTCTAACTAGATTTTTAGACATGTGTAAATAACAAACTTACACATGTGTAATTTTTCTTTATTTACGAATTCACGTAAATTTAAACGTGTAAATTTGATTTTTAACATTGTATTCGAATAATAATGATAAGTGTAAAAAGAAATTTGAATTTGACTTGATTTTGACTAAGTTTTAGTGGTTTTTTCATTCGTTCTCACGATTCTCGCGTTATTTAGCGTTCTCTTTTAAACCCTCCCATATATATATATATATATATATATATATATATATATATATATATATATATATATATATATATATATATATAGGAGGGCTATCTTGAGAACGCTAAATATTGCGAGAACCGTGAGAACTAATAAGAAAACCAATCAAAAACCTTTTTTTAATACAATCATCATTTGAATTAAAGTACAACATCAAAAAAAGAAATTACAACTTCAAATAAGTCATTTCCCCTCTCAAAATCACTCTTATTAGATTTTTTACACATGTGTAAATGGCAAACTTACATATGTAAATTTTCTTTATTTCCGAATTTACGTAAATTTAAATGTGTAAATTAAATTTCTAGAATTGTATTCAAATAATAATGAAAAGTGTAAAAAGAAATTTTGAATTTCACTTGTTTTTGACAAAGTTCTAGTGGTTTTTCATTTGTTATTGCGATATTTAGCATTCTCATTTAAACTCTCACATATATATATATACATATATATACATATACACACGCACGTATATATATATATGTATATATATATACATATATATATATATATCCTTTGAACTGGTAAAAACTGAACCGGTTTCAAACTGAACTAGAATATTTCTCTTAATAATTGGTTCAAGTCCGAACTACTTTGGGCTAATACGATTTTGACTTCCTTTGACCAAGTCAGAACCGGTTAAACTAATTCATTTTGGCCCAAAATCTGGTTATTCGCAAAAAAAAAAACAACATTGGGTTCTAAACCCAGTTTAGATACCGATCTGAAACTGATTGTTAAATTGGTTTGGATGAAAACACTACCAATCTAATCTGATCCGATCCATTAGTTTAAGGATATCTGTTGAAACTGATTAAGGTCGAACTAACGAGTTCAAACCTTATTATTATTATTATTATTATTATTATCATTATCATTATCATTATCATTATCATTATCATCTGGTTTTAAATCGATCTAGGTTTCACTTCTAGTCATATCAACATATGCTTTTGAATAATGTTATTTTTAATTTATTATTAACTTATTAAGAAAGAGCTGGGGAGGTGAAAGAATGGCATAAAGACAACTCGTGCGAGATATGTATTCCACGTGGGACGGTGTGAAGTGTTGACGTGGCCATAAAAGTGTCTCTTGCAATAACGAAGGGACAGAGTTGAACAGTCAACTTATATTACATACTGCATTGTGACTTGTACTTTTTGTTTTAGTGTTAGATAATTACAAATTAGGCGTTACTTATCCTTACCTAATCAGTGCTCGCCACGTAGGATCTGGGCATGAATCGTGATAACTTTCTATTATTATTTTAAAATAAACAATGAAAGTTTTTAAACTAATTTTAAAAATCTTTTTAATATTATGTTGATTAATATCATTAAACAAATACTAAAGTATTTAATTACTTATTAACTCGTGACTCATGACTCGTAATTAATTACTTATTGAAATGTAAGATATTTAATTAATTCGTGACTCATAACTCGTAATTAATTGCTTAGTAAGAGCTTAGTTTAAAAGTATTGAAATGTAAGATATTTAATTCATTCGTGACTCATGACTCGTAATTAATTACTCAGTAAGAAGAACTTAATTAGATTACATCGGAAGTATTAAAATGTAAGATATTTAATTTACTCATGACTCATAATTCATTACTCAGTAATAACTTAGTTATGTTACATCTAAGTTGATTTGACTAGAGCTAGTTATCTTGGGTAAACATTTGAATCGAGTGTAAGCTGACAATAGTCAATGTTGTCAATCTTGTACCATATAATTTAAGATTTATATAATTTATGATTACTTGTATATTTAAAAAAAACACCTATATAAAATTATCAATATCAACAAAAAAAACCATCAATATCAAACCATCAATTGGCTCGAGTTTAATACAGTCACAACTTGTAGTTCATATTAAACATTGGACGTCAAAACAACTCAATTCATATTGTCTTAAGCTATGCTTTTAAATTTTTGTTGGCTCAACTCAAATTATTAATTAAATATTCGCAATCAAAACTCATTCAACTCTACATATGAAATTATAAATTTCCATTAAATAGAGATTGTAGTTGAAAAAAATATAAAATTAAAATTTCATTTAAATACAAATGTTATTATGATGTTGAAGAATATGTTGATTTTCCGGTTAGAATTTGTATTTTAATTAATAAACAAGATCTTATCCGAAACATAATAGTACTATAATTTATTTATTATCTTAGAAAAGAAAAGCTCAAATAGTGTCTAAGATAAGATAAAGAAGTAACAAGTGGCCTCATTGTCCACGTCAGCAGGATGAGGGTGTGCTTCCAATTCCATACGCATAAAAAAACCTCAAATTAAAGATGTCAACATATTTTCAATTCCAACATGTCGGGACCTTTTCATTCATAATTTTCTGATTTTCTGGGGAACTTTTCCATTCTTAATTTTCTGATTTTCCAAATAACATATTTTCAAATTTGTTTCATACTTAATTTTCTGATTTTCTAAATATCACATTTCCAAAATTTGTCTCATAAGTAAGTACATACTTTGCATAATGTGAAAACAATCTATTTCATTGAAACATGATTTTTTTTTCGAAATGATATATACAATTTTATTCCTTCAAATATATAAACTTTGACATGTGAATTTTTTTAAAGGCAATTTTAATCCACAAAAAGCTGTAATAATTAACTACAAGAAAATAATTACATAAAACTAAAATATTTCTATTGCTCCTCTTTAAGGTTTAACCCTTTCACCCTCCTTTTAATTCATAGAAAGCCTGTAACTTTCACCTCCTCCAGTATATGCTGAGAACCCGCCTTCTTATCATTGATAATAACATTGTTTCGAGCCAAGGTCAGTCTAAAGAATTTAAGAATTTAAGTGTTCTGTAAAAGCCTGAAAAAGACTCTTAGGACCTAATGAATTAAATTATATAAACTATCTTTTTAAATGTTATTATTACTTATAAAGTTAATGGATCAATATTGGACATTTTACATTTGGCCTAGGCTTTACAAATAAAAATCGCCAATAAGTTTTTTGGCTTTACAAATCAGTATTACATTGTTATTTGTGCTTAGACAGTAGGTACTTATTAATTCCCTTAAGGGACATTTTCCCACTACATTAGCGTCAACTCGGAATAACTTTTTTTTTTCATCAAAAGCATGTCTGATGATTAATACCATTTAGTGCCCCTTTAATCATTGCCAACTATTTTTTCTTTTAAATTTGTTGTCACACCCTGGCCCGCAGCGAATATAAAAGTCGGGGCATGATTGGGTTTTCATCAAAGCTCATGACATTTACTATAATTAAGTTTCATATTTATTATTGTAAATTTAAAAGGGAATATCCAAACACATCGAAACATAGAAACAAAAGAAAAATTGTTATAAACAAGACATATTTTATTAATCTTCTAAAGCCAATCCTAAGTGTTCATCTCCTCAGCCTGTCCACATGTATCATGTGTAAAATAAAGGTTTGGGTCAACAAAAGTTAGCGAATGAATCTAAATTAAACATTTAAACGAATTAGTTATATTAAATAAAAAATATGCATGGACCAATATGACCATATGCATATATAATTTTAATCACAAACCACATAACATCAACAATATACACATGAGCATGATAAAATGATGACTGTGAGATTAAGGCTCAATCAAATGGAGCCGATCTAATGAGGCACGCGATGCTCAACTCGTATCCAACGAGGAACTGATGGGTCTTATGTGAATGATTGCACTGAAATGATAAAATGTAACCACATATAACAATAACAAAAATTACATACATATTAGATCATATAATGGTGTTAGCACAAGTGTTTGAATAAATAAAATATGTAAACGACACATGATACACCCTAAAACACGAATTAAAAAGGGGAATTTTGAAATATTCACTCACAGTGGGTGCGTTTCTTGGAATTGATAGCGATGTCGCACGATTTAGGATTTAACCGACGAGTGAAACTAACATAAATAATCACGTAATAATTCAATAAATAAATAAAATTTTAATTTAGGTTAATATTTTTAGTTAATGCTTTTTATTAGATTTTAGGTGGTATTAATACAATTTTTAAACTTTAAAAATCTTATTCTTAAGTATTTTAAATGATTTTTAATTAATAATAAAGAAAATATTAATAAAAAAAATATGTTGACCTTGTCAGGTCTGACCGTTCGGATCGTGTGAAGTTTGGCAGCGTGTGAGGTTCGAACTCGTGACATCCCGTATAGGTGCACGCAGCTCTACTAACTGAGCTACGTGTCTAACCCGAAATAATCTCTGATTTTATTACATATATATACTAATTAGCTTAATCATTTTCTGTTTTTATTTAAAAAGACTTTTAATACTGAAAACCAGATACAATAGTAGGTTTCGAACCCAAGACCTTCAGTTCCCGTGCACACAGCCCAACTAGTTGGGCTGTTTGTCTGACCCGTATGAATCCTAATTTATATTAATTTTATACACTTGTTCTAGGGTGGTCTAAATGAGTTAAAAAGATTTGGTTTTTATTACAGAAAATCGATAACGTGTATGAGTCGAACCCGGGACATGTGTTTTGTGATTGCACACAACCCACCATTGGACTGTGTGTCTAACACGTTTGAAATAGCGAATTTAATTATACAAAAACATTAGAAAATCTTCATCTTCTTCATGAATTATAATTCAGAACATGGAACCCGATTGTTTTTAATTTAACACACTTTGTTTTATGTTCTGATCATATAATTTAAAAGGTTTGGAAAGAAAATTCAAAAGGATTATACCAGACGCACGTGGCCTTAATTCCGAAGATATTCCGGTGGTGACTGAAATTTCCGGCGACAAAGAACTCGAACAGTGATATCTTCGAAAGTTTTAGAGTGGAGATTTGGAAGAGTGAGCGAGGTTTGAGTGGTGATTTAGTGGGTATTTATAGGATAACAATCAAGATCAATTTCGGTTTCAAGACCCAAATCACAGGTCAATGATTTCAAGGTTAAAAACGTTTTTGAATTAATTGAGTTTGGATTGAAGTTATAACTGATGTTAACATCACTTACACCCGAACATTTGCAAAGAAAAACCGTCAATTGCAGTGATGATTTCGATTTGGTTTTGGCGGTTACGGACTTAAACTTGCAGGTTGTTTGCGGGTTTCATTATAAGTTTTATTTGTTGTCTAGTTTGAACATAAAGTGTGTGTGGTTCAGTGGTGTTTTGGTGTGTGAGTTGTGGGAGAACCCGAGTTCGAAACCCGGCTGCCCCTTTTATATATATATATTTAAAAGGTTTTATTTATTATATTATCATCATTTATTTAATTTTATTTAATAATCATTAATTAATAACTGTATAATTATAATTTAATAACTCTTGTTAAATGATAAAATATACGCAGCTAGACTTTAAATTCCATACTTGAATTATTTAACGAAGCGGGTTTGAAACCCGTTTTACAACGAATATTACAGTATCCCCTACTTTTAGAAATTTCGTCCCGAAATTTAAGTAGTAGGTGTAACTGGTGTAAGTCCTGTAAACGGATCAAACATGTATCACTAACCTAATCAATAGCGGAAATTATGATTAGGAAGAAGAACAACTTGAATAACTTCAATGATTATAACTTGCATACACCAAAGATGTCAGATACAAGTTTTTGCTTTCAACTCTCTAACCTTTTCTCTATGACCTAGCCCTTCTATTTATAAGCATCACTAAGCCCATAATTACAACCCTAGGCCCATTAGGCACTAGGAAGCCCACATTAACCCCAAAAGCCCAAATACATCCCTAATGAATAAACTTTTAAAGCTCCAAGCCCAACATTCTCCCCTAGGTTTACTTCATTGGTCTTTCGGTTGAGCATCCACACCTAGTCGTCCATCGATAATACCAACAACTGTAGTAGTCCAATCTTTAGCACAAACCTCGTACAACTCAGCAGTTCTAATTTGATGCGACACAAGAACTTGTAAATCTTCGTCGTGAAAGCTAACCAGATCCACCACATCGTTCACCCTAAACGCCTTCTCTTTGGTCACAATAGCAACACTTCCGACTTTAGGATCGTATAACCAAAAGTTGAAGTTCTTCAGAATTCCCCTCGGAAAGGTAGGAGCAACCTCCAGTATGTTGGAAACATTTTCTTCAACGGTGGCGGATAAGAACCCCCATATCCCATCTCCATAAGCACAGGCAGCACGTTTTCTATGGCGTAAGTGGTTGGATCACTGAAAGTATCTGTCAGCTGCAGCACCTCTCTCACACAAGCTTCATTCACAACAATCTCCTCCCTTGAATCTGCAAACGTATAAATGGTCTACCATCTTCACCCCTCAGTTGAATACGTGCTCTTTTTCAAAACGAATGGACTAGATCTCTATATATCACAGGGTTAGCACGGAGAGCATATGCAATCTTGCAAGCGTACCCGGCCTGGTTGTGGAATTGCTCCTCAACCAGCATCACCGCGTCAAATGCTTCTTCCACCATATATGTCAAAAATCAACCAAGTTAAATCCAACAAACGAAAGTTAACGGAGTTTAACAATAGAGCAGTTAAAAACTAACTGGATAGGTCAAACAGAAGTCAAGGTTCAAATTAATACGAGTTCAAATTAATTAAGGGGTTCAACAGTTGAAAAGGTTCAAAACTTCACATCCGGATTACTGACAATTCAAAATGAATCCGGAATGAACCCTTTAGTCAATACGGATTGAAGGAGGTCAAACAACATGGTTAAAGATGCAATCCGGATTATGTATTGTATCTCGGATGGATAGGCATTCCGGATGAAGATCCAATCCGAAATGATATCCGAGTTCATCATTTCGGATGAATGCCAATCCGGAATGTAATCAGAAATGCTTAAAACTTGAAGATCAATCCAGAATACGATCCGAAATGCATTAATATTCATTAATTTCATCCGGAATACACATGTTTAATGCAGTTGTACCTAGTCCGAAATGAGATGTCCGAAATGCACAATTCGAAAGAGAGAGAGAATCAGAGAAGACAATACTAATTCGGATTTCGATCTGAAATGAAATCAGAGATGCCAATATATATTTCTGAAATGGGCTTGGGCCTGGGATTTTGAATCCGGATTGGGCTTGTGACAGGCCCGATCTGGAACAGTAACAGTGGGCCTGTCTGGAAAAGTCCATATGGGCCTTTCCGGAAAAGCCCAATCCAAAACAGTAACCCCTTTGGTCCAAAGAAGCCCAATTCGGAATAGTAACATGAGTTTCTAGTTTTCAGACTTTAAACCAATTTCATTAGGCTGGCCCAAATCCCAAGGGACACTGGGCCAGTCCAACATCTCTTGACAGAAAACATCCCACCAAAATTCATCAAGTAAACTAACCAAGCATCCAACCATCTTTTAACATTTCATACAGAGGAACTATTTAAGACAGACATAAATATGTAACACAGCCTTGCTAAGGGATTAAATCGTTTCAAACGCTAACTAAGGAACATTTTTCAGTATGAGCAGGTTCAGTTGGTCTAAGCGATTGTCAATATGCTTGTCCACTTAAATCTAAAACTCAACCGTTGTAGTTCAGGCATTATAATATGCTTAAGGTTATATTATACTAAGATACTCGTGTGTCCCATACCATGACATACCCCCGCGATCAAGGTAAGCACAACAATTCATCGTCGTAGGTGAGTATACCGTGGTCATCCTTTATTTTACAACATCAGGATATTGGTGAACAGGTAAGTACTTCCGTACAGCAGAGAGACCAATAGTGACTGACGAGGGTTAGGCAAATACCTTATGAGGTACGTAAGAACTTAGGAAGAAACTTTTGTTCTCTTAGGTTTTGCCCTTTCCATTTTGGCTCTTTTACAAAGATATCCTGACTGAGCCTAGGTCTGCATATAATCTGGATGCAACAGAAGGGCAGTCAAGATATCCCCGGATGACTCAACAGCATAAAGACCCGAAGCCTCAAATGTTGCCTATCTATCAACACAAGATTTAAGACCATAAAATCATACGCCTAAAGTAAGTGACCCACTGAGTACATAGTTTGTTATGTTTATATCATTTGACTTTCCCCATCCGGTTGAGTTTTAGACCTACGGACACATCACTTTCGATCCAAATCTTTTCCGCTTCTATACCTTACATGTGTTAGTCAAACATTTTATCACGAATATTCATTTCATTTCCCTATCCTTGCAAAACCCCCTTTTTTTTTTTTAAGATTTCTCCCCCTAAATTTGTGCATTATGAACAAATTTATGAAGCAATGAAAAGAAAGAAGAACAGTAAACAAACATGAAGATAGCAGATGCCTAGGTAGAAAACCGAATCATTTTGAGAAGATCCACAAGCACTTGAAAACGCGCGTTACTAACGGGTTTCATGAACAAATCCGCCACATTTGCATCAGTGTGGATTTGCTCAAGCTTTACGAGACCCTTTTCATAGCAATCACGGATAAAATGAACTTTAATGTTTATGTGCTTGGTTTTGGAGCGGAAAACATGGTTTTTAACTATTTGAATTGAAGCATCATTATCACAATAAATTGTTGTGTTTAGATAAGTCAAACCGCAATCCGCAAGATGATGTTGCATCCATAAAACTTGGGAGCAGCAAGCAGAGGTGGCAACATATTCTGCTTCTGCAGTGGAAAGCGAAACCGTCTATTGCTTCTTGCATTGCCACGAAATTAAGCCATCTCCCAGAAATTGGCAACCAGCCGAAGTTAAGCGCATGTCCCTATCTGTACCTCCAAGATTGTTGTCAGAGAAAGCAAACATTTCAAATTCAGAATTTTTAGGATACAAGAGGCCCAGTGATGAAGCCCCTTTGAGGTACCTAAAAATTCTTTTAACAACATGTAAATGAGAAAGTTTAGGAGTAGCCTGATAATGAGCACACTGGCAGACGGCAAACATGATATCTGGCCGACTAGCAGTGAGATACATGAGTGATCCAATCATTGAGCGATACATAGTAGGATTAACAGGAGTTCCTGCAGCATCTTCATTTAGTAGAGGCCGTTCTGCAATAGGGCAAGCCATAGGCTTGGAATCTGTAAGCTTGAATTTGGAAAGAACGTCGTGGACATATTTTCCTTGATGAATGAGTATACCCTATGGGCTCTGACCAACTTGAAGTCCTAAAAACATGGTCATCTCCCCCAATGAGCTCATCTCAAATTTCTTCTTCATGATTTCTTCGAATTCGCGACACAAACCATCATTAGTGGAACCAAAAATAATATCATCAATGTAGATTTGGACGAGAATAATGTCCTTATCAACGCGTTTGATAAACCGAGTTTGGTCAATGGTTCCCTGTGTGCAGTCATGAGCAACCAAATGCTCTGTAAGAGTAGCGTACCATGCACGAGGCGCTTGATGCAACCCATACAAAGCCTTATCTAGTTTGTAAGCATAATCTGGCTTGTCAGGATCAGTAAAGCCTGGTGGTTGTGCCACGTAGATTTTCTCTTTCACCTTGCCATATAGAAAAGCAGTCTTGACATCCATTTAATAGACAGTAAAATCCATGTAAGATGCGCATGCCAAGAAGATGCGTATAGCCTCCAAACGCGCGACAGGTGCATAGACCTCATCATAATCTAAACCTTCAATTTGTCGAAACCCCTGAACCAGCAGTCTAGCTTTATTCCGAACGAGAACTCCAGTGTCATCCTGCTTGTTGCGGAAAATCCAGCGAGTTCCAAGAGCATGCTTGCCCAGAGGCAGCTTCACCAATTGCCACACACCAAGCTTTTCAAATTGATTGAGTTCCTCGTGCATGGCATCAACCCAGCCTGGTTCCTGCAAGGCAACATCAATACTTTTAAGTTCAATTTGGGAAATAAAGCAAGAATAGAGACATGTATTGATATCCCAGATTGGCTGCGTGTGCGAATAGAAGCGTTGACAAGACCAATAATATTCTCAACGGGGTGATCACGCTGTAAACGCTGTGGTATTGGGGTAGCGGGAACCAGAACATCTGTTTGCAAGTTGGTGACAGTAGCTGAAGCGACTCCAGATGTCTCCCCTCAACAGAGGCACCAGTAGAAGTATGTGGTGAGAAATCCACCGCACAATAGAGGGGAGTAGGCTCGGGAAACAAAGAGGAACCAAAAACATCAGGAGGAAGGCTTTCATTTGTCGTAGGAGGCTCTGGATCAGAAACCACATCGTCAGGAGGATCCGTCTGAGCAGGAAAAGAGATAGTCGGTTCTTGAGAATGCAAAACTGTGGGGGAAGGCGAGAAAGCGTCATTGAATCCAGGAGGATCCACACTTAGCTGCTTTAAAGTCTCATTTAGCGCGGCAGCATCAGCATCATCGTTAGAAGTAATGGCCACCATTGGAAGGATAGAATTAGAACTATTACCTGCAGGCACATTAGAAGACACATCAAAATGATTAAATAAAGTGGAGTAGTCATATAACCAGTCAGGACCTATGCGTTTGTCCTTGGGATTTTCCTCCAGCCAACCCACATTGTAGGTTTCAACTACCATCTTCTTGATCTTGTTATAAACGCGATATGACGTATTTTTAGAATAACCAACAAAAATGCAAGGATCCTCGCGTGCTTCAAACTTTCCTTTAGCATCCATGAGCAGGTGAACACAAGGACATCCGAATTTGCGGAAATGCTTGACTGAAGGTTTGCGACCTTCAACCACTTCATATGGAGTCTTCATGTGGCGTTTATTGATCATGGCATGATTCTGAATATAACATGCAGTGTTAATTACTTCTGCCCAGAAGATGAGAGGTAACTCGGATTCAACCAGCATAGTGCGTGGGCTTCAATAAGTGTGCGATTTTTGCGTTCAGCAACCCCCTTTTGTTGTGGGGTTCTGGCTGAGCTGAACTGTCGGTCAATCCCCTTGGAGTAGCAGAAAGAGTTTAAGGTAAGATTCTTAAACTCTGTCCCATTATCACACCGAATAGCCTTTATTGTAGACTCTGTCTGGTTTTCCATAAGCGTGACAAATTATTTGACTAGCTCAGCGGTTTCACTTTTATGTGTGAGAAAGAAAACCCAGGTGAAGCGAGAGTAGTGATCAATAATAACCAGACAGTAAGCCTTCCCTCCAATGCTGTGGATGTCTGTTGGACCGAAGAGATCCATATGGAGCAGTTTTAAGACCGGAGAAGTGGAGGGTACGACTTTGGTTTTGTGCGGCTGTCGATGTTGTTTTCCACGTGCGCATGATTCACATTTTTCGATCTGCATAAAGTCACGAACTGGTAGATCTTTGACTAAACCACCTTTTGCAAGACGATTTAAATTCTTCATTTTGATGTGACCCAGTCTGCAATGCCATAGCATGGCGTCATGTTCGGCTATCGAAGAGAAAAGGCAAGTGAGCTTGTCAGAAGGAGCCTGGTTCATATCAATTACATAAGCGTTTCCTTTACATGCAGCTTTCAGAAGAATCCAATCATCTGTAATGATTAAACCTGGTTTTAGCACATAACATCCTTTCTTTGTGAAGAGAACATCCAGATGATTGTCGCAGAGTTGAGACACACTCAACAGACTGTGCTTCAATTCTGGTACATAATTGACATTCTTAAAGCTCAGGGCTCCATTGCAAACAGTTCCTCTCATTGTGATTTTCCTTGTTTCTCCACCTGCGAAGGAAACAAACCCGCCATCGAGAAACTGAATGTCATTCAACTGTGAGATGTCTCATGTCATGTGCCTGGAACAACCGCTATCAATATACCATAATCGAACAAGAGCGCGCCAGAGCTGTTCCTGCATAATTCAACAGGTTCTAGTTAGAAACGGGAACCCAGGCCATAAAAGATCTGGGCTTGCCATTAGCATCAACATAAGTAACCTCACGAAAGATCAGATTAGTTGAGGATGAGGTTGATGATGCTTTTGATTTATTAGTCAGTGGGGTAGTAGACTGATTCTTGGCCACTGACTTAGGCCTCCAGGTTACCGAATTAGACCTCTGCACAATCCTTGGAGTGCTAGAGGGATTTTGGGAAGCTGAAGGTCTCAACAGTTTAACATAATTTTTCTTGGCCAAGTTCCAGTCTTGATTAGAAGACTTAGCACAAATCGAGCCTCAGGTGGCGATTAGGCATCACCATCTGATGTCTCGAATACAAAGTTTTGAAAGAGGTAAAGGTCTTTTGACAATTTCGAGCAATGTGCCCGGGAGATCCACAATTGAAACATGTCTGCCTGGAAGAAAACTGTCCATTCAGCTTGGGAAATTCTGGGCAATTTGTCTGTCAGTTTCTTGCTGTCAGGTGATGCACGGTCTTGGTTTTGACGGTGTCCTGCGCACAACCATCAACACACTTGTTAGTTTTGTGATTTGAATTGAAGGATTTTGAGCATGGAGCTTTTGACAAAATTTTAACTGATATCTGTTCAGCGGTTGCTTAACAGATTCAGTGTGCGACTGCTGAATTGATTCCTCAGTTTGATGAGAAGACTCAGCAGTTGTCATTGCAGTTTTTATAGACGCTTGTTTGATTTTCTTCTTCTTAGATCGGCGTGTTCTCCTCTTTTTAGTCTTACTCTTCAAATCACACTTCATGACAGATTCTGTAGAGGACACGAGTGGCTCTACAGGGACATCCTGTTCTGAAATTTCAGCAGATGACTGTGGAACCTTGCAATTTTGAGAAGTTTGAGGTTCCGATTCAAGATCTGGTTTAATATTTTCATTTGAATCATCAGGAAAAGTGTGTTCATCTTCTGTCTTCAAAATCAGTCCCTTGTGTTGAGTCGCCTGAGTCTTCTAGAATTATGTCACCATCAACGTTTACAGAAACGGTTGGTTGGTCAACTTTCACACTGTCAACCCTAGGAGATACATCAATAGATGAGGCCTCTGAAGATGAACATTCGGTATCCTCATCTGAAGATGTACATTCGGTATCCTCAGCTGAAGCTGATGAAGCCGAATCATCTGTTGATGCAGAACCTCCAGCTAAATTCATTTTCTTATCACACAAGTTATCACAGTTATTAGCATCGTTCAAAACATCAGTATTTGATGAAAAACCAGAATTAAAACTGTCTAAATTCTCAACACAACCAACACTGGTTGAGCATGTAAATTGTTTAGCAAGAAATTGATTTAAAATGTCAAAGGCAGGTTTATAAAAAGCATAATCATCAGCTGAATTGTCTGAATGTGTATTCAGACATTCCTCTTCATCACCCTGTGTGATATCCTCAACTAAAATTTCTTCTGCACATGAATTAGACACTTTAGTATCTTTCACAAATTTAGTTTGAGTATCAGAAGATTCTTTTTCGTTAGATTTTGTGGAGGATGTTTCTCCCTCAGGCACTTCTTTCTCCAATCCATCTGTACTTTCAGAGGGATGATTACCAGTTTCACAAGGAAGTGATGTAGAAGCCACAAAGACATCATCCCTCTTGAGTTCAGTGGGTTTGGAGAACTTTGGGTAATAGGGCGTCCATGGTTTGGATAAATAATCTGACGGTTTACCATACATCATTTTTTCAGCATTTTCTACCTCTTCCTCAGATTCAGGCATTCTAGTATAGTTATGATTATATGGTGGAGGTACCCTATTGTACCCAAGGCCTTTAGTAAAATTCTTTTGATAATTAAGCTGGAGGTCATATAAGTCCTTGACTAGTTTACTAGAAGTTTCAAATTTCTTAATGTTTATTTCGTTTCTGTGAAGCTTCACAGTCAAAGAATTCAACTTACCTAAGGCTGCTTGAAGTTCTACGTCCTTTTCAGCTAGTTTTAGCTTGTAGTCGTAGACCCAACATTGCTGTTGGTTCAAGTCTAGCTTTAGCTGAGCCACATCCTGTTTCTGAGCTTCGACCTTCTCCATAAGAAGCTTGTTCTTATGTTTAAGGGCGATGTTCTGTGACGCATCTTGTTGATATTCAGCTACTAGATTTGAATTGTGGGCGCGCATTTGTGATAATTTAAAACGACAACTATCAGAACAGAGTATTCGAGTTACCGTTTCCGAAAGATCGGGCGTCTCAGTTGTCTGCGCCATCATGCAGTGGTTGCTGTTCTTGGATAGATTCAATGTTTGCATTTGAGCTGCAGCATCTGCCCAGTTGAAACCCTCATGCTGTTGGGCCACCAGTGCTGTGGACTTCCCGCCTGAGCTGCTTGATGGACTCATAGTTGACTTGGAAGGAGAGACGGGAACCAGCTGTCTGTCACTGCTCTGTATATCAGTGACTCTGGATGATATATACCCTGACGGTGGTTTCTTGCATTCCCTCGCAAAGTGTCCTGGTTCGTGACATCAGTAACATCTAAGTTTGTCCTTTGTGAGACTAGTCTTCAAGTTTGACAAGGGTTGATTTCAATACTTTTTCTGAAACTTGTTGACCTGAAAAGCATCCATTGCTAAATTCCAAGAGACATCGACCTCATCTAGGTCCTCCTCCATGATTTGATCAACTTCTGTTGGAAGAATAGATGGATGGGTCAGATCACCTGCCAGGAAGGCGTTTAAGCTTTTGATCATTGATGCTGCAATAGCCAGTTTCTCTTCGTTTTCCTTAGTGAGAAACGCAGAGTTGGGCGGGGGTTGAGCAGGTCCAGGGACTGGTGCAGCAGTTTGAGTAATGACGCCTTGTTGCACTGTTTGAGGAGTTGCAGGACTGAAAACCATGTTAGGATACTGAGCATGGTACTGTGTGTGAACTTGAGCAACTGAAACCGTTGTAGGATTTGGAGATTGAAAACCATACACATATTGAGTGTTCTGAGGTGTGGCAATAGGACTATAAACCACATTTGATCCACCTGGTGCTTGTGCATTACCTTACAGAGGACTATAGATGAGATTCTATAACATTAAAGCTGCGTTCTACCCTGTCATCCCTACGGCCATCAAACTGCTGGTTGATCTCCCTCTGCTTGTTGTCAATCTCACATGATTTGATAGTAGCTATCATCTCAGTGAGAGTGACATCATTTAAGTTCTTTGTCTTTTTGATCATGCCCACGTCTGCATCCCAACTTTTGGGCAGTGAATTTAATAACTGTCGGTTCATGGCACTGTTGGTGAGGGTGATCTCAGCTGAAATCATCTGGAAACCAGTTTGACATAGCGACGTATCTGGTTTTCGATGGTTTCCCCATATATGTGATTGAACGAGCTGAATTGCTGATTCAGCTGATTCACCCTACTTGCTTTCATGTCGGCATTTCCCTCGTAGAGATTTTGCAACTCACTCCAAACCGCCTTTGCGGTTTTACAGTTTCTGACTGCGATAGAAATATCAGGTCCTAAAGCCATGGTTAGAGTTGCAGAAGCCTTCTCATCTTCCTCTATGATCTTGATGTCCTCTAGAGTCCATAGGTGCATGGGCTTAGGAATTTTCATTTCAGGATCTTTCTCTGTCCTGTACACTATGGTTCTTGGACCATTCATGATGCATCTCCACACGCCTGGTTCTTTTTGCCTTGCGGTACTGTTCGAAGCGGAACTTCCACTAGTAGTATTCATCTCCGTACAATAAACATGGCACTTTGGTGGAAGTGCAAATTACCTGATCCAGTTCTTGTAACACCATGTAAAATCGTGTCCAATAGTATAGTGACACATGTTGTATTTTATATAATTGTCTGTTAAAGACCAATAAGGACTAAAGGCGTCAACATGCTCAAGATTGAGCCTCTGAGTGATGAACCGATGTCAACATGCATAAATAATAGCCTCTGAGTGACTGATACATCAACATGCTTAAATCATTAGCCTCTGAGTGACTGATACGTCAACATGCTTAAATCATTAGCCTCTGAGTGACTAATATGTCAACATGCTTGAAACTTGGCCTCTGAGTGACTAATACGTCAACATGCCTAGCTTTTGAGTGACATCAGAATCAACATACTTGTGATAAGCCTCTGAGTGATCCTTTGTGAAGTCCTAACTTTCATACGTACCGTTTGTTGGACAAGAGAGTTCCATTCTGTAAATATGTGAAAGTTGGATATTGGAGGGATTAAAAGTGTTAACATGTTAATTTATACCACTGAGTGACCTTTTAACGAACCGAGAGCTCAATAATGCCCGGGCATAATCCAAGGTATGCCAAGTATTGGCTACGGAGGGCTAAAAGTGCCAAAATAGTATTTAAAATCGTTTTTATAAGCTTTTATAGTTTAGGGGCCAAAGTGTCAAATATTAAAACTGAAATAGGGGCGGTCGCGGGCTGCGAGAGACCCGGCCTGTGTCTCTCGCGCCCCGCGAGAACAGACTTGCAGCAGAAAGTTTGTTTTGGAGCCCAACAAAGCTCCAAAACCATTAAATCGAAACCATGGCCTTCCTAATCAGCTATGCCACGTTTTGGGACACTTGTATGCTTCTTCTTACACCATTAGACACCTGGCTTCACCTCCTTTGAGCTCTCCAACTATAAATAGGTGCTTAAGTTCACCATTTCAATTTGCACCTTTCTTATTCACTCTTCTCCCTCCTCTGGAAGTTCCTAACTAAAAGGAGCAGTCCAACATAGTTCTTTTGCATCTAGGAATCACTGGTAAGTGTTCCTTCCTTGTGCATTTTCGTTTATAGGCTTCTATAGCCTCAAGTCAAGCGTTTTATGTAAAACGCTTTGACTTTCGGTTAAGACCATTATGGTCCAGCCATTGTTCAAAATGCACATGGCTAAGTGATCATAGTAAGGTAGGTGTTAGTCCCTATAAAGGACACCTCCTGAAGATTACGTTTGCTAGACCAATTGACGGGTCAAAGTTATGATATTAAAAAGTCAAACATGCCATTTTTCGGAAAAATCATAATTTGATCTTATATATGTTATGAAACCTGTTTTGACACTTAAACAAGTTGGTAATAATTATTAGAACATGTATGAACATGTTCGGCTCCTCAATTTCAGTTCTAGGGTCGGTTCGCAACTGAAAGTCGCAAGGTTTGACTTCTGCTTTGACTTTCGATTCTGGCCCGATTTAGATTAGTTACCCACTGATCTGAAGTTGCATTATGATCATAACATAATATAGCATAACCCTCTGAGGTTATATTACATGATCTTATTCAAAATCCAAGTTTATGCGCAAGTTCCATAATTATGCCATCTTTGACCAAAATGTCCTTTTTGCATAAAACAAGGTTTCAAATGGTAATGAACTTGAAAATGAATTTCTACTAATGTAATATCATAAGTAGGATTATTTGGGATATTAAACCTGGTTATAAACTGAGTTTTTAAACAAGTCTTTAAACTATGTCGATAAATGACGGTTTTAGCCCCTGTGGCTTATAAAATAGTTTTAATCAAATCTTTTCGAGATAAATCACTTACTTATCGATATGTTATATTAATTAACATATTTTAAACATTTTAACTAGATCCAAACATCAGTTTTCATAAACATCGCTTAAAGACATCACTTTACGACATAAACCGCCGTTTCGACGCGTAGTATGGTTTTAAACCATATTAGTGGAACAAGACTTGTTACCTACAGAATTTAAAACTTATTTTAAACATATTTACAGTATGTACTTATTATAAACTCAGAATCCCAATAATTTATAAACTATGTGTAAAATGACCAAAATGCCCCTTCGGTGCATAGTTTGGTCATAAAAGGTAAAATACACATATATTTGATATCCTACTGATATTATATCATAAATAAATTATTTTTCCAGAATACTCATGATCATAAACTTAAATTTTATTTAAGTTCTTTTTATACGATACGAAATTACCGAAATACCCCTATAAGGCATAATTTCGTTTTAAAACCTCAACGTGCATACAAGATGATATCCTACTGATATCTTAACTTATTTAAAGTATAATGGCATATAGAACTTGTCCATAACTTATCCGGTTACCCGATATCACCATTATGCGCACAATTACGTATATGTGACTATTTTACAGAATTCAACCGTAACGGGTTAAACCTTATCATTTTAAGTTCAAAATCCATAATGTTTATAGTTTACCCATATTATACAAGTCAAGTACTTGTCGGGTTTAAACTACATTCTATCTGATCATTGTTTAATCAAGCGTTATACGTAATGATCATGTACACTATTCGGTTTATACAACCGTTAGTATTTAAGTGGCTAGTTTATGCCATAATCCAGACTAGAGCCTTCTCGGTAAAAGCTATCTGCACTCGGTACTTTTTTATACGGCTGAGTTATTTAAAAATAAAAGAAGAAAGCTATCTCAGGTAAATACTTTCAACTTATTTCCCCTGTAAGGGCTTGGGATATGGTAAATTATTATTGCATGGTCCATTGCATGGTTAACCTTCCTAAGATAATAATAGATTTTGTGCCGTTTGCACTTGAAATCATTTTTATATTTTCAAAATGAGTCAGTTGGGTGTATTTACCAGCGTACGCTGACGTATCCTCTAAAGACTAATTTGCAGGTACAACACGGAATTAAGCCGGAAGCTGCTCGGTAAAAAATAAGAGGATTCTTCTAAATCCTTAAGATCTGCCTAAAGTCTGTTTTGTATTCTTTCTTGTACATTCTATGATCCGCCTGTGGATCTTCTATTACAAGCTTGTATATTATTTGTATTTTCAAACATTCGGTTTGTAATAGTAATTTTACTCCAAGACTTTCGTTGTGCCACGTTTAATTGACTGTGACGTTATCAACTGTTGTCACAATACTCCCCACCCGGGCCCACCGGTGTTTGGATTTCGGGGTGGAAATGCGGGGTGTGACAGGGTTGGTATCAGAGCCAATGTTTGAGAGAATTAAACACTAGCCTTTTGTGTTTAGTCTCAAACTTACACGAGCACATTCCTTAGACTTCCGAGTCTAGGCATTGACCTAGGATTACTCATTTCATTATTAAGTTATTAGTATGTTTTTTGAATGGATTTTAACAGGAAAATGCCGCCACGTGTGGGAGGACAAAGTGGACGAGGAAAAGGTCCAATGAGAGGAGGACCATCAAGGCGTATTCCCCTCAACCTCATAATTCAGATAATTATCAAGAATCAGGAGATTCGTCTCCATGGCAACCAGCGAGACGTTCCGTCTCTAATAGACACTCGCCCTCACATTCCCAAAATTCTTACCACTCACACCATTCCTATCATTCTCACCATTCCCATTCTCATCACTCCTACCATGAAGAATTTAACCCCAACCATTACTTAAACACACCTCCAGCTGATCAAAATCAGTTGGACCAGCCACATCCTATGGACGAGGACTCCGATCCGAAAATGCCACCGTCGGGATCAAATGTGCATCCCATTGAATTTTCGAGCGATTCAAACTCGCCGGATCGCCCTACCAAGGTCCTAACGAGTGGGACCAATACTGGAATCAATTCACCTTTGCCCACACACCTTCCCATCACTCTCAACAACTCCTAGTTCAAGAAGATGTCCACATGGAACCCATGGACCAACCTCAACAACCACCTGAGCCACCAAGGAGGAAGCGTGGAGCACGTGCCAGACAAAGGTCGGGATCGCTGCCACCTTTGCCCAATTCTTACCCCACCATTCTAGAGGACCCACAAATGGGTGGACCCTCTAATGTTCCACCTATAGTGGAACCAAAACCAACACCTCTTGTTCAAGCACCACCAACGGGTTATACTAACCCAATTCCCACGTACCCAGACACGTCTGTATATAATCTATTTAATCCATCTACACCGGTAGACTATCAACCGTGGTCGCAAGACCCATACATGCAGGCGGTGATGCACAATTCACTTTACCCGTCTCCTTTCCCACCTACTTATCCACCGACTGGATATCCAACTTATGGGTACCAGTATCTGGTTATGCCACACCCACAACCCCAACCACAACCTCCGCCACCCCTTGAGGCCATTAATGAGGCCTTAGAGAGAATGAAAGAAATGCAGCAGCAGGCAGAGAAAACGGAGAAGAAGACAAATAAGTTATTCAAGAAACTCTCCAAACTGGTCAAGGGAAAGAAAGACGAGTGAAGTCTTTTTCTATTATATGTAGTCCCTGCGTGGACATTTTTTCTTTAGTCCCTGTGTGGACATTTTGTTTCTTTTAGTCATTGCACGGACAATCAGTTTCATTTATTTGTTTCAAGTATTGTAATTTCGTATGAAAATTTAATGAAGTACTTTTGGACTTATATATGTATTCATCCTCTTGAAAACGAGCGTCTCGATTTTATTCGAAATTTATGCTCTGCGATATAATTCCAAAAAGATTTTAATGGTTTTGATTTGCTAAATGGCTCAAACCACATATTTGGCCAAATATATAAGACAGTTAAGGGAAGTTATCCTTCTATCTAGAGGTTATGGACTAAGTTCAAGCCTCCAAGTCATTAAGGTCAATGCGACCTGGACTTATAATCAACCATTAAGATCCTCTTATGTTAACATTCAAGTAATGTGCATACTCTTGGTAGTGTGACTTGAGGAATCACGCTAGCCTTCAAGGTTATGGACTATGTCCTAACCTTATATAACCTTTGTGACCTGTGTGGTCCTGGCTTAAAAGCCTTTGTGATCTGTGTGATCCCGGCTAGTATCACCAGTGCGGTGATAAAACATCTATTAGAGATGTATTAAAATATAATCTTTGTGATCTATTTTGATCCCGGTTACATATCCTTTGTGACCTGTGTGGTCCCGACTTAAAAGCCTTTGTGATCTGTGTGATCCCGGCTAGTATCACAAGTGCGGTGATAAAACATCCATTAGAGATGTATTAAAATATAACTTTTGTGATCTATTTTGATCCCGGTTATATAGCCTTTGTGACCTGTGTGGTCCCGGCTTAAAAGCCTTTGTGATCTGTGTGATCCCGGCTAGTATCACCAGTGCGGTAATAAAATATCCATTAGAGATGTATTAAAATATAACTTTTGTGATCTATTTTGATCCCGGTTATATAGCCTTTGTGACCTGTGTGGTCCCGACTTAAAAGCCTTTGTGATCTGTGTGATCCCGGCTAGTATCACCAGTGCGGTGATAAAATATCCATTAGAGATGTATTAAAATATAACCTTTGTGATCTATTTTGATCCCGGTTATATAGCCTTTGTGACCTGTGTGGTCCCGGCTTAAAAGCCTTGTGATCTGTGTGATCCCGGCTAGTATCACCATTGTGTGATAAAACATCCTTTAGAGATGTATTAAAATATAATCTTTGTGATTTATTTGATCCCGGTTATATAGCCCTTGTGATCTGTATGATCCCAGCATAAAAGCCTTTGTGATCCGTGTGATCCCGGCTAGTATCATCAGTGTGATGATAATCAAACATCCATTAGTGATGTATCACCCTTTCGGTTAAAATCTATTCTTTAAAGCCCATGTGATCTATTCAATCCCGACTACTATCATCAGTGCGATGATAATTATCCATTAGCGATATTGTGCCTATGTGCCCTATTATATGTCCATTAGTGACAGGCCTAAGTGCCATATATATATTATGTCCAATGTGACCGGCCAATGTGCCCAATTAATATGTCCATTAAGGGACATGCTTATGACCTACGTATAATTGTCTATATGACAAATGATAGTTTTGACATTGCGATCCCCTGTCTAATAATATATGGACTTCGTCCAAATTGTAATTTGCCTATGACGGTCCTATTAAGACCTAGGCCAAATATAGATATGTTACGCCTAAGAGTTGTGATGTTATTCACACTAGTATAGGCTGTAACATCCGTCGAAAAACGGGTTTCCAAAACTTGCTTCGTTTATTAATCGCATATTTCAGTTATAATTTTCGTTGCGTATTTAATGTTCATATTAATTTTAAACGATACATAACCAATAACATTGTTAGAATTTTAAAACATAATTAATAAAAACAAAAAAAAATAGTGAATAAAAAAATAAATACCGCTGCCGGGTTTCGAACCCGGGTCAGCCGGTTCACTCAACAAACAACCATTTCACCACTCCGCCACTTGCCTACTTTGGATACTGAAACAATTAATATTTATAATAAAGCTCGAAATCAAATCCAGTAATCAGCGCGCCCAATCCGCAGTCGCTGGAAATACCGACGATTTCGCTAAATTTTGACTGTTCCCTTTGACTGAACGCGTGAATTAACTTCGGCATCGGTTAACCGATGTCTAATCCCCCAATTCAAGTCGTAACCGCCGGAGAAACATTGACCACGAATCAAGATCAAATTCGGACTCGATTCATTCTGTTTCTTCCTTATAAATACTCACCCAAGTCTCTGGTAATCTTTTCGCTCAAATCGCACCATTTCTCGAAGTCTTAGCACTCGCCGGAGACATTCTGCTTTCGCCGGACTTTCACCAGAAAACCGAGACTTACACCAAATCGGTAAATTTCTCGACTCTTTCGTTTTCAAACCATTGTTAGACATATATTAACTTCATTCCTTCAACCAGAATCGGTCTCAGACGACGTTGCCGGAAATTCCTGCACTCGCCGGAAAATCGCTGGAAATTCCGAAGTCACGCTGTGAATCGGTACAATCATCTAAACCCCCTGATAACCCTTGCTTAATAACTTAATTTCACAATTCGTCGATCAAAACTGTTAATTGATCCACTCAGACGGAATTCACAAATCAGAGCCGACGACCCTTGCCGGAAATCTGAGAAAAACATCCTGTTCGGTACATTCGATTCCGTAACTCTCTTTATCCATTACATTTCAATCAATTATATGTTAGACGAACGATTTAAACAAGAACAGTCGGACATCTTTGTCTGTGTCTTTATGAATAAAGAAGATGAAGTCGAACATTGTGTATAAGTTTAATTAAAACAGAATATTTAACCAGGTTAGAAACACAGTCCAGCGGTGGACTGTATGCAATCACACAGCGCACGTCACGAGTTCGAACCTTATAACGCACCGATTTTCAGAATTAAAAACAACCTTTTTAAAACTGAATCAGAACGGGTCACAGCATGTTTATAAGAATAATATAAACCGTAATTTAAACAAATTAGACACACAGCCCAACTGGTTGGGCTGTGCACATTCGAACCGAAGGACCCGAGTTCGACTCCGGGTCCCTGCAAGCGGTTCGGCCATTTTAAATCATTTTAATATTAACCCAATATAAATAACAATTAATTAGTTTATATATATAATTAAAACAGAGAATATTTCGGGTTAGACACGTAGCTCAGTTGGTAGAGCTGCGTGCACGCGTACGAGAGGTCACGGGTTCGAACCTCACTCAGCGCACAACATTTCCACAGTCCGACCAGTCAACGGTCCGGTCAACGGTCAACGGCCGGTCAACGGTCAAAAAGTCAAAATTTTTATTTTCTTTTTATATATTTATTTAATTTAAAATCAATTAAAAATACTTAAAAATAATATTTTTAAAATTAGGAAATGGCCTTAAACTCACAAAAATAAATCTAAAAATCCTATTAAGTTTGTTAATTAAAAGTATTAGTCTCAAATAAAATCCATTTATTTACCGAACCATTTCGTTATTATTTTAGGTTAGTTTTCCTCGTCGATCAAATCCCAAAACTCGTGCGCATCCAACATCATCAAAAGAACGCACCCAAGGTGAGTGAATCTCTACAAATTCCCCGTTTTAATCACGTTTTGGGGTGTATCATGTGTCGTACAATTACGTTATTATATAAATACAAACACTTGTACATTCATCATATCTGTGATCTAATGTGTATCAAATGTGTACAAATTGTTGTGTGAATTATGTTTAGTTTGGATTTATCATTTGAGTGCAAGCATTTCATTAGGCCCATCAGCTCCCCGTGGGATACGGGTTGAGTACAGGTGCCTCATTCGATCGGCTCCGTTTGATTGAGCCTTGATCTCACAGTCATCATCATTCATATCATATACTCATCCAATGTGGTTTGTTCTGTTATATACATACGCTTGCTCACATGTGATTTTTGCACAACTTTTCAATATTTAATACAACAAGAAATCAACAACAATGTTTTTAACAAGGTTCACTCGCCAACTTTTGTTGACCCAAAATTTCTCCCATTTTACACATGATACAGGTGATCCAGTTGAGGCAAGAAACGCATAGGAAGGCCTAGAAGAATAAATCAGTTTAATGCTTTGGATTGTCTTACTTAGTTTCAATTCCTTGTAATTGTTTGGATTTGATTTGAACATTTAAGTTGTAATTTGAATTTAATAAATATGAAACATTTTAGTAAATATCATGAGCTTTGGTGATAACCCAATTACGCCCCGACTCTTATTCCGCTGTGGGTCGGGGTCTGACAGATTGGTATCAGAGCCATGACTATAGGGATATAGGATAGGTTATTAGACCCTTAGAGCCTATACTATAGTTGATTGGAATTTTAAAATTTGTTTTTTTTTTGTGTTACATACAAAATTCATGATGTTTATATGATTTATGTTTATTGTTACATTCAATGTTATGCAAGCATGTTTATAAGTACATATTATTATACAATGCTCATCATGAATCATATCCTCATAACATACTATATCCATGAGAGCACACACCACACAATTCCTATGATTTTTGCAACGATTTTTGTATTTTCAAATCACATCAAAGTGAGTTCCCATGACGGGCATGTAGTAACTGGAAGGGTACGAGTACCGGTAGTCGAAACGTCCTGTCTAGGCTTGGCATTCGTATAAATCCAAAATAAAGGACCAGTTTGCCTACATGGGGACTAACGATGAGAGTACGAAGGACCTATTAGGCCAAAGCATGCTATACCAAACGTCGTGTGAGCTAACCCCACTTTGAGTTGTCATTGTGTCTATACCTGGACACCCTCCTACCATACATCTCGCAATCATATTTCATGGTTTTCATTCGGGTGATGCGAGTGTTAAACAGCCAACACCAATGTGAATCCTACTAAGCCAATAGTCATGGGGGCCCACATGACTATACAGGAGATGGTATGGGGGACATTGGAGGCCCAAACATGAGCAAACCCAAGACATCCTATGGATGTAGTTGCATTATTGATGATTATGTTATTTTTTTTATTTTTCTTAACGACACATGACACCTAAAAAGACTCCTTAAACTCACAATCTTCCTATGTATGTTCCTGTAGATGTCGGCTAGGCAGCTACGTGGAGGTAGAAAGTCAGGAAGGTCAAACGAACGCTTGGCCACCCAAATTGCAAAACAAATGGCCACGGTGCTTCCTGACATCGTAATTCAAGTCCAACAAGCTCTCACCGCGAATCCCATCAACCCTCCCAATCAAGAAGACCAGAACGTCGACAACCCTCCCTCCAAAAAGTGCTCCTACAAACACTTCAAGTCTTGCGATCCCCCGAAATATGAAGGGACCAAAGGTGTCACTGCTCTCCTCCACTGGTTTGAGGAAATGGAAAACACCTTCCTCAATTGCGATTGTCCCGAGGATCGCAAGGTATGTTACGCAACCGGGAGACTGTTTGGGGTAGCCCTTACCTGGTGGAATACAGAAAAGGGTAAGAGAGGAGTCGAAGATGCCATGGCTTTAACATGGGAAGAGCTAAGGGAAATAATGACAAGACGCTTCTGTCCAAGAAGCGAAATCAAGAAGTTGGAAGATGAATTCCACTCGTTAAAACAAAAGGAAGGAGATCATACTTCCTACAACAAAAGATTTCTTGAGCTGAACCAAATGATCCCCAACTTGTTCACCCCAGTGTACCGTTTAGTTGAACATTACATTCGAGGCCTCCCCTCGAAAATCCAAGATTCGGTTCTAAGCACTTCACCTGCAACACTCGAAGCCGCAATGGAATTAGCCACATAACTCACCGAGAATCGCATCCGAAATGGCAAATTCAAGGATGAGAAAAAGAAAGCCCCCATTGAGGCCCAAACTTTAAACCATTCCACCTCCTCTTCAAAATTTCCTGGTAAGAGGAAACGAAACAACAGAAATTTTGCTGTCACACAAACAAACCCTCCACTCACTGCCGCACCAATCACCCAAGTTGCTCCCTCAGCTGCACCATATTAAAAGCCATACTCCGGCCCATACCCAAAATGCAACCATTGTCAATACCATCACCTTCCTGAACACCCCTGCCAACATTGCACCAGCTGTGGCCGTGCGGGTCACACCATCCAAACCTGTCGTACACTTCAGCGAATGAACCGCAATCAACCCTCAACCCAAACCCACCATCAGATAGTGGGTCAAGCCCAACAACCTTTACTCCTACCACCTGTCCAACATGTAGCCCAATCCTACTACCAACCCAACTACCCCATGATGCAACCTATGCGGGCTTGTTACAACTGTGGAGACCCGAACCACTTCAGGAACACCTGTCCACGCTTGGTGAACATCATCCATGCCCAAGCTCAAGCAAATCCGGTAAACCAAGCTAACCAAGCTCCTCCACCTGCTAGAGGAAGAGCTTTCAACATCAACGCCAACCAAGCTAGGGCGGACAACAACGTGGTTAACGGTACGTTTCTCATCAATGGTAGTTATGCATCCATGTTATTCGATACTGGCGCGGATAAGAGTTTTGTGTCCTTAGAATTTGAACCTATCCTCAACCAAACTCCTAACAACCTCATGGAATCTCTAACGGTGGAAGTTGCTGACGGAAAACCAGTCTCATTAAACTCTATTATATGAAATTGTACCCTCACTCTAAACGATCACGATTTTCCAGTTGACCTCATTCCTATGAAGTTGGGAAGTTTCGACATTATAATCGGTATGGACTGGCTCAGCCAACATCATGCTGAAGTTGTATGCCACGAAAAGTTCATTTGCATTCCTCTTGCAAACGGTCAGACCCTACGAATCTTTGGAGAAACCCCTTCGAAAGGACTCAAATTAATGTCCTGTCTTCAAGCCCAAAAATATCTCCGCAAGAACTATGTCGCATTCCTAACTCACGTCGTCAAAAAGGGAACCAAGGGAGAAGAAACTCGAAGACATCCCAGTAGTAAAAGATTTTCCGCAAGTTTTTCCTGACGACATTTCAGGACTTCCTCCCGTGAGAGAAGTCGAATTCCGCATTGATCTTATACCTGGCGCTACACTAGTTGCAAAATCTCCTTATAGGTTAGCCCCATCCGAAATGCAAGAGCTTGCCAGTCAACTGCAAGAGCTGACTGACAAAAGATTCATACGTCCTATCTCATCGCCTTGGGTGCACCTGTCCTTTTTGTGAAGAAGAAAGATAGAACGTTCCGCATGTGTATCGACTACAGAGAACTCAACAAGTTAACGGTCAAGAACCGCTACCCATTACCTCGCATCGATGACCTTCTAGACCAACTTCAAGGCGCCACCTGTTTTTCAAAAATCGACCTTCGTTCTGGTTATCATCAACTCAGAGTACATGAAGAAGACGTCCCAAAGACCGCCTTCCGAACTCGTTATGGTCATTACGAATTCATGGTCATGCCATTTGGTTTAACCAACGCTCCAGCTGTCTTCATGGATCTAATGAATAGGGTATGCAAACCCTACCTCGACCGCTTTGTCATAGTCTTCATCGACGACATCCTCATCTACTCAAAGTCTAAATCCGATCATGAACGACACCTTAGGCTCATCCTTACACTCTTAAGGACTGAAAAGCTCTACGCTAAGTTCTCCAAATGCGAATTATGGTTAAGAGAAGTACAATTCCTTGGACACGTCGTCAATGACAAGGGAATACATGTCGACCCTTCAAAGATCAAGGCAGTACAGGAATGGCAAGCGCCACGTACCCCTACCGAAGTAAGATCATTTCTTGGTTTGGCTGGTTACTACCACCGCTTCATTGCCAATTTCCCCCGTATTGCTGTACCACTCACGGCTTTGACTCATAAAGGAAAACCCTTCATGTGGGGACCTAAACAAGAAGAAGCCTTCCAAACCCTTAAGCAAAAGCTTTGTGACGCACCTATCCTCACACTTCCTGAAGGTTGCGATGACTTTGTGTATATTGCGACGCATCAGGGCAAGGGTTAGGCTGTGTATTAAGGCAAAGAGGAAAAGTGATAGCCTATGCTTCTAGGCAACTCAAAGTTCATGAGAAGAACTACACCACCCATGACCTGGAACTTGGAGCCGTTGTATTCGCTCTCAAGATATGGAGACATTACCTCTACGGTACCAAGTGTAAAATATACACTGACCACAAGAGTCTCCAACATATCTTCAATCAAAAGGAGTTGAATATGAGGCAACGAAGATGGGTCGAACTTCTTAACGACTACGACTGTGAAATTCGGTATCATCCTGGCAAGGCAAACGTGGTGGCCGATGCGCTCAGTCGAAAAGGTTATGCGAACTCCACTCATCTTTTATGTTCGCAAATCATAACCGACATCAAAGATCGAATCCGAGAAGCCCAACATGTTTCTGTAACAGAAAATGACGTACGCGATGAGCTGTCTTGTGGAGCGGAACTTAAAATCGAAACCAAATCCGACGGTATTCTATATTATTTAAATCGCATATGGATTCCTGATCGCGACAACCTTCGTGATTTCCTCACGAATGAGGCGCATAAAACACGGTACTATGTACACCCAGGAGCCGACAAGATGTATCAAGACCTACGATACACCTACTGGTGGCCTGGCATGAAAAAGGATATCGCTGTCTTTGTTTCCAAGTGCCTTACCTGTTCCAAAGTAAAAGCTGAACATCAAAGACCTTCAGGACTTCTAACCCAACCTGAAATACCTGTATGGAAGTGGGAAAACATAACCATGGACTTCATTACCGGGTTACCTCGCACCTCCAGTGGGTATGACACCATATGGGTAATCATTGATCGTCTTACAAAATCAGCTCACTTCATCCCGATTCGCGAGGACTTCAAAAATGAAAAGTTAGCTCGTATCTACATCAGCGAAATCGTAAGCCGTCATGGTGTACCTATAAGCATCATTTCAGACCGTGATGGTCATTTCACTTCACGAACATGGCAAGCCGTACAAGCCGCCTTGGGTACGCGATTAGACCTCAGTACCGCTTTTCATCCACAAACTGATGGACAATCTGAACGCACCATCCAAACTCTTGAAGACATGCTTCGAGCATGTGTCATAGAATTCAAGGGAAATAACAATAGTTATCACTCAAGTATCGGCATGGCTCCTTTCAAAGCTTTATACGGTCGTAAGTGCCGATCTCCAGTATGCTGGCACGAAATTGGGGAAGCTCAAATCACCGGTCCAGAATTAATTCAAGAAACAACAGACAAGATCCATCAAATTCGAAACAATCTTCTAGCGGCACAAAGTCATCAAAAGAGTTATGCAGACAAACGACGAAAGCCCTTGGAATTTAACATTGGTGATTAAGTACTTCTAAAAGTATCACCGTGGAAGGGAGTAGTTCGTTTTGGCCAGAAGGGCAAGCTAGCACCACGCTACGTAGGACCTTTCAAGATACTCGAAAGAGTAGGACCTGTAGCATACAAGCTTGACCTACCAGAAGAACTCAACAGAATTCACCTCACATTCCACGTATCAAACTTAAAGAAGTGCCTCGCCGATGAAAACCTCCATATTCCCCTAGAAGATATTCAGATCGATGAATCTATGCACTTCATTGAAAGACCAGTAGAGATCATGGACTTCGGAGAAAAACATTTAAGACGGAGTCGTATTCCAATTGTTAGGGTACGCTGGGAGTCGAAATGAGGACCTGAGTTTACTTGGGAACGTGAAGACTCAATGCGCGAAAAATACCCGCATCTTTTTCCTGTTACCACTACTACTTAAATTTCGGGACGAAATTTCTAAAAGTAGGGGATACTGTAACATTCGTCGAAAAACGGGTTTCCAAAACCCGCTTCGTTTATTAATCGCATATTTCAGTTATAATTTTCGTTGCGTATTTAATGTTCATATTAATTTTAAACGATACATAACCAATAAACATTGTTAGAATTTTAAAACATAATTAATAAAAACAAAAAAAATAGTGAATAAAAAAATAAATACCGCTGCCGGGTTTCGAACCCGGGTCAGCCGGTTCACTCAACAAACAACCATTTCACCACTCCGCCACTTGCCTACTTTGGGAATAATACTGAAACAATTAATATTTATAATAAAGCTCGAAATCAAATCCAGTAATCAGCGCGCCCAATCTGCAGTCGCCGGAAATACCGACGATTTCGGTAAATTTCGATCGTTCCCTTTGACTGAACGCGTGAATTAACTTCGGCATCAGTTATAACCGATGTCTAATCCCCCAATTCAAGTCGTAACCACCGGAGAAACATTGACCACGAATCAAGATCAAATTCGGACTCGATTCATTCTGTTTCTTCCTTATAAATACTCACCCAAGTCTCTGGTAATCTTTTCGCTCAAAATCGCACCATTTCTCGAAGTCTTAGCACTCGCCGGAGACATTCTGCTTTCGCCGGACTTTCACCGGAAAACCAAGACTTACACCAAATCGGTATTTTTCTCGACTCTTTCGTTTTCAAACCATTGTTAGACATATATTAACTTCATTCCTTCAACCAGAATCGGTCTCAGACGACGTTGCCGGAAATTCCTGCACTCGCCGGAAAATCGCTGGAAATTCCGAAGTCACGCTGTGAATCGGTACAATCATCTAAACCCCCTGATAACCCTTGCTTAATAACTTAATTTCACAATTCGTCGATCAAAACTGTTAATTGATCCACTCAGACGGAATTCACAAATCAGAGCCGACGACCCTTGCCGGAAATCTGAGAAAAACATCCTGTTCGGTACATTCGATTCCGTAACTCTCTTTATCCATTACATTTCAATCAACTATATGTTAGACGAACGATTTAAACAAGAACAGTCGGACATCTTTGTCTATGTCTTTATGAATGAAGAAGATGAAGTCGAACATTGTGTATAAGTTTAATTAAAACAGAATATTTAACCAGGTTAGACACACAGTCCAGCGGTGGACTGTGTGCAATCACACAGCGCATGTCACGAGTTCGAACCTTATAAGGCACCGATTTTCAGAATTAAAAACAACCTTTTTAAAACTGAATCAGAACGGGTCACAGCATGTTTATAAGAATAATATAAACCGTAATTTAAACAAATTAGACACACAGCCCAACTGGTTGGGCTGTGCGCATTAGAACCGAAGGACCCGAGTTCGACTCCGGGTCCCTGCAAGCGGTTCGGCCATTTTAAATCATTTTAATATTAACCCAATATAAATAACAATTAATTAGTATATATATAATTAAAACAGAGAATATTTCGGGTTAGACACGTAGCTCAGTTGGTAGAGCTGCGTGCACGCGTACGAGAGGTCCCGGGTTCGAACCTCACTCAGCGCACAACATTTCCACAGTCCGACCGGTCAACGGTTCGGTCAACGGCCGGTCAACGGTCAAAAAGTCAAAATTTTTATTTTCTTTTTATATATTTATTTAATTTAAAAATTAATTAAAAATACTTAAAAATAATATTTTTAAAATTAGGAAATGGCCTTAAACTCACAAAAATCAATCTAAAAATCCTATTAAGTTTGTTAATTAAAAGTATTAGTCTCAAATAAAATCCATTTATTTACCGAACCATTTCGATATTATTTTAGGTTAGTTTTCCTCGTCGATCAAATCCCAAAACTCGTGCGCATCCAACATCATCAAAAGAACGCACCCAAGGTGAGTGAATCTCTACAAATTCCCCGTTTTAATCACGTTTTGGGGTGTATCATGTGTAGTACAATTATGTTATTATATAAATACAAACACTTGTGCATTCATCATATCTGTGATCTAATGTGTATCAAATGAGTACAAATTGTTATGTGAATTATGTTTAGTTTGGATTCATCATTTTCAGTGCAAGCATTTCATTAGGCCCATCAGCTCCCTGTGGGATACGGGTTGAGTACAGGTGCCTCATTCGATCGGCTCCGTTTGATTGAGCCTTGATCTCACATACATCATCATTCATGTCATACGATCGGCTCCGTTTGATTGAGCCTTGATCTCACAGTCATCATCATTCATATCATATACTCATCCAATGTGGCTTGTGTTCTGTTATATACATACGTTTGCTCACATGTGAATTTTGCACAACTTTTCAATATTTAATACAACAAGAAATCAACAACAATGTTTTTAACAAGGTTCACTCGCCAACTTTTGTTGACCCAAAATTTCCCCCGTTTTACACATGATACAGGTGATCCAGTTGAGGCAAGAAACGCATAGGAATGCCTAGAAGAATAAATCAGTTTAATGCTTTGGTTTGTCTTACTTAGTTTCATTTCCTTGTAATTGTTTGGATTTGATTTGAACATTTAAGTTGTAATTTGAATTTAATAAATATGAAACATTTTAGTAAACATCATGAGCTTTGGTGATAACCCAATTACGCCCCGACTCTTATTCCGCTGCGGGTCGGGGTGTGACATAGGCAGTGGATTTTCTTATATCCAATGTTTAAAAGCCGATATGGTTATTATTCCATGGCTAAGAGAAATTTTATTTGGTATATAGAATCAAAGCTTTGAAGAATGGCTAATTTTAATGAGGCACAAAGTAGCCATCGGAACGTTAAAGACGCTGAAAATATAACCATAAATAATGATAATGATTTCCAAGCTCGCATTGATGCGACTGTGGAAAGGGCCATGAGTAAGGCAATAGAAAGGCTAAGAGAGCCGAGTGCCATCGCTCTAGACCCCTATCTATTCCACCATCTTCAGCTCATAAATAGAGCTCTGTTCACTCTTCAAATGCAAAAAGTGAACCAAGGATAGCAGACTTTGCTGATAGGTCTGGTTCTGATAAAGACGAGTGCACCTATAAATACTTTGTCTCCTGTAAACCCCAAGACTTTAATGGGGAAAAAGGAGCCGTAGAAGCCTTAAATTGGCTGGATGAGATGGAGACTATAGTAGACATCAGCGGCTGTGCTGAAAAGGATGTGGTCAAGTACGTATCACAGTCCTTTAAGGGCGATGCCCTAACATGGTGGAAGGACATGATTCAGTCAACAGGTAAGGTATACCTGTATAATCTGGGATGGTCCAAGTTTATGGACCTTGTAAAGGAAACTTACTGCTTAACCCATGAGGTGGAGAAAATAGAGACAGACTTCTTGTCTCTTTCCATGAAAAACCTAGATTGTCGGAAATATGTTTCGATTTCAATTCCCTATCTAGGTTAGTTTCCTATTTAATTACGCCTGAATCCAAATGCATTGTGCGTTTTATAAATGGATTAGCGCCCAAGATTAAGGGCATGGTAAAAGGCTGCTCAGCCTAGTACCTATAGGTCTGCTGTTAACCTATCTCTCTCCCTCACCCTTGATATAGTGAGGCAGAAGTCAGTCAAGCCTGAAACTGACTGGAAAAGGAAGAGAGAGGAAGACAACTCCCATAGATTTAATAAGAAAAATAAAGGGAGGTTCGGGTTCAAAGGGAACCAAAGCAAGTCGGCTGTGATGCCATTCTGTAAGACTTGCAACCGAAGACACTGGGGACAGTGTAATCCTGACCCACAAGCTAGACCTTGTGGCATATGTAAAAGAAGGGGGCATAAGACACAAGATTGTAGAGACCTTAAAGATGCTATATGCTATATCTGCCATGAAAAAGGGCACATTGCAAGTAATTGCCCTAAGAATTTGAGGAATAATAATCCAAAGCCTAGAGAGTTCAAGAAGGGTAATGCACGCGCCTTTCGGCTAACTGCTAAGGTAGCTGTTAATGACAATAACGTATTAACAGGTACTTTCCCCATTAATGATATTTATGCTAGAGTTCTTTTCTATTCGGGTGCGGATAAATCATTTGTTGATCATAAGTTTAGTAAACTATTAAATTTACCCATAAGTAGATAAAATTTATGAGATAGAACTCGCCGATGGAACCTTAGAAACTGCTTCTTCCATTCTTGATGGATGCTCTATATCCATTAAGAATCATTCCATCCCTATCTCTCTTTTGCCAATGAAATTGGCGGGGTTCGATGTTGTCTTAGGCATGGATTGGTTGTCTCATAACCAAGCCCACATTGCCTGCGATAAAAGCTCATCAAGATTAAGACCCCATATGGTGAAACGATCACCATCTTTGGTGACTCACACTATGGACTGCCAGACAAAGTGTCATTATTTAAGGCATCCAAGTGTTTGAGAAAAGGTTGTGTCGTCTACATGGCACAAGTAACCATCAATGAGCCTAAACCAAGTACTGAAGACTTACCAGTTATCTCGGAGTATCCCGATGTTTTCCCTGAAGAATTACCAGGCCTACCCCCAGATAGACAAGTGGAGTTCAGAATAGATATCATACCAGGAGCAACACCCGTAGTAAGAGCTCCATATAGGCTAGCTCCAACCGAAATGAATGAGCTAAGATTTCAGCTAGATGAACTCTTAGAGAAAGGCTTTATTCAGCCTAGTTCCTCACCTTGGGGAGCTCCTATCCTTTTTGTGAAGAAGAAAGACAGTTTGATGCGAATGTGCATCGAATACCGGGAGCTGAACAAGCTAACCATTAAGAATAGATATCCTCTGCCCAGGATCGATGACTTATTCGATCAGCTTTAAGGGGCTAGTTATTTTTCTAAGATAGATTTGAGATCAGGTATCATCAACTGAAGGTTTAAGATGAAGATGTTCCTAAGACAGCCTTCAGGACCCGTTATGGTCATTTTGAGTTTTTGGTGATGCCTTTTGGGCTCACAAATGCACCAGCAGCATTCATGGATCTCATGAATAGAGTCTGCAAGCCATATTTTGATAAGTTTTGTCATTGTCTTCATAGACGACATACTTATCTATTCTCGTAATCAAAGGGATCATGAGAAACATCTTCGGTGCATCCTAGAATTATTAAGGCAGGAGAAACTTTATCCAAAGTTCTCTAAATGCGAATTTTGGCTTAGAGAAGTCCAAGTTCTTGGACACGTTGTAAGTGAGTGTCACACCCTCAACTTCCACTTGCGGAGTTTTACCGCGAGGCGTGTGATCAAACCGGAATCTCAGACACTAGTAATATCGTATGATTTATTTAAACATTTTCCAAAAACATTTGTTTAACCATTCGTAGTCATTTTCCAAATATCTTAGTTTCAAAGTTTAGCGGAAGCATTAGTTTCAAAGTTTTAGCGGAAGCATTAGTTTCAAAGTTTTAGCGGAAGCATTAGAGTGAAGTAAAGTATCGGGCGCCAACATAAATGCCAAAACCAAAAATCCCAAACATTGTTCATAAATAAGACTCGATAAAAATGTCTTGATCAAATGCAAGTGAGTTCACCTAGCGCTCCTAGCGTCCTGAGAAACATGTAAAGAAACAAGTGTCAACATTAAAGAAGAGTGAGTTCACAGGTTTTTATAAGTTCACAAGTTTGGTTTAAAAGTTTGTTTTCCCCGTTATCCCTAACCCGGGATACCGATATAGTTCCATTATTCCTAACCCGGAATAATAATGTTGGTTTGTAACTAAGTTCAATATTAACATGTAGGCAGCGAGCCTAAAGTTACGTCACATAAGAGTTCGCGATCGAAGCTGACTGTTGTTGTCTCAGTGTTGCCAAGTCTATCACTGACCATGGCGAAAGTTAGGCCAAATTAATCACCCGTTGACCATACCCGGTCGGCTAGCGCGACTAGCTCGGGTGGGCTTGTCGGGCCCAGTAGTACTACCATAATTTCCCCACTATCTAACCCAATACTAACGATCCGAGAGTTGGTTGAGGACTTCCGTGATAAAGCTACTTAGTGACCATAACGTACATTAACATTAACTTAGTTACCGAATAGTTTAACGATATTAATTTCGCATAACGTAAAAGATAGAGTTTTAGAGCGTATACATGTTTCTTCCCCTGTTGTTCAAAACCGGATAAAATAGGGGCCGTGAACTCACCTTAAATTTCTCGGTTAGAATAACGCAAAAGAAGCAAATGATGGAACCGATAATCACGTCCTAACATGACAACCGATTTAAAGTTAGTGTGTGAACACACTGACACAAAATCCTAAGCATAACTAACACACAGTACGACACACGCAACAACCAATTCGAAACCAAAATCATGCATGCAAAATATCACCATACAAAATAATAATCAAACTAACTTGTCATAAACAGAGGTTAACTCATACAACACTTAGGTACACACAAACGCAAGTTATCATGTTTCAGCTTGTACGCTCATAACTGGGCTGTTTTCGAGGATTTTTATAAAATAGTTCCAACGTTCCAAAAATTCCAATTTTTTTACAGGTGTCAACTAAAGTGTAGAATTTTATGTAAAATTTTCAAGTCCTAACGCTTTACCAATTATTTATAAACATTTATATACTAGGCTGCAGTCAGATTCGTCGCTTTCTGACTTCAGTCCACGAGAACAATTATTTAAAAATCATCGTTCATCCAATCAACAAAATTCCATTGGGAGATTTCCGGAAATTCCCGTCTCCAGTTACTGTAAAAATTTTGTGACCTAACCCCCTACAGATTATGAGATCCGACTTGATAAACAACCAGCAAATTCTGCAGAATTTACGCAGCTTCAGCTGCTGCACTAAATGACCACTTAAAAATAGCAAACGACCTCAGAAAAATATGAATTTGGGGCCATTAGAAGCTTTTTTAAAAAATACACGTTTTAGGCTTTAGAAAATCCACTTTTCGACAGATAATGATCAGGTTACAGCCAATTGAAGTTGGCTGTAAATGTCATTCAGCAAACTGTTTTCGACTTTTATCGCATTAGAACATGCTTAAATGATCATGACGCTTAGTAATAATGATTAACAACAGGTTTATTTGTCAAATATCATCATGTATATCAATATTCATGCAAACTCTAATTATATAACATGATCTTTATCGCTAAAACGCAGCCTATAATTTTAGTATTCAACATAACATCACAATCGCAAAGATTCGCACATTCATCCGAACTATCATAATTCACAACATTTTTTCATACTAATAATCCTACCATTACACATAATCATGACAAGATTACACAAACCCTAATGTGAATCGCAAACCAATTAAACCCTAACCTTGAAACGATGATGATTAGCGAACCGGGATAAGATTGGAATCAATCCGGAAGTCGGAGCTTGTGCAATCGTGAGGGGGGGGGGGCTGCCGTTGGTCTTCTCTTAGAGACTAGGGTTTTGTTGTTTTTTTTTTTAAACATCTCATGCATACATACCTTTATATATAACAAGGGAAAGGGGAGGGGGGAGGGGGGGGCGCGACCGCAATAAGGGGGGGGGGGGTTGGGTTAAGTGGCTTGGGCCTCAAGTTTAGGTTATTTCCTTGGGCCACAAGGAGGTGAGGTCGACACGTTTCGCGGCTCGGTTCGGTTCGGCTATTTATTTATTATTTTTTATAACTAATAATCGCGAAATCAAGGCGTGATACAATAATCTACAAAATCTACAAACGTCTAATAACACATAGCACGTAATTCACCCAATAGATTCACAAAGTTAGCGTAGTTATTGCGAGCGTGTAATTTAATTCTCCGAATTAAATCAACGTAGGAATGAATAACCGTAAAGTAGCGCGTTTAAGATACCTGAAAAGCCGGGATGTCACATTATCCCCATGTTGAAAGAATTTTTGTCCCGAAAATTGAGTAAACACGGTTTAGAATGCAACGCACAAAGATTCAGTTTGTTAGTAATGGGGTACAAGTAATTCCCAGGCTGTCACATCGTCCCCATGTTGAAAGAATTTCGTCCCGAAATTTAGTTGGTGGTAACGTCAGATTGCTGCTCAGCTGCAAAAAGGTGTGTGTATTTGCTTTTCATTTGGTCCTCTCTTTCCCACATGAACTCCGGTCCACGCTTAGAGTCCCAACGAACCTTGACAATTGGTATCTTGTTGTGCCTTCGAGTCTTAATCTCACGATCCATGATCTCGATAGGTTGTTCCACAAAATGCAATTGCTCATCCGCTTGAATCTCATCCAATGGGTTGACTAGGGTCTCATCTGATAGGCACTTCTTCAGATTGGATATGTGGAAAACGTTGTGAACTCCACTGAGTTCGGTAGGAAGGTCTAACTGATAAGCTACGGGCCCGATACGCTTCGAAATCACAAATGGGCCTACGTATCATGGATTTAGTTTGCCTCGTTTTCTGAAATGAATTACGCCCTTCCAGGGTGACACTTTCAGTAGGACGCGGTCACCTACTTGAAATTCGAGCGGTTTGCGTCGTTGATCAGCGTAGCTTTTCTGTCGGTCTCGTGCCGCTGCCATGCGGTTTCTGATTTGCACAATCTTTTCAGTAGCCTCAGGTATCAACTCAGGACCTGTGGTTTACTGTCACCGACTTCTGCCCAACAGACCGGTGATCTACATTTGCGACCGTACAATGCTTCAAACGGTGCTGCCTGAATACTCGTATGGTAACTGTTGTTATATGAGAATTCCACAAAAGGTAGATGGATTTCCCAACTGTTCCCGAAGTCTACCACGCATGCCCTAAGCATGTCCTCCAGGGTCTGAATGGTCCTTTCACTTTGACCATCCGTCTGAGGGTGGTAAGTTGTGCTCATATCTAAGCGTGTACCCAACGCTTTCTTAAGTGTCTGCCAAAAGTTGGACGTGAAACGAGCATCTCTGTCTGAAATGATGGACGTTGGCACTCCGTGTCGAGAAACTACTTCCTTAATGTAGATGCGAGTCAACTTATCCATCTTGTCTGTTTCTTTGGTCGCTAGGAAGTGTGCAGACTTAGTTAGACGATCCACGATTACCAAGATGGTATCGCAGCCACCCGGAGTTCGCGGGAGTTTAGTGATAAAGTCCATCGAGATCTGATCCCATTTCCACACTGGGATCTCAGGTTGTTGAAGTAACCCTGATGGCTTCTGGTATTCCACCTTGACTTTCGCACAAGTCAAACACTTGCTCACGTAGGTGGCTATATCCGCTTTCATGTTGGGCCACCAGTAAGCGGCTTTAAGGTCTTGATACATCTTATCTGAACCAGGATGGACAGGGTATCGGGATTTGTCAGCTTCATCCATAACTAGCTTCTTGAGGTCTCCGTAGAGAGGTACCCATATACGACTCATGAAATACCGGGCACCATTGGGTTTCACTTCCGAATCACGTTCCATCTTTCCCACAGATTCGGCTTTGATGTTTTCTTCCTTAACTGCTTCTAGCTGCGCGTTGCGTATCTGCTCGGGTAACCCAGAATGAATTGTGAACTGTAGTGCTCGTACCCGACGAGGTTTCAAGTGCTCCTTCCTACTGAGGGCATCAGCTACCACGTTAGCTTTACCCGGGTGATACCGAATGGCACATTCATAATCGTTCAGGAGTTCGACCCAGCGACACTGTCTCATGTTCAACTCTTTCTGGTCGAAAATATGTTGGAGGCTCTTGTGATCCGTGTAAATTGTGCACCTTGTTCCATATAGATAGTGTCTCCAAATCTTAAGTGCAAACACAACTGCTCCCAATTCCAGGTCATGTGTCGTGTAGTTCTTCTCGTGAACCTTCAACTGTCGGGATGCATATGCAATGACCTTATCACGTTGCATGAGTACACATCCCAATCGCTGAATGGAAGCATCACAATATACCACAAAATCATCTATCCCCTCTAGCAAGGACAAAATGGGCGCACTGCAAAGCTTCTATTTCAGCAATTGAAATGCTGCTTCCTGTTTGTCACCCCAAGCATACTTAGTGCCCTTCTGAGTCAGAGTGGTAAGCGGTTGTGTGATCTTTGAAAATCCCTCGATGAAACGTCTATAGTAGCCAGCCAAACCCAAAAATTGGCGGATCTCTGTCGGTGTCCTGGGTGCTTCCCAGTTCTTGATAGCATCGATCTTGGCGGGATCAACGTGTATACCCTTTTCATTCACGATATGCCCGAGGAACTGAACTTCCCGAATCCAGAAATCACACTTCGAAAACTTGGCATATAGTTTCTCCTGTTGAAGTAGTTCCAGCAATAATCGTAGATGCTCAGCACGTTCTTCTTCACCCTTAGAGTAGACGAGTATATCATCGATGAACACGATGACAAACTTGTCGAGATACGGCTTACACACGCGGTTCATGAGGTCCATGAACACCGCGGGTGCATTGGTGAGACCGAAGGGCATGACCAAGAACTCATAATGGCCATACCGAGTGCGAAATGCCGTCTTGGAGATATCCTCCTCCCTGACGCGTAACTGGTGATAACCGGACCGTAGATCAATCTTGGAGTAGTAGCTTGACCCTTGAAGCTGGTCGAAAAGATCGTCGATGCGAGGTAATGGGTATCGGTTCTTGACGGTAACCTTATTGCGTTCCCTGTAGTCGATGCACATGCGGAAGGTCCCGTCCTTCTTCTTGACAAAAAGGACCGGAGCTTCCAATGGCGAAGTACTGGGTCGGATAAATCCTTTTTCCAACAATTCCCGAAGTTGGGTAGACAGCTCTTGCAGCTCTGCTAGAGCTAAGCGGTACGGGGCCTTGGTGATAGGAGTCGCATGGTTCGCCAATTCGATTTCAAACTCCACTTGTCGATGTGGTGGAAGACCAGGTAACTCCTCTGGAAACACATCGGGAAAGTCACGGACGACGGGGATATCTTCAATCCGCTTCTCGTCCTTAGGCTGCTTAGTGACCAGTGCAAGCAAAGCATAGGAGTTCTTTGTCCGAAGATACTTCTGAGCTTGCATGTAAAAGATGATGTTTGTGACGGCGCCTGCCTTCTCGCCTTGCACCATCAAGACTTCGTCATTAGAGAGCGGAATACGGATAGCTTTCTCAAAACAGAGAACTTCAGCTCGAACGTCGGATAGCCAGTCCATTCCGGCTACTACGTCAAAACTACCCAGGGTAGTTGTCATCAGATCAATGGTAAAGGTGTGACCCGCGAGTTTAAGTTGACAGCCGGTTACTAAATGGGTCACATCTACAGATTTACCATTGGCTAGTTCTATGACGTAAGGGGTCTCTAGGGGTTTAGGCGTGAGATTTAGGTCCTTCCTAAAAGACTCAGATATAAAACTCTTATCCGCACCCGTATCAAAAAGTACAGTAGCAAAATGATCGTTAAGGGGAAACTTACCGGTGACCACGTTCGAGTCGTTTCTTGCCTCTCCACGACCCAGCGTGAATGCACGACCTTTGGCACCTCCTGTGCCACCATTTCCATTGTTGTTATTGTTGTTGTTGTTGTTGTTGTGGTTGTTCCCACCATTTTTGTTGTTGCGAAGCTGCGGGCAGTCCCGCTTGAAATGGGCAGTGCTACGGCACTGATAGCATCCCCGGTTATTACCTTGCTGTTGACCCTGGTGCTGATTCTGATTTTGTCGAGACATGATTTCCCCGCGACAATCCCTTGCCGCGTGTCCCGCTTTTCCACATCTTTGGCAGCGATTTCCGGCGCAAGGGCCGTGATGATGGAGGTTACAACGGTTACATTGCGACTTTCAACCCGCATAGCCGCTCGAGTTCTGGGCGTAGTTGGCAGACTGATTGTTGTGACCCCGATTGTTGTTGAAATTGTTGGACCGCTTCTGGTTTCCTTGTTGTGGCTAGGCTGACGAAGACTGTCGAGCAGGTGAGTCTTCAAATTTTCTTTTGTTATCAGGGACAACTTCCGTTGCACCATGAGGTGGCGACTTCCTTTGCTTCACCGCCTTATCGGTGAGTTTATGCGCCAGCCTAATCGCTTGATGCTCCGTCGTAGGGTTGCTAGATATTACCATGCCCTGGATCTCAGGGACCAGACCCCAAGATAAAACTCAAGTCGTTTTTCGACGGTGTTAGCCAGATCGGGACATAGGAACACCAGATCATGATGTTTTGCTGTGTACGCTTCAATTTCAGACCCTACCATCTTGTGGTTCCATAACGCTTGCTCCAACTACTGAACTCTGTCCCGCGGACAGTATTCCTCCTTGATTAGGGCCTTAAACTTGGTCCAGGCCATTGCGTTCGCCGCAACAAGTCCACGCGTTTGGACTTGTGCGTTCCACCAGGTTAATGCCCCATCTTCCAACGTTGAGGCAGCATACTTGACCTTATTGGATTTAAGGCAATTGCACATCTCGAACACCGATTCAGACTTTTCAATCCAACGGACCAGTCCTATGGGTCCTTCAACACCCGTGAACTTGCTCGGTTTTGCATCGAGGAATATCTTGTAGGGGTTAAGACCCCCTCCTGAGGATAGAGGATAGGTAGTCAGCGAGAAAGTCTACTAGCCAAACTATTAGATTTTCCCATGAAAATTTAATAATGGTTACCTGGTGGTGGGTTTTGAACACCTGCCAGAGCAGCATTCACGTGTTCTTGGATTAATGCGGCCAGTTCTTCAGTTGACATGTTGATATTTCCGCGACGTCCAGTTGCCATTTCAGATCATCGCAAGACAACACAAATACACACGATAAGTATATATATCCAATATAGTTATCATATTCCACACTTCAATAATCACACAAGTTATGTCAACCCAACAAATTAAACAATCAAAAAGAACATTCGATTAAATAAATTGCAATGTCTCCCAAAATACCAACCAAACATCTCAGTTTAATTATAAAATTTTCAAGTTCAAACATAAGTGGAAACAAACAAACTAAAGGAAACAAAATGGGGATTGGCGAGACGAGTTAGTCTTCTACGTCTCCATCTCCCAAGTCGCTATCATTGCCGTCATCCTCTGCGGTGTTTTCAGCTTCAACAGCCGGGTCCTTTTCCGACTCTTCTTCCTCCAGATCCTCCTCCGGGTCTTCCTCTGGATCCTCCTCTAGGTCTTCCTCTGGATCCTCCTCTTCTTCCTCTACCGGCGCTGGGGGGGCCGGTGCTGGTGCGGGTACTGGGACAGGTGCTTGATTCTGCTCCAGTTCTTGAATCCTCCAACTGGACTCAAGAACTCTGTCTTCGAGCCAGTCAGCCCTCAGCTGCTCAGCACGAAGGTCCTTAGCTAAAATGTTTCGAACTCTCTTATTCTCATATTGCTCTTCCTCGAGCTTTCCAGTTTTAACAGTTAGTTGACGTATCATCCATCCTTGTGCTTCGATAGTCTCCTGCATTCTCTCTAGCTGTTCCTTTTGTTTCCTTAACTTATCCCTAAGTAGATCGTCCCCTACTCATGACGAGTTGACCGGTTCGACCTGTATAGCGGTGGTCGGACGGGAGGACGACTCCCCTCCTAGAGCGAGTCTTTTCCTAACAGCTGAGCGTGTCTCCACGCCACAAGGGTTCGACCATGGGTGCCTTCCCCGGCGCCCTTGATTGTCGAGATTTGTCGGATGATAATGATGACATTGCCTCCTGGGTTGGTGTAGTTAGTTACGAGTTGCGTGCATCACAATATACATATATATCTCACATAAAACAATTGTAGTATAACACATAACAAGATATCACAGTTCGGTGCCAACTAAGTCTAGTGTCGTGTAACAACTATAGTTTAGGTCTACTTTTAATGCAAACCTGGTTCTCTATAGCTAGAGGCTCTGATACCAATCTGTCACACCCTCAACTTCCACTTGCGGAGTTTTTACCGAGAGGCGTGTGATCAAACCGGAATCTCAGACACTAGTAATATCGAACGACTCTATATGATTTATTTAAACGTTTCCAAAAACATTTGTTTAACCATTCATAGTCATTTTCAAAATATCTTAGTTTCAAAGTTTAGTGGAAGCATTAGTTTCAAAGTTTTAGCGGAAGCATTAGTTTCAAAGTTTTAGCGGAAGCATTAGAGTAAAGTAAAGTAACGGGCGCCAACATAAACGCCAAAACCAAAAATCTCAAACATTGTTCGTAAATAAGACTCGATAAAAATGTCTTGATCAAATGCAAGTGAGTGCACCTAGCGCTCCTAGTGTCCTGAGAAACATGTAAAGAAACAAGTGTCAACATTAAAGAAGAGTGAGTTCACCGGTTTTTATAAGTTCACAAGTTCGGTTTAAAAGTTTGTTTTCCCCGTTATCCCTACCCGGGATAACAATATAGTTCCATTAGTCCTAACCCAGAATAATAGCGTTGGTTCGTAATTAAGTTCAATGTTAACATGTAGGTAGCGAGACTAAAGTTACGTCACATAAGAGTTCGCGATCGAAGCTGACTGTTGTTGCCTCAGTGTTGCCAGGCACTGACCATGGCGAAAGTTAGGCCAAATTAATAACCCGTTGACCATACCCGGTCGGCTAGCGCGACTAGCTCGGGTGGGGCTTGTTGGGCCCATTAGTACTACCATAATTTCCCCACTATCTAACCCAACAATAACGATCCGAGAGTTGGTTGAGGACTTCTGTGATAAAGCTACTTAGTGACCATAACGTACATTAACATTAACTTAGTTAGCGAATAGTTTAACGACGTTAATTTCGCATAACGTAAAAGATAGAGTTTTAGAGTGTATACATGTTTCTCCCCCTGTTGTTCAAAACCGGATAAACTAGGGGTCGTGAACTCACCTTAAATTGCTGGGTTAGAATAACACAAAAGAAGCAAATGATGGAACCGCTAATCGCCTCCTAACATGACAACCGATTTAAAGTTAGTGTGTGAACACACTGACGCAAAATCCTAAGCATAACTAACACACAGTACGGCACACGCAACAACCAATTCGAAACCAAAATCATGCATGCAAAATATCACCATACAAAATAATGATCAAACCAATTTGTCATAAACACAGGTTAACTCATAAAACACTTAGGTACACACAAACGCAAGTTATCATGTTTCAGCTTGTACGCTCATAACTGGGCTGTTTTCGAGGATTTTTATAAAATAGTTCTAACGCTCCAAAAATTCCAATTTTTATTACAGGAGGTGTCAACTAAACTGAAGAATTTTATGTAAAATTTTCAAGTCATAAAGCTTTACCAATTATTTATAAACATTTATATACTAGGCTGCAGTCAGATTCATCGCTTTCTGACTGCAGTCCACCGGAAATATTATTTAAAAATCATTGTTCATCCAATTAAAAAAATCCCAGTGGGAGATTTCCGAAAATTCCCGTCTCCAATTACTGTAAAACTTTCTTGACCTAACCCCCTACAGACTATGAGATCCGACTCGATAAACAACCAGCAAATTCTGCAGAATTTACGCAGCTTCAGCTGCTGCACTAAATGACCACTTAAAAATAGCAAACGACCTCGGAAAAAATATGAATCTGGCGCCATTAGAAGCATTTTTCAAAAACACACGTTTTAGGCTTCAGAAAATCCACTTTTCGAAAAATAATGATTAGGTTACAGCCAATTGAAGTTGGCTGTAAATGTCATTCAGCAAACTGTTTTCGACTTTTATCGCATTAGAACATGCTTAAACGATCATGACGCTTAGTAATAATGATTAACAACAGGTTTATTTGTCAAATATCATCATGTTTATCAATATTCATGCAAATCCTAATTATATAACATGATCTTTATCGCTAAAACGCAGCCTATGATTTTAGTATTCAACATAACATCACAATCGCAAAGATTCGCACACTCATCCGAACTAATCATAATTCACAACACTTTTTCATACTAATAATACTACCATTACACATAATCATGATCAAGATTACACAAACCCTAATGTGAATCGCAAAACAATTAAACCCTAACCTTGAAACGATGATGATTAGCGAACCGGGATAAGATTGGAATCAATCCGGAAGTCGGAGCTTGTGCGACCGTGAGGGGGGGGGGCTGCCATCGGCCTTCTCTTAGAGACTATGGTTTTGTTGTTTTTTTTAAAACATCTCATGCATACATACCTTTATATATAACAAGGGAAAGGGGGGGGGGGCGCAATAGGGGGGTTTGGGTTAAGTGGCTTGGGCCTCAAGTTTAGGTTATTTCCTTGGGCCGCAAGGAGGTGAGGTCGACACGTTTGGTGGCTCGGTTCTGTTCGGTTCGGCTATTTATTTATTATTTTTTTATAACTAATAATCGCGAAATCAAGGCATGATACAATAATCTACAAAATCTACAAACGTCTAATAACACATAGCACGTAATTCACCCAATAGATTCACAAAGTTAGCGTAGTTATTGCAAGCGTGTAATTTAATTCTCCGAATTAAATCAGCATAGGAATGAATAACCGTAAAGTAGCGCGTTTAAGATACCTGAAAAGCCGGGATGTCACAGTGAGCGTGACATCCAAGTGGATCCCGCCAAGATTGAAGCCATCACAAATTGGGAAGTGCCCAAGACTCCAATAGAGGTACGTAGTTTCTTAGGGTTGCCTGGTTACTATAGGAGGTTCATTGAGAACTTTTCAAGGATAGCCACTCCTTTTACTTCTTTGACCCGTAAGAATATTAAGTATAATTGCGGTCCAAAACAATAGGAATCTTTTGAGGTTCTTAAACACAAGTTGAGCAATGCTCCTGTGTTATCTCTACCTGAGGGTATTAAGGAATTTATAGTCTACTGTGATGCATCGCACACTAGCATGGGCAGTGTGCTAATGCGAAAAGGCAAGGTGATTGCCTATGCATCACGACAATTAAAGGTGTATGAAACGAATTACACCACCCACGATTTGGAATTGGGTGCCGTTGTATTTGCACTAAAACTGTGGAGACATTACTTGTACGGCACAAAGTGTGTTATATATACAGACCATAAAAGTCTCCAGCATCTATTCAATCAGAAAGAATTGAACATGCGACAACGACGTTGGATGAAAACTCTTAGTTATTATGATTGCGAGATTCGCTACCATCCAGGCATGGCAAATGTAGTTGCCGATGCCTTAAGTCGCAAGGAAAAGGTGAAACCTATAAGGATTAACGCTAAGAGCATTGAGCTCAAAAATAGCCTAAGTGAGAAGCTATTAGATGCGCAGAAGCAAGCCTTGTTAGAGGCTAATATCCCTAATGAGGGATTAGGCGGAACTGTGGGTCAGTTAACGCCTGGAAATGACGGAATCCTAAGATTTAATGATAGAATTTGGGTTCCGATCTTTGGAGGACTTAGAGATCTAATCCTCCAGGAAGCGCATAATTCAAGACACCCTGTTCACCCGGGTGGTGACAAGATGTATCAAGACTTGAAGAGAAATTATTGGTGGATGCGTTTGAAGAAATCCATAGCTACTTATGTAGCTAAGTTTCTGACGTGTTCGCAAGTTAAGGCTGAACATCAGAAACCCTCAGGACTTCTACAACAACTTGAAATTCCCACTTGGAAATGGGAAATGGTAACTATGGATTTGATTACCAAGTTACCAAAGACCAAAAGTGGTAAGGACACTATTTGGGTCATAGTGGATAGACTGACTAAGTCAGCTCACTTCTTGCCAATTAAAGAGACATATATTCAGATAAATTGGCTAAGTTGTATATGGACATGATAGAGTCCCTACACGGTGTGCTAGTATCTATTGTATCCGATAGAGATACTAGATACACATCTCACTTTTGGAAAAGTTTCCAACAATCGTTAGGCACACGATTAAATTTTAGTACGGCTTACCATCCGTAGACTGATGGTCAAAGTGAACGTACTATTCAAACACTGAAGATATGCTCAGGGCATGTGTGATTGATCTAGGTGGAAGTTGGGATGACCACTTACCCCTAATAGAATTCTCCTACAATAACAGTTATCATACTAGCATCAAGGCTGCTCCTTTTGAGGCCTTGTATGGGAGAAGATGTAGAACGCCCGTATGTTGGGCAGAAGTTGGGGAGGCCCAACTGTCAGGACCTGAGATTGTCCTGGAGACCACGGAAAAGATTATGCAAATCCATGATCGTCTCAAAGCTGCCAGGGATAGGCAGAAGAGCTATGCTGACAAGAGGCGTAAACCTCTTAAGTTCCAAGTAGGGGACAAGGTCATGCTAAAAATACCACCCTGGAATGGTGTGATGCGTTTTGGAAAGAAGGGCAAGTTAAGCCCTAGATATATAGGACCCTTTGAGATAATCAAATGTGTCGGCACTATAGCTTATAAGCTCAGTTTGCCAGAGGAGCTTAATGGATCCATGATGTATTCCACATATCTAATCTTAAGAAATGTCTAGCCGATGAGTCGCTAGCAATATCGCACAATGAGGTGCAAATTGATGAAAACCTGAGGTTCATTGAGAAACCAATTTCGATCGAGGATCGACAGGTTAAGAAGCTCCGAAGAAAGATGATACCTATAGTAAAGGTTAAGTGGGACGTTTTTAGAGGTCCTGAGTATACATGGGGTTGAGTCCACTATGCGATAAAAATACCCCCATCTTTTTGAATAAAATCTCGAGGTCGAGATTTCTTTTAAGGGGGTGAGGATGTAACACCCTGTAAAATCGTGTCCAATAGTATAGTGACACGTGTTGTATTTTATATGATTGTCTTTTAAAGACCAATAAGGACTAAAGGCGTCAACATGCTCAAGATTGAGCCTCTGAGTGACGAACCGATGTCCACATGCATAAATAATAGCCTCTGAGTTACTGATACATCAACATGCTTAAATCATTAGCCACTGAGTGACTGATACGTCAACATGCTTAAATCATTAGCCTCTGAGTGACTGATATGTCAACAGGCTTGAAACTTGGCCTCTGAGTGACTAATACGTCAACATGCCTAGCCTTTGAGTGACATCGGAATCAACATGCTTGTGATAAGCCTCCGATTGATCCTTTGTGAAGTCCTAATTCTTATACGTACTGTTTGTTGGACGAGAGAGTTCAATTCTGTAAATATATGAAAGTTGGATATTGGAGGGATTAAAAGTGTCAACATGTTTATTTATACCTCTGAGTGACCTCAATAATGCCCGGGCATAATCCCGGGTATGCCAAGTATTGGCTACGGAGGGCTAAAAGTTCCAAAATAGTATTTAAAATCATTTTTATAAGCTTTATATAGTTTAGGGGCCAAAGTGTCAAATTTTAAAACTGAAATAGGGGTGGTCGCGAGCCGCGAGAGACCCGGCCTGTGTCTCTTGCGCCCCGCGAGAAAAGACCTGCAGCGAAAAGTTTGTTTTGGATCCCAAGCAAAGCTCCAAAACCATTAAATCGAAACCATGGCCTTCCTAATCAGCTATGCCATGTTTTGGGACACTTGTAAGCTTCTTCTTACACCCCTAGACACCTGGCTTCACCTCCTTTGAGCTCTCCAACTATGAATAGGTGCTTAAGTTCACCATTTCAACTTGCACCTTTTTTATTCACTCTTCTCCCTTCTCTAGAAGTTCCTAACTAAAAGGAGCAGTCCAACATAGTTCTTTTGCATCTAGGAATCACTGGTAAGTGTTCCTTCCTTGTGCATTTTCATTTATAGGCTTCTATAGCCTAAAGTTAAGCGATTTACATAAAACGCTTTGACTTTCGGTTAAGACCATTATGGTCCAGCCATTGTTCAAAATGCACATGGCTAAGTGATCATAGTAAGGTAGGTGTTAGTCCCTATAAAGGACACCTCCTGAAGATTACGTTTGCTAGACCAATTGACGGGTCAAAGTTATGATATTAAAAAGTCAAACATGCCATTTTTCGGAAAAATCATAATTTGATCTTATATATGTTATGAAACCTGTTTTGACACTTAAACAAGTTGGTAATAATTATTAGAACATGTATGAACATGTTCGGCTCCTCAATTTCAGTTCTAGGGTCGGTTCGCAACTGAAAGTCGCAAGGTTTGACTTCTGCTTTGACTTTCGATTCTGGCCCGATTTAGATTAGTTACCCACTGATCTGAAGTTGCATTATGATCATAACATAATATAGCATAACCCTCTGAGGTTATATTACATGATCTTATTCAAAATCCAAGTTTATGCGCAAGTTCCATAATTATGCCATCTTTGACCAAAATGTCCTTTTTGCATAAAACAAGGTTTCAAATGGTAATGAACTTGAAAATGAATTTCTACTAATGTAATATCATAAGTAGGATTATTTGGGATATTAAACCTGGTTATAAACTGAGTTTTTAAACAAGTCTTTAAACTATGTCGATAAATGACGGTTTTAGCCCCTGTGGCTTATAAAATAGTTTTAATCAAATCTTTTCGAGATAAATCACTTACTTACCGATATGTTATATTAATTAACATATTTTAAACATTTTAACTAGATCCAAACATCAGTTTTCATAAACATCGCTTAAAGACATCACTTTACGACATAAACCGCCGTTTCGACGCGTAGTATGGTTTTAAACCATATTAGTGGAACAAGACTTGTTACCTACTGAATTTAAAACTTATTTTAAACATATTTACAGTATGTACTTATTATAAACTCAGAATCCCAATAATTTATAAACTATGTGTAAAATGACCAAAATGCCCCTTCGGTGCATAGTTTGGTCATAAAAGGTAAAATACACATATATTTGATATCCTACTGATATTATATCATAAATAAATTATTTTTCCAGAATACTCATGATCATAAACTTAAATTTTATTTAAGTTCTTTTTATACGATACGAAATTACCGAAATACCCCTATAAGGCATAATTTCGTTTTAAAACCTCAACGGGCATACAAGATGATATCCTACCGATATCTTAACTTATTTAAAGTATAATGGCATATAGAACTTGTCCATAACTTATCCGGTTACCCGATATCGCCATTATGCGCACAGTTACGTATATGTGACTATTTTACGGAATTCAACCGTAAAGGGTTAAACCTTATCATTTTAAGTTCAAAATCATGAATGTTTATAGTTTACCCATATTATACAAGTCAAGTACTTATCGGGTGTAAACTACAATCTATCTGATCATCGTTTAATCAAACGTTATACGTAATGATCATGTACACTATTCGGTTTATACAACCGTTAGTATTTAATTGGCTAGTTTATGCCATAATCCAGACTAGAGCCTTCTCGGTAAAAGCTATCTGCACTTGGTACTTTTGTATACAGCTGAGTTATTTAAAAGAGTTAATTACTGTTTTCGTGGTTTTTCAAAAATCACTATTTCAGTCCATTAGTTTAAAAATTACGATTTCAGTCCATGTGGTTTCACTTTCGTAAACATTTCAGTCCCTATGGTTTCACTTTCGTAACCATTTCAATCCATTGATTCTTTAAGTACAAGGACTGAAATGGTTGCGAGGTGGACTGAAATGGTTACGAAAGTGAAACCACAGGGACTGAAATCGCAATTTTTAAACTAATGGACTGAAATAGTGATTTTTGATAAACCACAAGGACGAAACAGTAATTAACTCTATTTAAAAATAAAAGAAGAAAGCAATCTCAGGTAAATACTCTCAACTTATTTCCCCTATAAGGGCTTGGGATATGGTAAATTATTATTGCATGGTCCATTGCATGGTTAACCTTCCTAAGATAATAAAAGATTTTGTGCCATTTGCACTTGAAATCATTTTTAATATTTTCAAAATGAGTCAGTTGGGTGTATTTACCAGCGTAAGCTGACGTATCCGCTAAAGACTAATCTGCAGGTACAACACGAAATTAAGCCGGAAGCTGCTCGGTAGAAAATAAGAGGATTCTTGTAAATCCTTAAGATCTGCCTAAAGTCTGTTTTGTATTCTTTCTTGTACATTCTATGATCTGCCTGTGGATCTTCTATTACAAGCTTGTATATTATTTTGTATTTTCGAACATTCGGTTTGTGATAGTAATTTTACTCCAAGACTTCCGCTGTGCCACGTTAATTGACTATGACGTTATCAATTGTTGTCACAATACTCCCCACCCGGGCCCACCGGTGTTTGGATTTCGGGGTTGGAAATCCGAGGTGTGACAGTTCTTGGTGGAGGGCTAAAGTTTGCGATTACAAGGCAGCTAGTGTGGCATTTGTCAGGTCTTGTGCGGTCATGAATCCAGCCATTGAAATTAAATTAATTAAAAATTTACCAAATTGATTTAAAGTTTAATTAATTTTAAGTGTTTACTGAATCCGAAAAAGTCAATCCTATAGTCAAATATGGTTAACCCGGATAGATTTTCCGAATTAATGAGTAATCCGACTAAAGAATCCGAAATGAACAATCCGGATTGCTGAATCCGACTTGAAGATCCGAAATAGAAAACCCGAGATGAGATCCGAAATAAGAAGACCGAAATGTAGATCCGAAATCCAAATCCGAAATGGAGAATCCGAGATGTATGATCTGGAATAACCAACTTTGAATATAAATCCGGAATCAAGAATCCGGAATGGAGAATCCGAAATGTCTGTCTTATCTGCTGAAAATCCAGAACAGTGATCCTAATCCGTAATAGTGACCCCGCCTGTTCTGCAACTGAATTCCGAGATTCAAGGAATTCATAAACCACAATAGTAACTCAGACTATAATCCGGAACAAGCAACAGTCCGGGATCAATCCGAGATGGATGATCTCCTTTGTGTTCTTCGGAATCCGGAACAGTGGTTAATCCGAATTGTGAGAACCTTCTTCGTGTTCTTCGGAATCTGGAACAGTACCAGATCCGAATTCTTCACAAGTTCTTCGAGTTCTTCGGAACAGTAGCCTCCGATGATGAACAGTAATCCGGAACACCAAAAACCAATCCAAACAGCAGCAACACACTTGAAAAACTAATTGTAAGTCCCGTAAACGAATCAAACAGGTATCACTAACCTAATCAATAGCGGAAATTATGATTAGCAAGAAGAACAACTTGAATAACTTCAATGATTATAACTTGCATACACCAAAGATGTTAGATACAAGTTTTTGCTTTCAAATCTCTAACCTTTTCTCTATGACCTAGCCCTTCTATTTATAATCATCACTAAGCCCATAATTACAACCCTAGGCCCATTAGGCACTAGGAAGCTCACATTAACCCCAAAAGCCCAAATACATCCCTAATGAATAAACCTTTAAAGATCCAAGCCCAACAACGGGAAAAAGATGAGGGTATTTTTCACGCATTGTCTTCGCGTTCCTAAGTAAACTCAGGTCCTCGTTTTGACTCCCAACGCACCCTTACTATTGGAATACGACTTTGTCTTAAATGTTTCCACCGAAATCCATGATTTCTACAGGTCATTCAACAAAATGCATTGATTCACCGATCTGAATATCTTCTAAGGGTATATGGAGGTTTTCGTCGGCTAGACACTTTTTCAAGTTTGATACATGGAACGTGGGATGAATTCTGTTGAGTTCTTCTGGTAGATCAAGCTTGTATGCTACAGGACCAACCCTTTCGAGTATTTTGAATGGTCCCACATAGCGTGGTGCTAGCTTACCCTTCTGATCAAAACGAACTACTCCCTTCCATGGTGATACTTTCAAAAGTACTTGATCACCAACACAAACTCTAGTGGCTTTCGTCGTTTATCAGCGTAACTCTTTTGACGACTTCGAGCCGCTAGAAGATTCTTGCGGATCTGTAGAATTTTATCAGTCGTTTCCTGAATCAACTCAGGTCCACTGATTTACGCTTATCTAATTTCGTGCCAACCTACAGGAGATCGGCACTTACGATCATATAAGGCTTCAAAAGGAGCCATGTCGATGCTTGAATGATAGCTATTATTGTACGAAAATTCAACTAACGGTAGATAAGTATCCCAATTGCCCTTGAAGTCTATGACCCATGCTCGCAACATGTCTTCAAGGTTTGTATGGTGCACTCAGATTGACCATCAGTTTGAGGGTGAAAGGCAGTGCTGAGATCTAATCGTGTACCCAATGCTGATTGTACGGCTCGCCATGTTCATGAAGTAAAACGGCGGTCTCGTTCTGAAATGATACTTAAGGGCACACCATGATGGCTTAAAATTTCATCAATATAGATACGAGCTAACTTTTCATTCTTGTAATCTTCGTGGATTGGAATGAAATGAGCTGATTTAGTGAGATGATCAATGATAACCCAGATTGTGTCATACCCACTGGAGGTGTGAGGTAACCTGATAATGAAGTCCATGGTTATGTTTTCCCACTTTCAAACAGGTATTTTAGGTTGGACGAGTAATCCTGAAGGTTGTTGGTGCTCAGCTTTAACCTTAGAACACGTGAGGCACTTTGAGACAAAAATGGCGATATCTTTCTTCATGCCAGGCCACCAGTATGAGTATCGTAGGTCTTGATACATCTTATCATCACATGGATGTATAGAGTATCGTGTTTTGTGAGCCTCATTCATAAGAAAAACACGAAGATTGTCACGATCAGGTACCCAAATATGATTTATGTAGTAAAGGATACCATCAGACTTGGATTCTAATTTGCTTTCAGCTCCACAAGACAATTCATCTTGTACATCATTTTCCGTGATAGAAATATGTTAGGCTGCTCGAATTCGGTTTTGAAGATCAGTTACATTTGAGAACACAAAAGATAGATGGAGTTTGCATACTCTTTTCGACTAAAAGCATCAGCTACAAAATAGCCTTGCAAGGATGATAACGGATTTCACAATAGTAATCATTTAAGAGTTCGACCCATCGTCGTTGCCTCATTTCAACTCTTTTTGATTGAAGATATGTTGAAGGCTCTTGTGATCAGTGTATATTTCACACTTAGTACCATAGAGGTAATGTCTCCTTATCTTTAGAGCAAACACGACTGCTTCAAGTTCTAGATCGTGAGTATTGTAACTCTTTTCGTGTACTTTGAGTTGCCTTGAGGCGTAGGCTATCACCTTTCCTCTTTGCATTAAGACACAACCTAGTCCTTGCCTGACACATCACAATAAACTACAAAGTCTTCACAACCATCAAGAAGAGTAAGGATAGGTGCATCACAAAGTTTTTGCTTTAAAGTTTGGAAAGCCTCTACTTGCTTGGGCCCCCAAATGAAGGGTTTGCCCTTGTGAGTCAAGGCTGTGAGTGGTACGACAATACGAGAAAAATTTGTGATGAAACGTTGATAATAACCAACTAGACCAAGTCATAACCTAACTTCGGTTAGAGTGAGCGACGCTTGCTATTCTTGCACGACTTTGATCTTTGCAGGGTCGACATGAATCCCTTTGTCATTGATGATATGACCAAGAAATTGTACCTCTTTTAACCAAAACTCACATTTTGAGAACTTAGCATAAAGCTTTTCGGTTCTCAAAAGTGTTAGGATGAGTCTAAGATGTCGTTCGTAATCGGATTTGGTCTTAGCATAAATAAGGATATCATCAATGAAGACTATGACAAAACAATCGATGTAGGGTTTACACACCCTATTCATCAAATCCATGAAAACAGTAGGAGCATTGGTCAAACCAAAAGGCATAACCATGAATTCATAATGGCCATATCGAGTTCGAAAAGCAGTCTTTGGAATGTCTTCTTCACGTACTCTAAGTTGGTGATAACCAGAACGAAGATCGATTTTTGAGAAACAGGTTGCACCCTGTAGTTGATCTAGAAGATCATCGATACGAGGTAAAGGATAGCGGTCCTTGATAGTCAGCTTGTTGAGTTCTCTATAGTCAATACACATTCAAAAAATTCCATCTTTCTTCTTTACGAAAAGAACCGGTGCTTCCCAAGGTGATGAGCTAGGATGTATAAATCCTTTGTTAGTCAACTCTTGCAACTGACTAGCTAATTCTTGCATTTCAGAGGAGGCTAACTGATATGGAGATTTTTCAACTAGTGTAGCACCAGGTACAAGATCGATTTGGAATTCGACTTCTCGCATAGGAGGAAGTCCTGAAACGTCGTCTGGAAATACTTGAGGAAATTCTTTAACGATTGGAATGTCTTCGAGCTTCTTTTCCTTGCCTTCCTTTTTGACGATGTGAGCTAAGAATGCGATATAGTATTTGTGAAGTTATCTTTGAGCTTGGAGGCATGACATCAATTTGAGTCCTTTGGAGGGGGTTTCACCAAAGATACGTAAAGTTTGACCATCAGGGAGAGGAATTCGAATGAACTTCTCATGACAAACAACTTCAGCGTGATGCTGACTAAGCCAGTCCATTCCAATGATGACGTCGAAACTACCCAACTTCATCGGGATGAGATCAATTGAAAAGTCATTATCATTGAGAGTAAGAGTGCAATCACGAATAATTGAGTCTAACGTAATAGGTTCACCATCAGCGACTTCCACCATGAATGATTCAGCTAGACTAACGCGAGGTAAATCAAGTATAGATTCGAACTCTAAGGACACGAAACCCTTATCTGCACCAGTGTCAAATAGAATAGATGCATAAGTACCGTTAATGAGAAACGTACTGTTAACCACGTTATTATCAGCTCTAGCTTGATTGGCATTGATGTTCAAAGCTCTTCCTCTTGCGAGCGGGTTGGCTTGATTGACTTGGTTCACTAGATTAGCTTGAGCTTGAGCATTTATGATGTTCACCAAACGTGGGCAAGTGTTTCGGAAATGGGTTGGATCACCACAATTGAAACATGCTCTGACTAGTTGCATCATAGGGTAGTTGGGTTGGTAGTAGGGTTGGGCCATGGGTTGAGCAGGTGGTAACAGTAGAGGTTGTTGGTATTGGGCTTGGCCTACCACTTGGTTGTTGGGTTGGGCTTGAGGTTGAGTACGGTTTGGTCTTTGAAGGATGCGACAAGTTTGAATTGTATGACCTGCACGGCCACAACTTGTGCAATGAAGACATGGGTTCTCAGGAGGATGATGGTATTGACATCGGTTACATTTTGGATGAGATCCGGTGTACGGTTTCTTGAATGGGGTGGTAGGAGGAGCAACTTTTGTGATTGGAGCGGCAGTGATAGTGGGATTGGTTTGGGTAACAGCGAAAGTCTTTCCATTGCGTTTCCTTTTACCAGCAAACTTAGAAGACGATACTGTTTAGGATGGGGTTGTGGTTTCAGCAGGTGCCTTGTCTTTCTTATGCTCATCTTTAAAATTGCCATTTCTGATGCGATTTTCCATGAGCTCAGTAGCTAGCTCCATTGCAGCCTCAAGAGTTGCAGGCGTAGTACTCATCACGGAATCTTGAATTTTCGGGGGAAGACCTCAAATGTAGTGTTTGATGAGTCGGTAGAGTGGAGTGAACAAGTTGGGAACCATCTGATTCAACTCGAGGAATCTTTTATTGTATGTTATATGGTCTCCCTCCTTTTGTTTCAAAAAGTAAAACTCATCCTCTAATTTCTTGATTTCGCTTCTTGGACAGAAGCGTCTAGTCATGAGCTCCCTCAACTCTTCCCAAGTTAAGGCCACAACGACTTCAACACCTCGCCTGCCTTTCTCCGCGTTCCACCATGTAAGTGCTACCCCATACAAACGACCGGTAGCATATCGCACCTTGCGATCATCGGGACAATCGCAGTTGAGAAAAGTGCTTTCCATCTCCTCAAACCAACGGAGGAGGGTGGTGACACCTTCAGTCCCCTCGTATTTTGGAGGATCGCAGGAGTTGAAGTGCTTGTAGGTGCATTTCGTGGTGTTGGGGGGAGGATTGGCGACGTTTTGGCCTTCTAGATTTGTTGGGTTGATAGCATTAGCAGCAAGGGCTTGTTGAACTTGAACTACGATGTCGGGAAGTACGGCAGCCATCTGTTGGGCTATTTGAGCAGCCATGCGCTCCCAGATCTTCCTGACCTTCTACTACCTCGAGAGTGTCTAGTAGACATCTATAGGAAAACATAACGAGATTATGAGTTGAACATTTTAGGTGTCATGTGTCGTAAAAATCAACATTCACAAAATAAATGAGAAACATCCACAGGATGTCTTGGGCTTTTCTTATGTTTGGGCCCCCATATGTCTCCCATACTTTGGCCTAGGTAGTCATGTGGGCCCCCATGACTACTGGGCTTTGGGTTCACATTGGTATTGGCCTGTTAACACTCGAATCACCCGAATGAAAATGGTAAAACATGATTGCGAGATATAAGGTCGGAGGGTGTCCAGGTGTAGACACAGAGACAACTCAAAGTGAGTTTAGTTCACACGATGTTTGTTGTAGCATGCTTTGGCCAATAGGTCCTCCGTACTCTCATCGTTAGTCCCCAGGTAGGCAAACTGGTCCATTATATTTGATTTATGCGAATGCCAATCCTAGACATGACGTTCCGACTACCAGTACTCGTACCCTTCGAGTTACTACATGCACGTCGTAGAACTCACTGGATGAGATTGAAAAACATGAAAACATTATAAAATCCTTGAGAAAGAAATCATGAAAATTGTGAAGGTGTAAGCATGATATGTTAATAATATGTATACCGCAATAAATATCACCCAATGACATTTGATAATGGAAGTGCTTGCATGCATTTGTGTGTGAAATAAATATGAAACACATAAACATCATGAGTTTGCATGTAACCGAATAACATATAAGCAATTAAAATCTAATCAACTATAGTATAGGCTCTAAAGGGTCTAATAACCTATTCTATATCCCTATAGTCAAAAGCTCTGATACCAATCTGTCACACCCTGGCCCGCAGCGGATATAAAAGTAGGGGCATGATAGGGTATCAAAGCTCATGACATTTACTATAATTAAGTTTCATATTTATTATTGTAAATTTAAAAGAGAATATCCAAACACATAGAAACAAAAGAAAAATTGTTCTAAACAAGACATACTTTATTCATCTTCTAAAGCCAATCCAAAGTGTTCCTCTCCTTAGCCTATCCACCTGTATCATGTGTAAAATAAAGGTTTGGGTCAACAAAAGTTGGCGAGTGAATCTAAATTAAACATTTAAACGAATTAGTTATATTAAATAAAAAATGTGCATGGACCAATATGAGCATATGCATATATAATTCTAATCACAAACCACATAACATCAACAATGTACACATGAGCATGACATTGATGACTGTGAGATCAAGGCTCAATCAAACGGATCTGATCTAATGAGGCACGCGATGCTTAACTCGTATCCAACAAGGAACTGATGGGCCTTATGTGAATGATTGCATTGAAATGATAAAATGTAACCACATATAACAACAACAAAAATTACATACACATTAGATCATATAATGGTGTTAGCATAAGTGTTTGAATAAATAAAATATGTAAACGACACATGATACACCCCAAAACACGAATTAAAAGGTGAATTTTGAAAGATAGCGATGTCGCACGATTTAGGATTTAACCGACGAGGGAAACTAACATAAATAATCACGTAATAATTCGATAATTAAATAAATTATTAATTTAGGTTAATATTTTTAATTAATGCCTTTTATTAGATTTTAGGTGGTATTAATACAATTTTTAAACTTTAAAATCTTATTTTTAAGTATTTTAAATGATTTTTAATTAATAATAAAGAAAATATTAATAATAAAAAATATATTGACCTTGTCAGGTCTGACCGTCTGACCGGTCGGATCGTGTGAAGTTTGGCAGCGTGTGAGGTTCGAACTCGTGACCTCCCGTATACGTGCACGCAACTCTACCAACTGAGCTACGTGTCTAACCCGAAATAATCTCTGATTTTATTACATATATATACTAATTAGCTTAATCATTTTCTGTTTTTATTTAAATAGACTTTTAATACTGAAAACCGGATACAATAGCAGGTTTCGAACCCGAGACCTTCAGTTCCCGTGCACACAACCCAACCAGTTGGGCTGTGTGTCTGACCCGTATGAATCCTAATTTATATTAATTTTATACACTTGTTCCAGGGTGGTCTGAAAGAGTTAAAAAGAGTTGGTTTTTATTATAGAAAATCGGTAACGTGTACGAGTCGAACCCGGGACATGTGTTTTGTGATTGCACACAGCCCACCACTGGATTGTGTGTCTAACCCGTTTGAAATAGTGAATTTAATTATACAAAAACACTAGAAAAACTTCATCTTCTTCATGAATTATAATTCAGAACATGGAACCCGATTGTTTTTAATTTAACACACTTTGTTTTATGTTATGATCATATAATTTAAAAGGTTTAGAAAGAAAATTCAAAAGGATTATACCAGACGCACGTGGCCTTAATTCTGATGAAATTCCGGCGGTGACTGAAATTTCCGGCGACAAAGAACTCGTGATATTCTTCAAAAGTTTTAGAGTGGAGATTTGGAAGAGTGAGCGAGGTTTGAGTGGTGATTTAGTGGGTATTTATAGGATAACAATCAAGATCAATTTCGGTTTCAAGACCCAAATCATGCGTTAATGATTTCAAGGTTAAAAACGTTTTTGAAATAATTGAGTTTGGATTGAAGTTATGACTGATGTTAACATCACTTACACCCGAAAATTTGCAAAGAAAAACCGTCAATTGCAGTGATGATTTCGATTTGGTTTTGGCGGTTACGGACTTAAACTTGCAGGTTGTTTGCGGGTTTCATTATAAGTTTTATTTGTTGTCTAGTTTGAACATAAAGTGTGTGTGGTTCAGTGGTGTTTTGGTGTGTGAGTTTGTGGGAGAACCCGGGTTCGAAACCCGCCTGCTATATATATATATATATATATATATATATATATAAAAGGTTTATTTATTATATTATCATCATTTATTTAATTTTGTTTAATAATCATTAATTAATAACTGTATAATTATAATTTAATAACTCTTGTTAATGATAAAATATATGCAACGAGACTTTAAATTCCGCACTTGAATTATTTGATGAAGCGGGTTTGAAATCCGTTTTACAACGAATGTTACATTTGTTTATTCCACTATTTTCAAATAAAATAAAACTTAATTAAAACTTGATGCCATATATCATTATATTAAACAAATGAAATATACATTAATATTTATTAAAATTAAAAAAATACATAAATAATAAAAACCTTGAAAATACTTTAAAAAACTACATGTCATATCGCAACATCTGTCAAACGGTTGCCTTTTCCCATATATATAGATTTAATGTGTTAATCGGTCGGATTTTGTTGTTTTTGAGTAATTTTTTTGCTGCATTGTTTTTTTTTTCTGTTATGGTGGCTCTTTATGGTGTTGGCCGATGTTGTTTAGCGTCTCATTATAGCCCATAACGATTTTTGTCTAATAAATTTTTAGTTGGTCGTTCAAAAAAAAGTTTTTTTTCTAAGAAAATCAAATTTAACAAATGAATAATAAAAAAGAAATCAATATGTAAAAAGGGCCTTAGCTTAATGAAGAAAAATGGAAAAAGAAGAATCGAACTCGCCCCTCATGAATAGAGTAGCAGCGCAACAAGAACCACATGCTAAAATTCAGTTACTTAAAATCTTTATTTGATTAAATGTGTTCAAAGATTCATATTATTCATTTTAAAATTCAGTTACTTAAAATCTACCGGCTAAATTATAAGGATTTTAAGGATTGTATTTGATCATATTATTCATTTTAAAATTCAGTTACTCAAAGATTCATATTATTCATTTTAAAATTCAGTCAATTCAGGATTTTAAACAAAGAAAATTGAGTTACTTAAAATCTTCATGGATAAATTATAAGGATTGCAATCATCTATTCATTACTTAAAACGAATAAACAATACAATAACTAATCAAAGTAAATGGGTCTTCATAATATTCTGGGAATACGTGTTTTAGCCTATAAGAGAACACTAACGTTGAGAGTTCCTAGGTAAGATTGACGGGTCCAATTATGTTGATTTGTGTGAGTCCCAAATCAACTTTGCTTCATAGTGATAATGATTGAAAACCACACAAACACCTATTAATTAGGTGTTTAAGTGATAAAACTAAGAAAAACAAGTAGAAGATGAAGAATATTGACCAAGGATGAATCAACCAATGTTGCTTTCAAATCCCATAATGTATAACACAATCAAAGAGCTTGGATATTGGATTAAGCACAAGAAATCAGAAGATCAAACCATTGAATATCACAAATAACACCCTAGTACAAGAAACTTGGAATACTAGGTTGCTGGTGGATCGTATTTATAATCACTGACTACCCAGCGTAATTATTACGCTGGGACATTTATTACGCCGCCCCTGATGGGACAACTTTCAAAAATTGCACTTTTGGCCCCTCTAAACCATTAAAATGTTACAAACAAGCCCTAAACTATTAAACTCAAGTACCAACGGTCTTAAAACGCTCCAACAATATCCTCCTAGACTGTTGTGTACTTTGTGACTTCATATATGGATGAAGTCGGAGGTGGTATCACTTGGATATTTGATTCTGACGACGGATCTCTCTCTTGAGGAGTAGATGATTGTGGTTCAGTTGACTTGTCAGCGTCTTTCTTCTTTTTAGCTTCATCATGCTCCTTTTGTTCTTATCTCTGTTCGAAACAAGATCTCCATCATTTCTTTCTTTCTCTCCCTCGCTCGTTTATCCTCTTCTTCTTTGAATTTGTCGAAGTTGAAAAGATATTCGCCTGAGTACTTTGGCTTCACATTTGTTGTGGCATATAACTCTTGCTGTGGCTTTAGCATATGAACCAATTTATTTTGATAGCCGATCAAACAGCTCCTGGAAGGGTCGAGGCCTTCTTGTATGAGGTGGCGGAGGTGCACGGGTTGCTGAACCTGGCCCAAATTGAACATCTTTTGACGATTCCTTTCCTGTTTTTCTCTTTTTACGCGCAGGGGATTTACCCGGAGTGGATTCTTGAGGATCCACTATCAAACCTTCAACAAACTTATTCAATTTCTCCTCTTCCGCTGTCACCACCATTGGTGTCTTAGATTCAGTCATTTCCCTTCTTTTCATCCTTCGTTCTCTCTTTTCATCCTCTTTCACTGCATGCAAAGGTTGCATCCTTTCAATATCTTCTCTGTTTGATACAACACAAATACTATCTCCTATAATTCTTTCTAGATTTGGTGTATCCTTCTTACTCTTCTTGAATCCCCCCGATTCGACGATTTACTTTCCTTTGTCTTTGTATTTATGGACCAGTTGGGGTTCCTCTTCAACTTCCTTCTCTTCGTTGGCTTGCTTTTCTCTAGCCTCCCTCACACTTTCTCTATACTTTCTATAGGCCTTGAGAACTAACAGAAGTCTCTCTTTTCTGTACATCTAGTGGTGCAACATCACCCGCTCATCTATCATTAGTTTTGTGACTTGTCTTCCTATTGGGAGTTGAAACTTGTACAGGCCTCACTAATCATTGATGAGTAGTTGAACGAATCTAGGATACATGGCCCATGTGGTTTTGTTGGCGTTGTGACCATGCAGTAAAAAATCAAACCAGATATATTGAATGGCTGGTATGTTCACAAGTTTAGCATTGTTGCTGACCAATATCCAAGCCATGGTATCCACCCTTTCAATGCACGATGCTTAGAGTGAAAAAATGCAGAATAAACCTCCAGTCTTTCGTCAACCCGCTTCTTTTTATCTCGTTTCTCGCCCAGAAATCTCCAACATAGTTCATTCCCCTGTACCCTTCCAAAATATCTTCCTTTTTCAACTTCATTGGGTCTTTGGGATCATCTCTGAGACTCAACACTTTTCTAATTCTTTCTTCGATCACGACGACCTGCTTGTTTCGTACAGTCGCTATGATAGTTTTGACTCTGTCTATCGTCTTTACTTTTGTAGTCTTCCAAAATTCTTCAATGTGTATGCGGTAAATCTTTGGATTTGCTTGAACTGGATAACTGATTTTGCTCCTTGACAGCCAGTCCATTACGTCTTCAAAATCTTACTCTGGTGGAACTAGCGTTGTAGGTTGATTGTGCTTCCTTATTTCATCCCATCCTAACGGTTGAGCAATTCTAAAAACACAAAAACGAGTCAAGTGAGATCTGGGTTCCGAAATGTAATTGTTAGGTTAGATTTATATTTACAAAAAATAAAATTAACTATACAAATACGTTGTCAAATGCGCATAGAGATACGCTGCTTGATTGTTTAAAAACAGTTAATGATGTCGTTAATAAATAATTTACGCTGGTCACTTTTGAAAATACGCCGTAATATTTACAAGTTTCAGTCAAATACGCAGGTTAATTCATGTTATTTACGTGGTGACAAGGTTGCGTATCTAGGCATGGTCACGAGCTTATGGTCAGCGTAGATGCTCATCTATGCTGATTACCCAGCGTATTTGTCAAATACGTCGTGTGCTCAAACTCGCGTTCGAGACTTTAACTACGCGACCCATTGTCTCCATTTAAATACGCGATCTTCATCAGTTACGCCATCTTCAACAATTTCTTCATAAACCCATGCAAAATCCGATCTTAGAGCACCGCTCAATCGATGAAACGATATCTGATGTAGTTCGATCATAAATTTAACAATACCTTAACACGTTTATATAAAGGATCCTAAATCAGTTCTTGAATCGTTGGTTTTTAAGATATTGTGTGTTTTATGGGTTCTATTAAAGGTTTATATTGATGATGATGCTGATTGTATATGATTTGAAAAGTTTTGTGTTATTCAAAACAAATTGACGATACTATATACTTTTCAGAAATTGCTTTCTAGTGTAATTATAATTACGCTGGTTGCACATTTACACCGCCCCTTGTTTGATGCAAGGAATCTTCACTTTTAAGAAACGTAAAATAAATACGCTCGAAAATTTCAAACTTTCTCGAAAAACGTGCCCTTTTTATTAAAAACCATGCAAAAATAGAGAATAATTTTGAGAAACATAAAAATTTGGCAATCTAGACACCGAAATCTATTTTTCGAACTGAGGTTTTCCTTTCCGTAATTTTCTTTTGTTTGATACCCCTTGACTTTCCTGCAAAAGATCATACAAGCAACACTTATCAGTTTATTATTTTTGTTTTTGACTAATCGAGACACAAGAAAAAGTGTCAGTATGTTTGTCTTTTTAAATCCATGCATCCTTCTTTCAGCATGCTTTGGTGAGAATTTTATCATGTTGTGGTAATATTGACAAAAATTGCAATGGCCCCCACTCAAGCTAGGAAAATAGAATACTATGCCTGTGAGTCCCACATCAGGACATACCCCCAAGATCAAGGTATGTGCAAAGCTTCCTCATAGCAGGATTGAAGAATACAAAGTCGAGGCATTGGTGAGTAGGTATGCACTTTCATACAATCAAAGCGACCAATGTTGACCTGACCACATACAATCAAAGCGACCAATGTTGACCTGACCAGGGCTAGGCATGTGACATCCCGGTTTTTCCAGACATCTTAAACGCACTACTTCACGTTATTCGTTCCTACGCTAAATTGATTCGGAGACTTAAATTGCACGCTCGAAATAATTACGATAAATTCGTGAACTTATCAAGTGAATTACGTGCTATGTGTATTAAACATTTATAAGTTGGTGAATTATTATGTGATATTCCGAGTTCGTGATTTGTTTTAGTTATAAAATATATATATAGTAAATACATAGACGAATCGAACCAAGCCGCGAAACGAGTCAACCTCACTTCCTTGCGACTCAAGGGATTGACCGAAACTTGAGGATCAAGTTATAGGCCCAAACCGACCCACCCAAGCCCTTGCGGCCGCGAGCACCCAACCCGCAAACCCTTCCCTTTTTCTTTGCCCTCTTGCACTATATATACACATACATGCATGTGTTATGTTTCAAAAACAAAAACACACACAAACCCTAATCAAGAAACAGCGAACGGCAGCCCTTGTTACACTTCTCTCGGTCGCGACAGCAGCTTTCCCACTCTCCCTCTCGGTCGCAACTCTCTCCAATATCCGAATCGGCTCCCATCTAGTTCTCGGCTCATTGATCTTTATTGTTAAAGGTTAGGGTTTATCATTGTTTGCAAAATCATACTAGGATTTATAAACTCTTGATCATGCTTGAATGTGTTGTATGATGTTCACCAAGCGTGGACACGTGTTTCTAAAGTGGTTTAGGTCTCCACAATTGTAGCAAGCCCGCATGGGTTGCATCATGGGGTAGTTGGGTTGATAGTAGGTTTGGGTTGTATGTTGTGTAGGTGGTGGTATTAGGGGTTGTTGGGTTTGACCCATTATTTGATAGTGGGTTTGAGTTGTGGGTTGGTTGCGGTTCATTCGTTGGAGTGAGCGGCAGGCTTGGATGGTGTGACCTGCACGACCACAGCCGGTGCAATATTGACAGGGGTATTCGGGGGAGTGATGGTATTGACAACGGGTACACTTTGGGTAAGGGCCAGAGTATTGCCTTTTGTATGGTGCGAGTGAAGGAGCAACTTGTGTGATGGGGGCAGCAGGGATATGGAAATTGGTTTGGGTGACAACAAAATTTCTGGTATTCCGCTTCCTCTTGTTTGAAAATTTTGAGGAGGAGGTGGGGTGGTTGGAAGTTTGGCCCTCAACGGGGGCTTTCTTTTTCTCCCCCTTGAGTTTACCGTTCCTGATGCGGTTCTCGGTAAGTTCGGTGGCTAATTCCATGGCAGCTTCGAGGGTTGCAGGCGAAGTGCTGAGGACTGAGTCTTGAATCTTCGAGGGAAGGCCTCGAATATAGTGTTCAACCAAACGGTACACGGGGGTGAACAAGTTAGGAATCATCTGGTTCAGCTCAAGAAATCTTTTGTTGTAGGAAGTATGATCCCCTTCCTTTTGCTTCAGCGAGTGGAATTCGTCTTCCAACTTCTTGAGTTCGCTTCTTGGGCAGAAGCGTTTTGTTATCATTTCCCTTAACTCTTCCCAGGTTAAGGCCTTAGCGTCTTCAACTCCTCTTTTACCCTTCTCGGTGTTCTACCAGGTCAGGGCTACCCCAAATAATCTCCCGGTTGCGTAACGTACCTTGCGATCCTCGGGACAATCGCAATTTAGGAAGGTGTTTTCCATTTCCTCAAACCAGTGGAGGAGAGCGGTGACACCTTAGGTCCCTTCGAACTTTGGGGGATCGCAAGACTTGAAGTGCTTGTAGGAGCACTTCTTGGAGGAAGGGTTGTCGATGTTTTGATCCTCTTGATTGGGTGGGTTGACAGGATTTGCGGTGAGAGTTTGCTGGACTTGAATTTACAATATCAGGAAGTACCGCGGCCATTTGTTTCGCAATCTGAGTGGCCAAGCGTTCGTTTGACCTTCCTGACTTTCGTCCTCCACGTTGCTGCCTAGCCGACATCTACAGGAACATACATAGGAAGATGGTGAGTTTATGGAGTGTTTAGGTGTCATGTGTCTTAAAGAAAATGAAATTAACATAAATATCAATAATGCAAGTACATCCATAGGATGTCTTGGGTTTGCTCATGTTGGGACTCAAATGTCCCCCATACTATTGCCGGTATAGTCATGTGGGCCCCCATGACTATTGGCTTAGTACGATTCACATTGGTATTGGCGGTTTAACACTCGCATCACCCGAATGAAAACCACAAAATATGTTTGCGAGATGTATGGTCGGAGGGTGTCCAGGTATAGACACAATGACAACTCAAAGTGGTGTTAGCTTACACGACGTTTGGTATAGCATGCTTTGGCCTAATAGGTCCTTCGTACTCTCATCGTTAGTCCCCAGGTAGGCAAACTGGTCCTTTATATTGGATTTATACGAATGCCAAGCCTAGACAGGACGTTCTGACTACCGGTACTCGTACCCTTCCAGTTACTACATGCCCGTCATGAGAACTCACTTTGATGTGATTTGAAAACACAAAAATCGTTGTAACAATCTTATAAATTGTGAGGTGTGTGCTTCCATGGATATGATATGTTATGAGAATATGATTTATGATAGGCATTGTATAATAATTATGTACTTATAAACATGCTTGCATAACATTGAATGTAACAATAAACATAAAGCATATAAACATCATGAATTTTGCATGTAACACACAAAAATTTAAAAATTCTAAGCAACTATAGTATAGGCTCTAACGGTCTAATAACCTATCCTTTATCCCTATAGTCATCGCTCTGATACCAATCTGTCACACCCCGACCCGCATCGGAATAAGAGTCGGGGCATAATTGGGTTATCACCAAAGCTCATGATGTTTACTAATATGTTTCATATTTATTAAATCCAAATTACATTTCAATGTTCCAAGTCAAATTCATACAATACAAGGAAAGGAAAAATTAACTAAAACAAATCCATAATCTAACTGGTTTATTCTTCTAAGCCGCCCTATATGTTTCTTGCTTCAACTTGATCACCTGTATCATGTGTAAAAATGGGAAATTTTGGGTCAACAAAAGTTGGCGAGTGAACCTTGTTAAAAACATTTGTTATTGATTCATTATTGTAATTAATTTAGGAAAATTGTGCAATAATCATATACGAACAAATGTATCTAAACATAACAATCACAAACCACCTTGCTTAAGCATAAAATAAGAATGACATTGTATATGTTGGCAACGTCCCATTCACGCTCATAGGTAATGGGGAACGGACGGCCTATGCTAATGTATGTGAGATCAAGGCTCAATCAAACGGAGCCGATCTTATGTTGGCAACGCCTGGTTCACGCTCATAGGTAATGGGGAACAGCTCACGCTCATAGGTAATGGGGAGCGGCGACCTATGAAATGTATGTACTGAAATGATAAATTAAATCTAAACTTCAACCACACAAACAACGGTTACATATTGAATACACATGGTCATGAATATGATGGATGCACAAGTGTTTAATTAAAATAACTAAATAGCGACACATGATACACCCCAAAATGTGATTAAAACGGGGAATTTGTAGAGATTCACTCACATTGGGTGCGTTTGTTTGAAGGTGTTGAATGCGCACGAGTTTAGAGGATTGATCGACGAGAGATAACTAACCAAATAAATAACGAAAATGTACGGTAAGTATGTGGATGTTATTAACTATTTTAATAGGATTTTTGGATATATTTTTGTGAGTTTAAGGCTACTTTCTAACTTTAAAACGTTATTTCTAAGTATTTTTAATTGATTTTTAAATTAAATAAATAAATAAAAATAATAAAAAAATGTTGACTTTTTGACTTTGACCGTTGACCATGACTGTTGACCGTTGAACGTTGACCGGTTCGGTCGGTTATATTTTTGCACTGAGCGAGGTTCGAACCGGTGACCTCCCGTACGCGTGCACGCAGCTCTACCAACTGAGCTACGTGTCTGACCCGAAATAATTCTGTTTTTAATTATACTTATATACTATTTAGTTTAATCCGAAAATCATTTATTTTTAAAAAGGATTTTAAATGTATCGAACCGGTGCTGACCACAGGTCTCGAACCCGGGACCTGTGGGTTAACGTGCACACAGTCAACCGATGGACTGTGTATCTAACCTGGTTAATAATCCGGTTTTTATTATACTTAACATGGTTTGTGAGTTAACCCGGTTCAGTTAAAAAGGCAATTTTTTTTATTTCGAGAGAGTAAGGCTGGGACAGGATTCGAACTCGCGTCGCATGTGTATTTGTTGCACACAGTCCACCGCTGGACTGTGTGTCTAACCCGTTCATAAAACTGATTTTAATTAATCTTATGTTATAACCCGACTTCGTCTTCTTCATTAGACTTTACCCAGAAAACAAATTCCGACTGTTTTGACCGATTCATGTCATATTTGATTTTCAAACATTATAAGTAATTTAAAGGTAATGAATGGACAGAGTTTGGGGGAAAGGATGTACCGATCAGTGTTGTTCACAGAATTCCAGCAGAGGTCCGTCGGTTCTGAAAGTGAACTCCGGCTGTTAAAATCAATTAACAGTTCTGTTCGATTATTTATGAAGTTGAGGCACTTAAACAAAGTTTAACAGAAGTTTGAAAGGTCATACCAGTTCTCGGTGTGTTTCCGGAAGTTTCAGAAATTTTCCGGCGAAGGTAGGAATTTCGACAAACGTTAACTGGGATTGATTCTGATGGTGGAGTTGTGTTAGTGACCGATTAATCAAATGATCGAAACCGAAAGAGTCGAAAGAATTACCGTGTGGATGTGAGTCTCGGTTTTCCAGCGACTTGCAGGTATTTTCCGGCGAGTGAATTTTCGTCGAGAAAATGTGCGATTTTGAGCGAAAAGGCTACCAGTGGATTGTGGGTGAATTTATAGGGAGGAATCGAGATGTTTGGGGTCTGAATTTAGTCTCAATTCAAGGTCAGCCGTTCTCCGGTGGTTACGACTGGTGTCGCGGGTTTAGACGTCGGTTATAACCGTCGTCAAAGTAAATTCTTCGGTTAAATTGGACGAAAACGTATATTATCGGCGAAGTCGTTGGGATTTCCGACGACTGCTAAGTGGGCGGGATTTTGACTGGATTTGACTTCCGTGTTTTATTATTTGAATTAATTGATTTGATATGATATCAAATAACTAAAGTGGCGGAGTGGTTGATTGTGTGAATGTTAAGACTTTGGGGATTTCCGGCTGACCCGGGTTCGACTCCCGGCAGCCGGTTTTCCTTTTTAATTAATCTATTCTTATTTTTTTACAATTATAATTTATATCTTCTAATTTGTTTATTAATTATGTATCGTTTAAAATTAAAATAAGTCATAAATGAACAACAAAAATTTAAAACTGATTGTTCGGTTATTAAACGAAGCGGGCTTCGAAAACCCGTTTTTCGACGGATGTTACAGGAACCACAAGATGGTGGGATCTGAAATTGAAGCATACACCGCGAAACATCATGACCTGGTATTTCTATGTCCCGATCTGGCCAACACCGTGGAGAAGCGACTCGAGTTTTACCTTGGGGGTCTGGTTCCTGAGATCCAGGGTATGGTAATGGCTAGCAACCCTGCGACTGAACATCAAGCAATCAGGTTGGCGCACAAACTCACTGATAAGGCGGTGGAACAAAAGAAGTTGCCATCTCGGGGTACAACTGAAGTGGTCCCTGATAATAAAAGAAAGTTTGAAGACTCGTATGCTCGACAGTCTTCGTCATCCCAGCCACAACAGGGGAACCAGAAACGGTTCAATAATTTCGACAGCCACCGGGGTCACAATAATCAGCCCGCCAACAACAACCAGAACACAAGCGGCTATGTAGGTCGAAAGCCGCAGTGCAATCGCTGTAATCTTCATCATCACGGCCCTTGTGCCGGGAATCGCTGCCAACGATGTGGCAAAGTGGGACATGCGGCAAAGGATTGTCGCGGGGAAATCATGTCCCGACAAAATCAAAATCAAACCCAGGGTCAGCAGTAGGGTATTGATCGGGGGTGTTATCAGTGTGGTAGCACTGCCCACTTCAAACGAGACTGCCCACAGCTTCGTAACAACAACAACAATGGTGGGAACAACCACAACCACAATAACCACAACAACAACAATAACAACAACAACAATGGAAATGGTGGCACCGGAGGTGCCAAGGGGCGTGCGTTTACGCTGGGCCACGGAGAGGCCAGAAACGACTCGAACGTGGTCACCGGTAAGTTTCCCCTTAATGAACATTTTGCTACGGTGCTTTTGGATACGGGTGCGGATAGGAGTTTTATATCTGAGTCTTTTAGGAAGAACCTAAATCTCACGCCCAAACCCTAGAGGCCCTTTACGTCATAGAACTAGCCGATGGTAAATCTGTAGATGTGACCCATATAGTATCGGCTGTCAACTCAAACTCGCGGGTCACACCTTTACCATTGATCTGATGACAACTACCCTGGGTAGTTTTGACGTGGTAGTCGGAATGGACTGGCTATCCGACGTCCGAGCTGAAGTTCTCTGTTTCGAAAAATCTATCCGTATTCCGCTCTCTAACGACGAAATCTTGACGGTGCAAGGCGAGAAGGCAGGCGCTGTCACAAACATCATCTCTTACATGCAAGCACAGAAGTATCTTCGGAGGAAGAACTCCTTTGCTTTGCTCGCACTGGTTACCGAACAACCTAAAGACGAGAAACGTATAGAAGACATCCCCGTCGTCCGTGATTTTTCCGATGTATTTCCAGAGGAGTTACCTGGTCTTCCACCACATCGACAAGTGGAGTTTGAAATTGAATTGGCGAACCATGCAACTCCTATCGCCAAGGCCCCATACCGCCTAGCTCCAGCCGAGCTGCAAGAGCTGTCTACCCAACTTCAGGAACTGTTAGAAAAAGGATTTATCCAACCCAGTACTTCGCCATGGGGAGCTCCAGTCCTTTTTGTCAAAAAGAAGGACGGGACCTTTCGCATGAGCATCGACTACAGGGAACTCAATAAGGTTACTGTCAAGAACCGATACCCATTACCTCGCATCGACGATCTCTTCGACCAACTTCAAGGGTCAAGCTACTATTCCAAGATTGATCTACGGTCCGGTTATCACCAGCTACGCGTCAGGGAGGAGGATATCGCTAAGACGGCATTTCGTACTCGGTATGGCCATTGTGAGTTCTTGGTCATGCCCTTCGGTCTCACCAACGCACCCGCGGTGTTCATGGACCTCATGAACCGTGTGTGTAAACCATATCTAGATAAGTATGTCATTGTGTTCATCGATGACATTCTCATCTACTCTAAAGGTGAAGCAGAACATGCTGAACATCTACGATTACTTCTGGAATTAGTTCAACAGGAGAAACTATATGCCAAGTTTTCTAAGTGTGATTTCTGGATTCGGGAAGTTCAGTTCCTCGGGCATATCGTGAATGAAAAGGGTATCCACGTCGACCCCGCCAAGATTGAAGCTATCAAAAACTGGGAAGCACCCAGGACACCGACGGAGATCCGCCAATTTTTGGGTTTGGCTGGTTATTACAGACGTTTCATCGAGGGATTTTCAAAGATCGCGCAACCGCTTACCACCCTCACCCAGAAAGGCACCAAGTATGCTTGGGGTGACAAGCAGGAAACGGCATTTCAATTGCTGAAGCAGAAGCTTTGCAGTGCACCCATTCTGTCCTTGCCGGAAGGGACAGATGATTTTGTAGTATATTGTGATGCTTCCATTCAGGGACTGGGATGCGTACTCATGCAGCGTGATAAGGTCATCGCGTATGCGTCCCGACAATTGAAGGTTCACGAGAAAAACTACACGACACACGACCTGGAATTGGGAGCAGTAGTGTTTGCACTTAAAATTTGGAGACACTACCTATATGGAATAAAGTGCATAATCTATACAGATCACAAGAGCCTCCAACACATTTTTTACCAGAAGGAGTTGAACATGCGACAGCGTCGCTGGGTCGAACTCTTGAACGATTATGAATGTGCCATTCGGTATCACCCGGGTAAAGCTAATGTGGTAGCTGATGCCCTCAGTAGGAAGGAGCACTTGAAACCTCGTCGGGTACGAGCACTACAGTTCACCATTCATTCGGGGTTACCCGAACAGATACGCGACGCACAGTTAGAAGCAGTTAAGGAAGAAAACATCAAGGCCGAATCGGTGGGAAAAATGGAGCACGATTGGGAAGTAAAACCCAATGGAGCTCGGTAACGAAGCTCACAAATCCCGATACTCTGTCCATCCTGGTTCGGATAAGATGTATCAAGACCTTAAAGCTGCGTATTGGTGGCCCAACATGAAAGCTGATATAGCCACCTACGTGAGCAAGTGTTTGACTTGTGCCAAAGTCAAGGTAGAGTATCAGAAGCCATCGGGGCTACTTCAACAACCTGAGATCCCGGTGTGGAAATGGGATCAGATCTCGATGGACTTCATCACTAAACTCCCATGAACTTTAGGTGGTTGCGATACCATCTGGGTGATTGTGGATCGTTTAACTAAGTCCACACACTTCCTAGCTATTAAAGAAACAGATAAGATGGAGAAGTTCACTCGCATCTACATTAAGGAAGTAGTTTCTCGGCACGGAGTGCCAACGTCCATCATCTCAGACAGAGATGCTCGTTTCACGTCCAACTTTTGGCAGTCACTTCAGAAAGCGTTGGGTACACGCTTAGATATGAGCACAGCTTATCACCCTCAGACTGATGGTCAAAGCGAAAGGACCATACAGACCTTGGAAGACATGCTTAGGGCATGCGTGGTAGACTTCGGGAATAGTTGGGAAATCCACCTGCCTTTAGTGGAATTCTCGTATAACAACAGTTACCATACGAGTATATCGGCAGCACCGTTTGAGGCATTATACGGTCGTAAATGTAGATCACCGGCTGTTGGGCAGAAGTCGGTGACAGTCAACTCACAGGCCCTGAGTTGATACTTGAGGCTACTGAAAAGATTGTGCAAATCAGAAACCGCATGGTGGCGGCACGAGATCGACAGAAAAGCTACGCTGATCAACGACGCAAACCACTCGAATTTTAAGTAGGCGACCGCGTCCTACTGAAGGTGTCACCCTGGAAGGGTGTAATCCGCTTTGGAAAACGAGGCAAACTAAACCCACGGTACGTAGGTCCGTTTGTGATCTTGAAACGTATCGGACCCGTAGCTTATCAATTAGACCTTCCTGCCGAACTTAGTGGAGTTCACAACGTTTTTCACGTGTCAAATCTGAAGAAGTGTCTATCAGATGAAACCCTAGTCATTCCATTGGATGAGATTCAAGTGGATGAACAACTGCACTTTGTGGAACAACCTATCGAGATCATGGATCGTGAGATCAAGACTCGAAGGCACAGCAAGATTCCGATCGTCAAGGTTCGTTGGGACTCTACGCGTGGACCAGAATTCACATGGGAAAGAGAGGACCAAATGAAAAGCAAATACCCACACCTCTTTGCAGCGGAGCAGCAAGCTAACGATACCACCAACTAAATTTTCGGGACGGAAATTCTTTCAACATGGGGATGAGATGTGACAACCTGGGAATTTCTGGTAATTTCTTGTACCATTGTTAACGAACTAAATCTTTGTACGTGGCACTCTAAACCTGTACATTGCATTCTAAACCGCGTTTACTCAATTTTCGGGACGAAAATTCTTTCAACATGGGGATAATGTGACATCCCGGTTGTTCCAGATATCTTAAACGCACTACTTCACGGTTATTCGTTCCTACACTAAATTGATTCGGAGACTTAAATTGCACGCTCGAAATAATTACGATAAATTCATGAACTTATCAAGTGAATTACGTGCTATGTGTATTAAACGTTTATAAGTTGGTGAATTATTATGTGATATTCCGAGTTCATGATTTGTTTTAGTTATAAAATATATATATAGTAAATACATAGACGAATCGAACCAAGCCGCGAAACGAGTCAACCTCACTTCCTTGCGACTCAAGGGATTGACCGAAACTTGAGGATCAAGTTATAGGCCCAAACCGACCCACCCAAGCCCTTGCGGCCGCGAGCACCCAACCCGCAAACCCTTCCCTTTTTCTTTGCCCTCTTGCACTATATATACACATACATGCATGTGTTATGTTTCAAAAACAAAAACACACACAAACCCTAATCAAGAAACAGCCGACGGCAGTCCTTGCTACACTTCTCTCGGTCGCGACAGCAGCTTTCCCACTCTCCCTCTCGGTCGCAACTCTCTCCAATATCCGAATCGGCTCCCATCTAGTTCTCGGCTCATTGATCTTTATTGTTAAAGGTTAGGGTTTATCATTGTTTGCAAAATCATACTAGGATTTATAAACTCTTGATCATGCTTGAATGTAGTGTAGAATCAATGTTTAATTCGATAAATTGTGCTAGTTTGCGATTATGATGATTAGTGAATCAAGAATCATTAGGCTGCGTTTTGGTGATAAAAACCATATATTATGATTAGGGTTTGCATGGGTATGATGTACATGATGATATATGATTGATAAATCTTTTCTTGATCGTTTATCGTTAACGTATCGATTGTTTAAGCGTGTTATATTTAAAATGCTGAAATCAGGATGCTGAATGGTGTTTACAGCCAACTTCAACTGGCTGTAACTTGGTTATTATTTATTGAAAAACGGATTTTCTGAAGCCTAAAACGTAGAATTTTGAAAAACGCTTCTAATGCCGCTGGATTCATATTTTTCTGAAGTCGTTTGATATTTTTAAGTGGCCAAATAAGTTCAGTAACTGAAGCTGTGAAAAATCTGAAAATTTGTTAGTTGTTTATCGAATCGGATCTAATAATCTGTAGAGAGTCGAATCACGAAATTTGTACAGCAACTAGATATGGAAATTTCCGGGAAACTCCCACTGGAATTTGGTTAATTGGACAAACGGTGATTTTTAAATAAATTCTCCCGTGGACTGCAGTCAGAAAGCGACGAATCTGACTGCAGCCTAGTATATTAATATTTATGAATAATTGGTTAAGCGTTAGGACTTGAAAAATTTATATAAAATTCTACAGTATAGTTGTCACTTTCTGTAAAATAATTGGAATTTTTGGAACGTTGGAACTATTTTATAAAAATCCTCGAAAACAGCCTAATTATGAGTATACAAGCTGAAACTTGATAACTTGCGAACGTGTGTACCAAAGTGTTGCATGGATTGGATTGTGTTCATGATAAATTGTTTTGATCACTATGTTGGTATGATGATACTTGCATGCATGATTGAGTGTTAGGATTTGTTATTGTGTGTACCGCATTGTGTGTTAGTTATGTGTAGGGTTTGTATTGGTGTGTTCACACACTAACTTTAAATCAATTGACTTGTTAGGACGCAATTAACGGTCCCATCATTTGCTACTTCTGTGTTACACTAACCGAGCAACTAAATGTGAGTTCACGGCCCCTAATTTTATCCGGTTTTAAACAACAGGGGGAGAAACATGTATACACTCTACAACTCTATCTCTTTACGTTATACGAAATTAACGTCATTAAACTATTCGGTAACTAAGTTAATGTTAATGTACGTTATGGTCACTAAGCAGCTATATCACACAAGTCCTCGACAATCTCTCGGATCGTTAGTATTGGGTTAGATAGCGGGGAAATTATAAGTAGTACTACTGGGCCCGACAAGCCCCACCCGAGCTAGTCGCACTAGCCGACCGGGTATGGTCAACGGGTGATTAATTTGGCCTAACTTCGCCATGGTCAGTGATAGGCCTGGCAACACGGAGGCACAACAGTCAGCTTCGATCACGAACACTTACGTGACATAACTTTAGGCTCGCTACATACATGTTAACATTGAACTTATTTACGAATCAACAATATTAATCCGGGTTAGGGATAATGGAACCAACAACAATATTATTCCGGGTTAGGGATAATGGAACCAACAACTTTATTACTCCGGGTTAGGAATAATGGAACATCATTATTATTCCGGGTAAGGAATAATGGAACCATCAGTATTATTCCGGGTTGGGAATAATGGAACTAAATCGTTATCCCGGGTAAGGGATAACGGGGAAAACAAACTTATAACCGAACAAATGAACTTTTGAAAACCTGTGAACTCACTCATCTTAAATGTTGACACTTGTTTCTTTACATGTTTCTCAGGACGCTAGGAGCTCTAGTGCACTCACTTGCATTGATCAAGACATCTTTTTATCGAGTCTCATTTACGAATATTGTTCGGGTTTTTCTTTAGTTTTGGCGTTTGTGTTGGCGCCCGTTCCTTTACTTTACTTTAATGCTTCCGCTCAACTTTAAAAACTAATGCTTCTGCTAAACACTGAAACCAATCTAAGACAATCTAAAATTAACTATGAATGGTTAAACAAATGATTTTGGAAAACGTATTAACGAATCATATAGAGTCGTTCGACGTTACTAGTGTCTCAGATTCTGGTTTGTTCACACGCCTCGCGGTAAAACTCCGCAAGTGGAAATTGAGGGTGTGACAAGGCAGATACCTCTTTTTGGTACGATTACTTTTGAGTGGCTCGTTTAGTTGAGCCTTTTCAATTGTAGGATTTTTGGCCTCTTTAGCTCTTTTAAGAAGATATCATAATTGTGTCTAGGTCTGCATATATCTGGATGCAATAGAAGAGCGCCTATAATATCCCTGAATGATTAATCAATATTAAGACCCGAAATCTCGGACTTTGGCAATCTATCAACGCAAGATTTAAGGCCATTAAGCCATATGCAGCAACGTGTTACCCGCAAGATGCACAATATTATGGGTATCCAGAATTTATCTGTATCTTTGTTGCCTAATCGCGGTTTATTCAATAGTGTTGCTGAATCTATTGATACGTCGTTGCTTGGCACCACGATTCTCCTTGCTTTTCTGTCTAAAAAATAGATAAAGTGTTAGCAATGTTCTATCATTTCTTTAACGATCAGGTGTCAGAAAGATATCAAATTTTCTTTTCTTTTCTTTTGCATATTCTGATAACTTCCCCCTAAAATTTCATTTTCGTATATCCATTGCCTGAAAATGATATTTTAATAATCCAAAAACCTTTTTGATGGGCACGATTTTAAGAGAATTTTTTTATTAAAAAACGTTGTTTTTTTAGATAGAGTATATACAGACGTTTACTTAAACAAAGTTCATTTCCATTCAAGGAAATTGATCATTTCCAACCAGGTTACCAACTGGTTGAAACCGTTTTTTTTAAGGCTTTTGTAAAGATGTCGGCTTTTTGTTGCGTAGTATCCACTGGCACCACTTGAATATATCCCTTTTCGTATGCATATTGAATCGCATGAATGAGAATCTCGATATGTTTTGTCTTCGAGAGATAGATTGGATTCTTCACAATTCCTAGACACGCTTCATTGTCGATAAATATCAGAGTCTTCATGATGTTGATCCCGTAATCCAGCAACTGATTCTGTATCTAGAAAACTTGTGAACAACAACTGTAGGCCGTGGTATATTCAGCTTGAGCAGTAGAGGTGGAAACTGTTGTCTGCTTTTTTCTTTGCCACGAGATAAGACGATTCCCCAAGAATTGACATCCCCCTAAAACTGATTTGAGATCAACTTTACAACCTGCATGGTCATTATCAGAATAAGTAATAAGATCAAAATTACTATCTTTAGGATACCAAAAACCAAGCTTAGGTGTTCCTTTTAGATAGTGGAAGATTCGGTTAACTGTAGTTTCATGAGATTATAGGGTTAGTCTGAAAGCGAGCACACTACCATTGAGCGATAAAACGAGTTGTTCACGGGTTTTCCTTGAAGATCAGGTGTAAGTTCAGTCTGAGATGCAAACAATGTATTTGTTGTTTTACAGTTGGTCATACTGTATATTGCAAGAATGTCCCTAATGTATTTGGCTTGATGAATGAGGATCCCGTCTTCTCTCTACTTCACTTCTAATCCCAAGAAAAATGTGAGTTCCCTCATCATGCTCATTTCGAACTTTGCTTTCATCACCGTCTCGAACTCCTTGCAAAGAGCTTCATCGGTTGACCGAAAGATGATATCGTCTAAGTAAATCTGAACCAACATTACATTGTCTCCGATTCTTTTTGTAAAGAGAGTCATGTCGATTCTTCCTCTTGTGTATCCACATTCCAAAGATATGTTGACAAAGTCTCATACCAAGCCCGTGGTGCTTGGTGAAGATCGTAGAGAGCTTTGTCTAACTTACAATAGCGTTTAGGGAAGTGTGGATCTTCGAAGCCAGGAGGTTAACATACATACACTTCTTCTTTCACCTTGCAATAGAGGAATGCAATCTTCACATCCATTTCATACACCTTCAAGTTTTTGTACGATGCATACGCAAAAAAGATTCTAGTAGCTTCAAATATTGCAATCGGAGCAAAAACTTCTTCATAATCAATCCCTTCCTCTTGAAGAAAACCCTGAACCACCAATCTTGCTTTGTTCTTGATTACCACTAATATGCGCCAAATGCAACATATAAATTGTATCAAATACGGTATGAAATCAACCCTTTTTAGTGCTAATGTTGGAAAAAGTGTGTTTCTTTGTTTACTTTTGATTTTCACGATAAATAGAGCTTAAATGTACAAAAGGAACAAATTAACGATAAAATCCAGCATAATTATGAAAGAACGGAAGACAACACATTATACTAACCCCCCAAGCTTCACCCCAAGAACTAAAACAACAAATTAGAAGTTTGGCACTGGGCCGTGCCTCGTCGGCATGGGGCCGTGCCCCTTCAAGATTCCAAATCAGAAGAAGACAAACAGAAGCAGACAAGAGACATGGGGCCATGTCCCTATGGACACGGGCCATGGTCAACTTCAAGATTTTCGTATCTGGGATAGTACAACAAGTACAATGGCCACAGGTCCATGTAGCAGGGTGATCTGATAAACGAATTAAATGAAGACAGAGAAGAAGGAAGGCACGGGGCGTGTGAGCATTCTATTTCAAACTACAAATAGGGTGCTTGGTATCATTGCAACTCATCCCTTGGCAAACCACTACTCTCACACATGCCACCACTCTACCACCACAATACAACCATCATCCATCCTAGAGTGTGTAGTAGTCTCGGGATCCAAGATTGATCGCAAGAGTTTTTGTCAAACAAAAGCCATGATTGGCTAATCTCTTACATCACTTGGTGAAGACAAGTTACTTATGTATTACTTTTGATTTCCTACCTTTGGTTAACTTTTTAATTGGGTATGTATTAATGACTTTAATAACTAGTTTTTTATATTGAAAGTGAACTTTATTCTATCATTTTTCATGTTTCTTTGATTCATTCATTTGTGTCTTTACGATCTATATAAAGCACGTTAACTGCCTGGAAGGCGGTTAGAACAGTGGCATGGTTAAAGTTCTTGCCTCATTCAAACTACAGTGTAAGAACCTAACATGTTTCGAACCAAAATGACGCAGCGGAATATGAATCATAATTTTTTTTATAACTGTTCTATCATACTTGAAAATCGTTTAAAAACGAATTCTTAAATAATTACATCGTTCATCCTTAGTTAATGAGACTCTTTTAATATACGAATACAAACCACATGACCACTTCTTCGTACAATCCATAATCTTATACTCGATCCTCGTCCACTCGTCCATTAGGATGATAATAATGACCCGGATAACCTGCAGTCACCATATATAACTAACACATTAGTAAATGGTGACATGTTACATAAATTATTAAATATATAAACAATCAGTAACCACGTGGAAATCTATATCTGTTTACTACTCCATAGAGATGTTCTTTCGAATTCGTTCTTTACACCAGAACTCCATTCTCTAAGAGCCCAACACTTACATACCTGCACTTTCATTTCATTCTCATAGACGAATCAGTTAGTATCGTCAATATTCGTATATATTAACACCATACTTAACTTCATACGAATCTCACTTATTTGGAAACATTAGGTTTATTAACACGCGTACATCTTATCTGGCCCAACCACTCTTTAGATAATAAACCTACTTGATACATGCATAAGTATAAACAACCTTAACTACAAACATCTAGCTTGATCATGCATCCCAGAACTTCAATAATGCACTTCAATTTCATAAATCATTGAATACATCAGTTGTATGAAGTTCATAATGTAACAAATTAAGCATGAACGTCTAAAACAACAAAATCAGAATTTAACAACAAAGCCCGCCGTAAGCTACGACTGGGTGGCCGTAGCTTATGGCCTAACAAGCACAAAAAGGCAGCAAGTGCCTGCCGTAGCCTACGTTTGGCAGCCGTAGGTTACGACACAGAGCTGCTGAACTTTCCATTTTACCCTTTTCCAGCAAAAACTACGAAACTTCTTCAATATTCATTTGTTTCACTTGGGACTCGTTTCTAGTTGACCGTAGAACATTTGTCTACGTGATTTACCCAAAATCCTTAACCGGGTTCTTAACTTTTATGGATTACACTGCCGTTACACGGTTCTAGCGCACTAATTCGACCCGTTTGGTTTCACCAAGTTGTTTTCGACATAGTTCGCTACTTTCGACTTGCTACAAAAATACTTACCTTAGTACTCGCATTTACTACATAATCTTACATGATTTCCCACATTCGTAAATATCAAAACTCTCTGTACTTACTAAGAAGTGAATCGGAAATCACTTACCTTATGCGTCTATCTTCATGCTCGTCTTCTTGCCTTCCTTCGATTCGTTAGCCATCCGTGCTTGCGTCCTTGCTAATGTAAATTCCTATTCTTTCATGCCATGTGTATTCATAACTTGTTAGTATGCATGTTCATTCATATCGATAATTATTTCAAATTCTTAGTTGCAAAGCTTTCATTAGTCAATCATTCACTAACATGCATATGGTACGAAACGATAATCACATTGTTCCATGTTCGTACAATTTAACTCCTGTTTATATACAGCACATCATTTTCCCAATGCATATTGACATTATCTCAAATCTTAAACTTATGGCAGAAAGTCAAACCACGACGATTATGCGCAGTTTGACTTTCAGTAGTCAACTGCTTTTCACATGAACTTTCAACTTAATCTTTTACATCCATCTTGTTGTAGTGGGTTAGACTACATACGTTATAATCATTTTGTACTCATGTAACGACGTACATGCGAACACATAATCACCTAGTTACACAAACACCCAATTCAATCAAGTTAGCATTTTCATAACTTCCCAACTAGTACTCTACCATATATTTAGCTAACCCGACATCATTCCAACCTTACCCCGTTCAAGGATCAAGCTTCATTCTTACTTACGAATCACTAATAAACAATCAAACAAATCCACAAGGTGTGCGTTGCATCAGTCAAGCATATAACACACTCTTAGAACATACTTCTTCTTAATCACGATAGAACTACACTTACACATAGATTTCATTACGAATATATTCTTCATGGTAATTTACTATTAAATGCTTCATATCCACCTTATATACATATTCATTTGTTACATCAATTCTCTTTTAACAATCTCACTTATGCATTTCATCAAACACTTGGTCTGCGTACACCATTTAATGCAAAATATACAACAAATTTATGCTTGATCTTCCAAATTCATGCATAATTCATCAAATACAACTAAATTGCATACCTTACTCAACCTATCTAACTATAATCCATTGCATACAACATACACATCAATGATTCAAGCAAGGATTTGACATGGGTGAAACACCTATGTCATCATCTTCACCACTAGAAGTGTGTTTCACTTCTAATCATCAAATTACTCAAATTCCTTCATAATCCATGTTTTATATGGTACTTCTAACACATATACATGATCAAATTCATTCAATTTCGTGGATTAAACATAAACCCACTTCATGCATGATTATGAAATCTCAAACTACAACTTACCTCATGTTTTGCATCTTTAGATGATTAGAAATCTTCAACCATGCAAGTGTTTTGGTTCAATTCCATCATGAATTTCTGCATTTTAGATGATTGGGAGAACTCCCTTTGTTCTTTTCCATGTGTGTGTGTGTTGACACACACATATACACACACCAACACACACACTAAACTCCTGATCTTTTTATTTAGTAAATCTTCAACCCAAACCTCCAATTCCAGCCATTCTAGTTTGGTTTCTTGTTAACAACTATCATAACTTTTGTTTTTCATTTGTTTACCCAACTATTTAACTAGGTTAAATAGCTTGGTTATTTTATTTTATGCCATCACACAAGAAACATACTAGGCAATTAAAATTGTGATTTTGGGGCATTACAAATCTACCCCCCTTAAAGGAGGTTTCGTCCCCGAAACCTTTCTCATTCCTGCTAGACTAATTCTACTCTTACCTTTTTATCTATTCATGATGCTTACTACAACATGAGTACATTCGGGATCTTGACAAAAGTTTTATTTATGCATAAACATAATTGTTCGCATTGCCCCTACCTTCTTTAATCAAGCAAAATTACTTTCATAATCACATAAAGTCGGAATCTTATCCAGAGCTCTTATTAGTGTCATCATCACTTTATAATGCTAGTTCCTAGCACACATCATCACTAGCGATTCATTCATTGAATTTATTCCAAGTGTATTCTATTGCTCGTACAGACCTAAGTTTACGGCTTGTTTCTATCTTTCTAATTAAGTCTAATACATTCATACATTTATTAATCAAAATAAATCGATTTATTTCATTCTATTCATATATCATAATTGATATTTTCATTTTGTTTACCATGAGCAAACCCCAACATCCCATTACTGATGTTCTATCTAATTACTTTCATATTCATATGAGGGGTCAACATATTATTATACACATACTATAAACATTCACGACATGTTAATACTACAATAAAACTACCCATTATAATATATGTATATATATATACACTTATTCGTACTTGACAAGGATTAATCGTCATTCTATAGTTACTATCGTTACTTATACCAAGCATACCTTTAAGTTAGTCTCAACTTATCTCATTCATATCACTACACAATTAACTACCTTCACGCACTACTTACCCAGCTATGCAAGTATGTCGCGCGAGTGCTCCATGTGAGCGTTTAACCAACACCTTAAATTTTTTACTTAATAATTTTGGAGTTATCATCCACTTATATAATTTCCTTCTTACATTATCCATTAAAGCAAATCATTCAATATACCAATTCTTACTCATAGTCATGAGTTAAACGTTTTACTAACCTTGATTCCATTGCATAACCAACGGTCTGCGATCCGAATCAGCCTGATTCTTCGTGAGTTTATGCGATACCCGGATTGGTTGCATCCAATCATTTGTTGAGCTTCCGCATATGCGAATCTTTTCAAGAATGTCTTGTTCAGGTGAACATGGCGAACAAGCCCAACATCAAAGTTAGCAATTCTTAACGGTATTTGCCCTTAATACATTCTTTTAGAGTATGTATTCTACTCGGTGTTTAAGCACCTACAATTCTTTTACAAATTTCTTACATGTATGCTATAACATATCACACATACCATTCTGCATACAACTCTTTCATTTTGTTAATTATTTTGCCAACTTTTTGCAGTTTGACTTTTCAAGGTCAAACTGGCACTTCTACTTATTGTATATATATTGAAGTACACATTTTACTTATTTCCAAATCAAGCATACTTTCTGAACATTGTTTTAGCATTTCATGAGAAAGTCTTCCTTCCTTGTAATTACTTATGTCATTCGTCCGGGTCCTATTGTTTCATTCAATTTAGACTCTCATGTGTTATTTGTTAACATGTGCAACATGTAGTTTATCCAGTATTTCTTTCTTTCAACTAAACTTTTCTCAATACTACAATAAATTTTCAGATGGTTATATTTACTTCATGCATTAAACCCTTCATGCTATTTCACAATTTCTTGCCTTATAATTAATCAACCCAACCTCATTGACTTTTCAGGAAGTTAAACTATAATTACATTCTCATTTATGATTTACTAATTACTCAACCGACCCATTAGGAGGCGTTTCGTATTCAAGCTCGTGCCTCCTACTATTTATCGAAATTTTCATTACATCTTTCAACGCAACTTCCTTTATAGTGGTTTATCCTAGAAAACCTTTATATTCCAATGACCGTCAACCCAAATTGCTAGATGCATTTCACTTGGGTTAATCTATTACCCAATTTTGACACATCCCTCTCTAGTCTAGCTATAAGCTCCTACCGAAAGCATAACTTTTTATACATACCTGACGTAAGTCCAAAACCATTGGCTCGTCATCCATACCTTGCGATGGTTATTTCTTTCCAATTTGTGGCAATGCATGCCCATATATTATGCTTACCTATAAGCATAAAACTTGACAAAACAAAACATTAAATACCGGGTTCAAATGGCGATCACCATTTGACCCGCATGACTCATTTGTCCTTTTAACCATTCTTATATACAAACATATTTGCACACACACACACACACACACATATATATATATATCAAAGTGTACGTTCGAAATTATCTTTAGCTCGATCATACTTACAAAACTTCATTTCATCAGTTTAGCGTTTTTCCCAAGAACTTTTTTTTCTCACATCCATACTTAATCTATCGCCATCTACCTTATACTTACTTATAAGACCCGTTTGACTCCAACAACGTCAAATTGTCAACACATTCTGTTGTAGGTACTTTCATTCTTTTCATGTTTAGAATCCGTCTCACAGATTCAAACCTTTTTTTTATACTTGTTTGACCAGTACTTACTTACGGGTTCAAACTTTGTTCATACTTTTCATTATTTTAAGTTTGAGTTCACCTCGTGGGTTCAAACCTTTCATTCACACTTTTCATTCTTTTATGTTTGAATCCATATAGTGGGATCAAACCTATTACTCATACTTTTTATTCATTTCCATCATTTGACCCTTTACTAACGTGTCAACTTTCTTACCACACTTTTTCATCCATCGTGACCCATTCATTACGTGTTAACTTCCTTATCATACTTAATTAAATGTACTACTATAATCAAAAGTTTTAATAATGAGCATTACTACAAGTGAAACTAGAAATATAACAAGTAACATATAGATTCTAACATTTTATTCTTACTTGGTTGGTCCATTCTTACTTACGGATTCATAATCTTCCTTCCAAAATTTTCAATGAACATAAAATTCTCCCAAGTTACTTGGAAACTTTCCATTCTTTTCACACACACGACCACTTACTTCTCATTTCTACCGAACATACCTGTGATGATTATCATGGACTCACGAGTATTGTATGTTTCTTACGCACTGGCCGGGCGCGCAATCCACATACTAGCCTTGTGCCTTCATGTAATTATGACTTTATGTCTGTAGAAGTGGATTTCAGTTTGTGCATCATTTATAAAATCCTATTAAGGCAACATCAATGTTTTCCATTCAACATTTGCCCTTATTTATTAGAAGTGTGTACCTGGAGGTTCAACAGTTCAATCACATACTTTGGTGCCTGCCCTAGATTGCATCCCTAGATCATTCTTCTTAATTATTCAAGCTCACCTTTCATAAATAACACAATTAGTTCCTTACACGAACATATACATACATGTTCCCATTCGAATTTTACCTTCAAGTATTGATCAAGTCTAGGATTGTACGGTTTTCAATTCACATGAGCACTTGGGTTTGAGTTCAAGTACTTACCATCTCGTACTTAGTTTCACTCAAACCAGGGCTCCGATACCAACTTGTAAGACCCTAAAACGGTTCGAACCAAAATGATGCGGCAAAATATGAATCGTATAATATTTTTTATAACTATTCTATCATACTTGAAAACCGGTTAAAAACGAATTCTTAAATAATTACATCGTTCATCCTTAGTTAATGAGACTCTTTTAATATACGAATACAAACAACGTGACCACTTCTTCGTACAATCCATAATCTTAGACTCGATCCTCGTCCACACGTCCATTAGGAAGATAATAATGACCCGAATAACCTGCAGTCACCATATATAACTAACACATTAGTAACTGGTGACATGTTACATAAATTATTAAATACATAAACAATCAGTAACCACGTGGAAATCTATATCTGTTTACTACTCCATTGAGATGTTCTTCCGAATTCGTTCTTTACACCGGACCGCCATTCTCTGAGAGCCCAACACTTGCATACCTGCACTTTATTTCATTCTCATAGACGACTCAGTTAGTATCGTCAATATTTGTATCTGTTAACGCCATACTTAACTTCACTTATTTGGAAACATTAGGTTTATTAACATGCATACATCTTATCTTGCCTAACCACTCTTTAGATAATAAACCTACTTTATACATGCATAAGTATAAACAACCTTAACTAGAAACATCTAGCTTGATCATGCATCCCAGAACTTCAATAATGCACTTAAATTTCATAAATCATCGAATGCATCAGTTGTACGAAGTTCATAACGTAAAAAATTAAGCATGAACGCCTAAAACAACAAAATCAGAATTTTAACAACAAAGCACGCCGTAAGCAACGGCTGGGTGGCCGTAGCTTACGGCCTAACGAGCACAAAAAGGCAGCAAGTGCCTGCCTGGCAGCCGTAGGTTACGTCACAGAGCTGCTGAACTTTCCATTTTACCCTTTTCCAGCAAAAACTACGTAACTTCTTCAATACTTGTTTCACTTGGGACTCGTTTCTAGTTAACCGTAGAATATTTGTCTACGTCATTTACCCAAAATCTTTAACCGAGTTCTTAACTTTTACGGATTACTACGCCGTTACACGGTTCAAGCGCATTAATTCGATGCGTTTGGTTTCACCAAATTGTTTTCGACATAGTTCGCTACTTTCGACCCACTACAAAGTTACTTACCTTAGTACTCGCATATACTACATAATCTTACATGATTTCCCACATTTGTAAATATCAAAACTTTATATACTTACTAAGAAGTGAATCGGAAATCACTTAACTTATGCGTCCATGTTCATGCTCGTCTTCTTGCCTTCCTTCGACTCGTTAGCCATCCGTGCTTGAGTCTTGCTAATGTAAATTCCTATTCTTTCATGCCATCATTTTCATAACTTGTTAGTATCCATGCATTCAAATCGATAATTATTTCAAATTATTAGTTGCAAAGCTTTCATTAGTCAATCATTCACTAACATGCATATGGCACGAAACTATAATCAAATTGTTCCACGTTCGTACAATTTAACTCCTGTTTATACATACCACATCATTTGCCCAGTGCATACCAGACATTATCTCAAATCTTAAACTTATGGCAGATAGTCAAACCACAACGATTATGCACAGTTTGACTTTCAGTAGTCAACTGCTTTTCACATGAACTTTCAACTTAATCTTTTACATCCATCTTGTTGTAGTGGGTTAGACTACATACGTTATAATCATTTTTACTCATGTAACAATGTACATGCGAACACATAATCACCTAGTTACACGAACACCCAATTCGATCAAGTTAGCATTTTCATAAGCTCCCAACTAGTACTCTACCATATTTGTAGCTAACCCGACATCATTCCAACCTTACCCCTTTGAAGGATCAAGCTTCATTCTTACTTACGAATCACTAATAAACAATCAAACAAATCATCAAGGTGTGCGTTGCATCAATCAAGCATATAAGACAATCTTAGAACATACTTCTTCTTAATCACGATAGAACTACACTTGCACATAGATTTCATTACGAATATATTCTTCATGGTAATTTACTATTATATGCATCATATCCACCTTCTATACATATTCGTTCGTGGTTTACGTCAATTCTCTTTTAACAATCTCACCTATGCATTTCATCAAACACTTGGTGTGCGTACACCATTTAATGCAAAATGTACAACTAATTTATGCATGATCTTCCAAATTCGTACATAACTCATCAAATACAACTAAATTACATACCATACTCAACCTATCTAACAATAATCCATTACATACAACATACACATCATTGATTCAAGCAAGGATTTGACATCGGTGAAACAACTATGCCATCATCTTCACCACTCGAAGTGTGTTTCACTTGTAGTCATCAAATTACTCAAAATCCTTCATAATCCATGTTTTATATGGTAATTCTAACACACATATATATGATTAAATTCATTCAATTTCGTGGATTAAACATAAACCCACTTCATGCATGATTATGAAATCTCAGACTACAATTACCACATGTTTTGCATCCTTAGATGATTAGAAATCTTCAACCATGCAAGTGTTTTGGCTCAATTCCATCCTGAATTTCTGGATTTTGGATAATTGGGAGAACTCCCTTTGTTCTTTTCCATGTGTGTGTCGACACACACATATACACACACCAACACAAACACCAAACTCCTGACTTTTTATTTAGTAAATCTTTAACCTAAATCTCCAATCCCAGCCCTTCTAGTTTGGTTTCTTGTTAACAATTGTCACAACTTTTGTTTTTCATTTGCTTGCCCAACTATTAAACTAGGTTAAAAAGCTTGGTTATTTCATTTTTTGCCATCACACAAGAAACATACTAGGCAATTAAAATTGTGATTTTGGGGCGTTACATATAGATCCTGCGAGGACTTGATTCAAGCTTATTAGGACTTCCTTTGAAGCAGATAGCATCAAATCGGGGGAAATAAGAATGGCTTGAATCCCGTATAAATAAACTACTATTAAAACTTTAACCCGGCCTTGCGGGAATGTATCCCTTCTAACTCAGACCAACATGGCCAAAGGTTACGCTACCTCTAAAAGAGAGACGTGCCACATTTTGAATTAATAACTTACTTAATTATCTTTCAATATTACAGCCTTGCGGGACTATATCCCTGCTGACTCATACCAATATGGCTGATGGTAGCGTTTTCTCCAAAAGAGGGACATGCCACTTTAACTAAGATAATTTCTTAAAAAACCAAAAGCGGGGAAATCATCAAAGGATACGTAAATAATGAGTCAGAACCAAGTGATTCTATCTTGTCTATTTATTTATTTTATTACTTAGTTTATTTCTTTACGTTTACTTATTAAAAAACCTTTTCTCAAACTTATGCTTATATTAGACATCGACGATATTCCGCTATTAAAAGCTCTTGTGTCCTTGGACGACCTCAGTATTTTGTCATCACTATACTACGCCAACAATGGGTGCACTTGCCCTAGCGTGTTGTAAAGAGTGATAGTTACATATCGTATTTTTATAAATTTAAAGCTTGAATAAATGAGTGAAAAGTACTTAAAATATATCTAAAATTTTTCCCACGCTCGCATCACGTCAAGTTTTTGGTGTCGTTGTCGGGGACACAATGATTTTAATAAAGTTTAAAATCGGCAACCCAATCATTTTTATGCTTTTTTAATTTTTCTTTTTAGGTTTTTCTTATTTTTCTCAAAATTTTCTGCTTTCTGAAGAAACAACTCGGGGCCATGTTTGATCAACACAGGGTTGTGTCAGTTTCTCCGTATACTAAAACTGTTTTCTGCTAGATATGAACTGTAGCACGGGGCCGTGTGAACACTACATGGGGCCGTATCTCAACAGCAATTCTAGAAAGCAATGTCGTTTGATCCCAACGGTTAAAACCCAAACTCCTTGTTGGTGCATAATGTCTATTGCCTACGTCTAGGATATATCTGTAATGTTTATAAAGTTTACACGTTAATGTTTAAATGTGAAAATGTAAAATTTATATGTTTTAACACTGTGATTCGCACGAATTAATACAGATTTCGTACGAGTGAGTCACTCGTACGAAATACAGTTTCATGCGAAATATAGTTGTTTGTTTTGCACGCACTTCGGTACGAGTCATGTCGACCTATAAATAGGGAAGTGTTGTGTTAGAGCTAGTTAGTGGTTTGTCAATTGGTATGGCGAAGCTCAGCCAGTTTCTTTACTTGCGTCTGTATTTGAACGTCACTAATACATCAGAAGCAGTTAAACAGTAAGTATTATCTTGTTTGTCTTGTCTACCTCTCTAGCAATGAATTCTGCCTCTGCTAGTTGAGCGATTTTCATGGGTGTTCTTTCTGGAGAGTAAGGATGAAACGTTTGAAACTCTTATGATCCTCTTCAGAAAACTCGAGAATTTATATCATTTGCCCATTAAGAGAATTCGCAATGATAATGGAACGTAGTTTAAGAACAAGAAGATGCAAGAGTTCTGCAATGAAAAGGGGATTCTTCATGAATTCAGCGCCCCCTATACTCCACAACAAAATGGAGTAGCTGAATGAAAGAATCGGACGCTGATAGAAACTACTAGAACAATGTTAGCTGATTCGAAATTACCGATTAGTTTTTGGAGTGAAGCAGTAGCATCAGCATGCTATACCCTAAATCGTGTGTTGACAGTTAAGCCTCACAAAAAGACATGTTTCGAGTTACTGAATCAACGAAAGCCTAACTTAGCATTTTTGGAACCTTTTAGATCACCGTGTACTACCTTGGACCCGGCTGGTAAATTTGGAGACAAATCTTTGGAGGGTTTCTTTGTTGGTTACGCTAGTCCTCAAAAACGTGTTTTCTTGCCGAGTCGGAACCAGGTAGTTCTAGCGCAGCACGTAGATTGTCAAAGATATACAACGCCTACGCAGAAACCTGGGGATCCATGGCTGTTTAACTACGATGGATTGTGGAATTCGTTTGATCTACCAGATGTACCAACTGAAGAAGAACTTGTTATGTTATTTCAACAACATCAGTTATCTAATCAAGAAACAGTTCCTAGACCTTTGGTGATTTCAACATACCAGTTAACACGTCTGATGTCGGTCAAAGCTCTTCTGTTCAAAATCCGGTTCCTGCTTCAAATGTCAATGCTGCTGAATCATCTGCCTATCCAAATGCAGATGCTGACACTGATCGGGAACCAACTTTCAACGATGGAGGATCCAGTTCTGATGAAGGATCTGAACAGATTGAAAGCTTTCCGAAGCAACACACTGATCAGTCTAATGCTAGGAATAAAGCTTATTCATCTGTACCAGTTATCGATTAAATTCTGACAAATTTGCAACCACAAGTAGATGTTTTAACTGAAGTGATACCAAGAACACTTTCATATCATCCGCCAGAGAACATCATGGCAGCTTACAATCTGGAGTGCAAACTCGCAATCATATCAATAAAGATCTAAGCTGTTTTTATACTAGTATTGCTCCACTTTAAGTCCGATTTTCTCATAGTTGTTTCGTTTCTCAGGTTGAACCGGGAAGCTGGAAAGACGCGTTTAAGGAAGAAAGTTGGGTGGATGCAATGCAAGAAGAGTTACTCCAATTCCAGAAACCTGGAGTCTGGACGCTTGTTGACCTGCCAGATCATCACAAAAAGATTAACACAAGATGGGTCTTCAAGTGTAAAAGAGACGATCGAGGAGTCATAGTGCACAACAAAGCTCGACTTGTGGTTCAAGGTTTTCACCAGCAAGAAGGGATAGATTATACTGAAGTCTACGCCCCAGTTGCTCGTCTTGAAGCAATTCGCATATTCTTGGCCTCTGCCTCGTGGAAAGGGTTCAAGGTGTACTAATTGGATGTTAAATCTGCTTTCCTATACGGAAAAGTGAAAGAGGAGGTGTACGTCGGCCAACCACCGGGGTTCATCGATCCAGTGCACAAAGATAAAGTCTACCTTCTGAATAAAGCATTATATGGTCTTCATCAAGCCCCGAGAGCTTGATATGAAACTTTATCGAGTCATCTTCTGGACAATGGCTTTATCAGGGGAACAGTAATTCTACCCTCTTCACAAAGGAGTAGATGGGCATTTAATTATCATAAATATATATGTGGATGATATCATCTTTCAATCGACAAATGACAATCTGTGTAAAGACTTTGAAGAAGTCATGAAGCGCAAATTTGAAATGAGCGCAATGGGGGAGATGAAGTTCTTTCTAGGACTTCAGGTTGACCAGTTTCCTGATGGTATTTTCATTCATCAGACGAAATATGTTCATGACATATTAGAGAATTTCAATATGACAGGAGCTAAACCAGCATCGACCCCATTAGCTCCAAATCACGGCATTTGTCCACATCTTACGGGAGAAAAAGTTGATGAAACTTTATATTGCTCCATGATCGGATCCTTGATGTATCTTACAGCTTCTCGACTAGATATCATGTATCCAACGTGCTTGTGCTCCCGTTATCAGTCTAATCCAAAAGAGTCACACCTGCTTATCATTAAACGCATAATGAGATATCTGAAGGGTTTTCCAAGCACCGGCTTGTGGTACCCTAGACATGATGAGTTTAATATTGCAGGTTACTCGGATTCTGATTTCGGATGCTGCAAACTGAATACAAAGTCTACAACGGCCGGCTGCCAGTTCTTTGGAACTCGTTTGGTAACGTGGCAATGCAAGAAACAAACCGCATTCGCTCTCTCTACTTGTGAGGCTGAATACGTTTCGGCATTAAGTTGTTGTGCTCAGATTCTCTGGATACAGCAACAGATGAGAGATTTTGGTTTGCAATTTCTTGACCTATATATGTAGATAATCAGGCCACGATCGATATCACCAAAAAATCTTGCCAACACTCTTGTACTAAACATATCGAGGTTTGACACCACTTTATCCGTGATTGCTACGAGAAAAAGTTGGTACGAATTGAGAAAATCCACACTGATGACCAAAAAGCAGATTTATATACCAAAGCTTTTGATACAACAAAGTTTAAAAATTTGTTAAAGCTAAATGGTTTTAAAAATATGATATCAGGGGATGTGTTTGAGGTTGAGTTTGAGGATGATGACGACTTAATGTGAATTTGTCATTGGTTAAACGTGTTTTGTACATTCTTTCTTAAAAATCCAAAACTATGTTTTTGATTTTAGGGGGAGAATGTTTGAGGAAAATACAATTAAAAAGGCAAAAAGAGTTTTGCGTAAAAAGAGTGATCATAGTAAATCAAAAATGATAGTCACAATATGCTAAAGAATTGTATTGATTTTAAAAAGTAATTAAGCAAGTCTTACTATGGATATGCCAATAGACTTCACTCGTTCAGTAAATTGTATTCGAGATATAAACCTAAAACATAAAACTAATTAACTTGTGTGTTAACATCTCTCGGGTATATGGACTTAGTACTCCGAAATTTCGTTTGAGAGAATGCCAGATTCTGCAATACTAGGTCTTTATATTTGATTGATATATGGGGTATTATTTGAGTTCTTTTGATTTTGCGGAAGCAATGGCCTAGAACTCTTATAATATTTTCGCTTTATTTCCCAAAAGCTGCATGAAAAATGATTATGTCTTAAGCAATTATGACATTTGCAGTACAAAAGATTCCTTTGTGGAACACCACCTAAAGACGAGCCTTCATCTCTTTGTCTGTACGGTAGTACTAACCTGAGCTCTCAAGGTGTCGCATTCACCCTATTTACATATATCAATTCGATATATTCACCTGTAAAATGACATTCTGGGAATCTCGATACGGGAGTATATTCTGAGATAGGAAACACAGTTATTTCATGTTTCTAATAATATCTTAACATATCTTGAAACAGTTTAGAAACGAGAAGAGGTTTAAATGGACAAATATATTGGCAATCTAGGTAAATTTGTTTAAAAACTTAAAAGGTGTTTCTAGATCAACGGTACTGATGACATATATATATGCTTGAAATGATTCTCTAAAAACGCAAAATTCACAAAAATGTTTTTGTTCTTTGAAACATATCTCAAAACTCAAAAAGATTTTCAGTTTTATTAACTAGATAGTCTTATTTTTGCTTACCGATGATAAAAGCAATGACGGTTGGATTCATAGCAACATCTTGCTGAGGAAACTTGAAATTATGGGTTGGGGGCTAATTTTTATAAAAAGTTTTACCTGAATGTCAAGAAAGTTCATTAATTTGAAACTTTACATGTTAAAATAAATCTGTTTGGTCAAACATGGTCAACCAAGGTCATTAACTTTGACTTGGAAGACAAATTGGATAACCAGGGTCATTAACTTGGACTTGGTTAGTCAAGTGGATTTTTGAAACAGATAAAATGATTGATAAAAATGAAAAATACAAGAATAAAATTGAAAAGTTTAAAGTTTTTAGTTTTGATTCGCATAAAACAGAAATTCATGCGGAGTTAGTCATTTAGTACGAAACAAAGGAAGTTTTGTGCGATTCAGAATGTTTCGTACGAAATAAGTTGAGTATAAATACTTTGTGATTCGCACAGAAATGAGTTTTCTATTCTTTTTGCAATGTTGAGCGATTCAGAGAATTTTTGTGCGATTCGACCTTAAAATCTTCATTTCTTGGTATTTGTGCTTGTGATTTATATTGTTGAGGTTGACTGGCACACCTCTTTCAATGGGCAACGTAATTTCGACAAAATCATACTGTTATAGTGCCAAAATTTGTACGAATCGGACTAAAACTTAGATCTAGGGAAATTGGACCGGTAAAACTTAAAATTGATCACAAAATCGTTAAAATCGGCTCTAATAACCTGAAAATCGACTATCAATTTGTTAAAATCAACAAGTTTTAGGTTCGGATTATACTTGGACAATCTTGGGACGACGATGGGTTTTTGTACGAAGTAAGTTGTCTCGTATGAATTTTTTTTTTTAAATTGAAGGTAGTTTTTTACAAAACAAGTATTTCATATGGAGATGTTTGAAAATTTTTGTTCAAAAATGAACTGAATGTGTAATTCGTACAAAAATAGTTGTTTCGTATGAAATAGGATTTGAAAGCAAAATATTCAAAGTGCATAAGTATTTCGTACGAAAATTATGATCCATATGAATAAAAGTTAGATCAACATGTTTGATTTTTGGATGAGTTTGTGTTTCATACGAAACAGAGGTTTTTGTATGATTCAGTGAAGAGAACTTTGAATGTTTGAAATTTTCTAACGGTTGGTTGTTATTTTTCATGAACAGGGCAAGAAATCCGCATTTTCTCCAGTGTACAATATATGTTGTATCACAGATGCTTCAATTTCAGAGATAGCAGCGTATCGAGATATCTTGGATTTTCTCACACGGATTAGAGTGACTAAAGCTTTAACAGATAGACATACGGCATATCTTTCGCATGTGGAATATTTCTGGAATGCCGCTGAGTATAGTATTGATGATAACGCCATTATTTCAACAGTAAAGATCGATGATGTCAATATTCCAGTGAAGATTGCCGAGGAATTAATTCGGAAGGTTTTGGAGTTTAAGGATAACAAAGACGATCCGACAGGTTACACTGAATACATGGTAAAAGGATGCTTTTATAGGATGGGTATACAGGATTTGTGAATGCTGCACCGTACAAGAAAGGAAACCTGAGTGCGCCTTTCAGATATCTTGCACATGTTATTGCTCACGGTTTGGGTCATAGGAAAGGTGGTTTCGATGACTTGGTGGATTATCAGATGTATATGATTACTGCGCTAGTGTTGAATCTTCCCTACAACTTTTCAAAGGTTATATTTACTCAGATGATTCAGAATATTCAGAAGGAAAAGTTTTTGCAATATCCAAGATTCATTCAGATGATGTTAGACTTTTTGCATCCTGATTTGAAGAAATCTCCGAACGATGTCCTTAGACTTGAACATATGGATGATCCGACATTACGAAAGATGAATGTGCATCTAAGTCTGCTCCTGTAACTAATCCGATGTTTGGTGCTATTCTCGATAAAGATTACATTTCACCTGCACCAGGAAAGTGGAGAAAGGATGAAAGTGGTGACGATGAAGAGGAGGTTAAATCATTATCGTTGTTTGTTGCAAAAAGACAAACATGTTTGTAAAAGATGGAGAAAAAGGTGGGAAAGCGACATATAAGGGAAAAAGAGAAAAACTACGTTTGCTGCTGGAAGTTCATGGTTAAGAGATGAACCAGAAGTTGAGGAAACAGTTGAAGAGTTGGCTGAAGAGATTGAACGACAAGCTTTTGGAGCTGATAAAGTAGCTGAAGAAGTACTTTCATCAAGTACCGATTTAGAAGATAGGAGAGCTGGAGAAAAGAAAAGAGCTAAAAAATTAGCGAAGAAACGTCAAGCTGAACTGAAACGCAAAGCTGAGGAACGCAAGAGAAAAGCAACAGGCGAGGATGACACAACTTATGTTCAGTCTGAATCTGATATTGAATCTTCTTTTCGAACTTCGATCAAGAAAAAGAAAAGAAGAATGAAGCGTTCTGCAGCCCGAATATCTCCAAGTGTTATTCAGAAGGAAACTGGTGCTGAAACAATTATTGAAGAAAATGTGGAGGAACCATCATAGAATATTCCGTCTCCACCACAACATATGCATCCAGAACCAGCTCAGCAACAATCTGAACCAGAGATACCTCCTCAACAACAATTCCTGAGCCAGAATCAGATCGACAACAGCCAGCACCGCAACAACCTGAACCAGAACCAGTTCAACAATCAATTCCTGAACCAGAACCAGTTCAGCAACCACCACCATGACAGTCTGCTCAACAAAAATCTCAACCATCTCATGCTCAACAATCTCGTCCTACACAACAACCGTTTGATTCACAAGCATTTTTGACGAGATTAGTTTAGATGATTTACCAGGAGGAGATGAATTTCGTTTTGATGATCCAAGAGTTGACGACTTGCAGAAACAGGTGACAATGAATGTGGTACGCATAGCTGAGTTGCAAGAGCAGATAAACATGTTAACAGCTGAAAAGTTTGAAATGCTTGAAAGGATGGGGGATTAATTGTTGACAAACAACAATTAGAAGCGATGTTAGCAAGTATTGTTTCTGAAAACGAAAGATTGTGTTTGCGAATGGTAGAATACGAGGAAGAACGTTTGAGAAACAATCGAAGAATGGATGTGTTTGAAAAGATTTTGGAAAAGAAGTTGGGTTTGAGTATTTCTGCGGCAATTGATGAAATAGAACGAGCAGAAGCGAGGGAAAGAGTTGCGGAAAGAGAACGTTTGTCTAAACAGCAATCTGATGCGCAAGGGAAAGGAAAGGGTAAGATAGTGGAGGAATCCGTGATTAATGAAGCTGTACCAGAAGCTGAATCTGAGCCAGTACAATGTTGGGATATTGTGGTGTATAAAGAACCGAAAAAGTTTATCCTGATAGGAAAGCCAACTGATGTGGATATAGCTTCACTTGATATTTCTCAACGACATCAAGATTGGTTGATGAAGAAAAAGTCGGAAAAAGAAAGCAAAGAAATGGCTGAAGAAACTGAAAAGGAAGCAGAAGTAGAGGATGCTGAAGATGTTGATGTTAAGGATTCAAGTAGTTCAGATGATATAATGATAATGACAATGTTGGAGGTTCGGGTATTCGTGTAATTGATTCGAATGTTAATGAATTAGCTGATCTTTCTGAGTACTTTGATGATTCTGCGAACCAAACTACTAAAGAGGAAAGGATGAACAAAGCTGATGAGTCAGTGGATGCTCAGAAGGTAGGAATTTTCACAGAAAATGTTACATCTTTTGTTCCTGTCGTACGAAAGCCATTTGTATTATATCTTGAGCATGATGTTGAAGAAGGGGAGTTCATAGTTATTCAAAAAAAGAAATAGCAACAATGCTCGGCATTAGCAAAGAGAAGTTCGATTTTGATTTTGAAGATGGACTTAATGAGATAGATGATTTTGAACCGAATGCTAATGTTTTTGAAGACATAGAAGATGCAAACATATATTATAACGTTGTCGTGGAAAGTGATTCTGATGAAGATGCTAATGATTCCATTCAGGGTACAGATGATTTCCCAACGTTTATCGATCTATTTACAGCAGAAAGTTCTGAGATGTTGCAAAGGAAAGTATCTGAAGCTGTAAAAGAGGGAACAATTCCCGAGAAAATGTCTAAAGCTGAAATAGTTGAATAAAAGAAGAAATGGTTTAGGGTGAGTTCAACAGAGCGTAAGTTTAAGAGACCCGTAGCATTTTTCACCAGAGATGCTGATATTTCTTTAGGAGATATTCTGAGTTGGGGTTGGATTGAAGAGCTAAATGTGTATGCGATTAAAAGGGAATTTGGGATCCAATACTTTCGATATTTAAGCGACATCAAAACACTGCCTTATTGGGAAATAAAAGAACTTGTTCAAACCAAGAGATAAATCTAAAGATGAAGTTTCATGACCAAAAGCTGTGGAGATTGATCAAGTTTGAAGCTACGCATGGTTTTGTACATTGGAAACCTCATTATCCTCGTCGCATTGTTAAAGTAGATCCAGTAACGAAGGAGAAAGATATTACTTTGATTGTGAAGAAACCAAGGGTGATGAAGAACATGCCTTTGATCAAAATGGAGCTAGATTTTTATACGATCTTCAAGCGGTGGCATTATGATTCGAATACAGGAGAGACTGTTATATGTGTGCACCCAGATGAAGACTCGTGGAAGATTACAGAGGAATTAACCGAAGCCGTCATAGCGCACAAACGAATATATGGTATATGGCGAGGCATTCGAGTACCAGACCCAATGTGGCTAGTAAATTGTTCGAAAAAAGATATAGAATGTTTATTCTATAGTAAGATAAGTTTTGAAGAAAAGGATAAAAAAGCGCTTCAATTTCAAAAGATCGTTAATGTGTGCTTTGCAAAGACATTCATTTTGGATCAGCTTGGAAAACAACTTGGAGAAAGGTTGAGAAGAAAGAGTCAAAGAAAACGAAAGAAAAAGAAGCTCGGATCGTTGAACGTACAAGAATAGCATCTTTAAGGAGCTTTCAGTTTTTCAAACGACGTCCTCCGACTGATCAAACGCCAATTGCTTTTGAGGAGCGTCGTAAGCCTGTAAAGAGATTCTTTGGGCATTAAAGTCAAATCTATTTGAAGATTTTGAAGATTATCCAGACTGCGGCAACATCCAAGGGGGAGTTTGTTGGTGCATAATGTCTATTGCCTACGTCTAGGATATATCTGTAATGTTTATAAAGTTTACACGTTAATGTTTAAATGTGAAAATGTAAATTTTATATGTTTTAACACTGTGATTCGCACGAAATAATACAGATTTCGTACGAGTTAGTCACTCGTACGAAATACAGTTTCGTACGAAATATAGTTGTTTGTTTTGCACGCACTTGGGTACGAGTCATGTCGACCTATAAATAGGGAAGTGTTGTGTTAGAGCTAGTTAGTGATTTGTCAATTGGTATGGCGAAGCTCTGCTAATTTGTTTACTTGCATCTGTATTTGAACGTCATTAATACATCAGAAGCAGTTAAACAGTAAGTACTATCTTGTTTGTCTTGTCTACCTCTCTAGCAATAAATTCCGCCTCTGCTAGTTGAGCGATATCAGGCCGATTGCTCATTTCGGGAGCTCGATCCCCCTTCACACTGGCAATTATGGATGATAATAATTATTTTTACCCCCAATACTCTTACGGTGAAGGTGTCAATGGTGTGGCGGAAACCATAAAAATTTAAAATATCCCTTTCTAAAAATTGATCCCCACTATTTAGACCTATCGTTTTTTTGTGACGATCACCTTAACATGAGCGAGAGTAAAAATGATAACTATCATCCTCCAAAAAGCCTTCAAACCTCTTCCTTTGGAGACATAAGGTCGGAAGAACTATGTTAAATAGAAAAGAGGATTCTCCAAAAACCCAAAGAAATAGAATCCATGATGAAGGCACAATATTCATCAAGGAACATAGACAATGGAGAAGCGATGGATCCATGTTCAAACAATACCGAAGCCAACAAATTTACCCCAGCCCGATTGGAAAAAAAAAGACGATAGTCGTCCCTCAATCGACCCCACCATGAAGGACTCCTTAAAAGTGTGTGAACTTTACACTGACGGTTTAGACCAGAGCCAGTCGACTCACACCTTATTTAACAAGAGCCTGGAAAAGGTAATAAAGGATGGTTTTGCCCTCCTACTTTTCTAAAATAGCCCCTTTCTGACAACCTCTTGCGTTTTCGTGTCTCTCGTCGGAACGTAAGGTACATTAAAAACTTCGGTGTTGTTCCAACCAGTAAGGAACCACTTGATAAAACATGGTTCTTTGAAAACACCGACAAAACTTCATCAAACCCTAAAAAAAACATGGGGCCGTTCTATCTGGCGACGAGTCGTGCGCCATTTATCCTCTAAACATGAGTGCGTGTTAAGAAGACACGGGGTCGTGCAACCCGTACCTATTAACACGGGGTCATGTCTACTTCGACATGGCCTGTGTCTCACTAACAGACAACAGTCTCTGACTCATGCAAGCGACACGAGGTCGTGCCTCCCGGACACGAGGCCTTATTGATGTGCTGTCACTTTCTATAAAGTCAACCATGAGAATAATGTTTGGACCCATTCCAAAAAGACCAAGATCCTGCCTGATCTCTCACACATACCTGAAAAGGTAGTTTCTCAAAAAGGTTTCCTTAAACCTTCTTGTCTTTACTACTATTAGTCATTTCTCCTTCTTCAACCTTCAAACCTCCATTGAAGCTTGAAGCTTTAAAAGCTTCAATTACTAGGTTAAAAACATGGCTTTTAGCTCAAATTTGACAAAACAACTATTATACAACAATGTTTTATGTTCCTTACATTCAGAAAAGTAAAAATCAAACAGTTTTAAACTTAAAGCAAAGTTTTTTGAGCTAAAATACTAGAACAGTTGAAGCAGCACGGAGCTGTGTAACCTTCCTATAATGGTTTGTCATGTTTAACTAGCATGTCGAGTCAGCAGAGTGGCACGTCTTCAACCAGTTCAAGGAACAACCGAAGAGAGAGGAGGCTCTAGCTTGAAGCCATTCTAGTCCGCTACGTTTGTGCTTTACAAGAATCCATCAAAGAAATGACGACGATGGAAGAGGTCCCTGTGGATCGGGTGAACTACCTCACCATGGCCTTCAAGGATAGCTTTTGGGAGATCAACCTTCTTCACCAAAGGTTGAACATCCTAGTGATGCCCCCGATGGAGCCGATCTTGCCTCAAGATGATTGGAACATCGCACACGAGGTGGTGAACCCCACTGGCTAGGACGCGATACCTACGGAACCTCCCATCAATTCCAACTTCGAGGTTCCGATAAACCCCGCTCCTCTTTGCAAGAGGAGGTCGATGATGAACCTTTCATCTTCCTTCCGAGAGAGATCAATGAAATGCTTAACGATCTCTAAAGGAGCCTCCCGGGGGAATAGCTTAAAGCCCTCATTTTCTGAACACTACTTTTAGTTTTTGCTAGTCTTTCATAGATTTATCTATGGAAAGCTATTCGGGTCTACTAATCTCGTAGGACATCCAACTATCTATCTATCTTAGGACCTTTGTAATTTTTATTTTCTTTTAGTTGTAACGATGATCGGATGCAACGAAATATGGTATTTTGGAAATAAAAGTGTGCGGAAGGAACGTCGAAACATCACCCCATGCAGGTAAATAGACACTTCCCGAAGCAAAATCTTCAAAACAATAAGTGCAGCACGAGGCCGTATAAGGTAATCACGCCCCCGTACCTCAAAATCTACAGAAAAATTTTGAAACTAGAACATTGACACGGGGCCGTGTCCCATAGACACGTCCCCGTGCCTGGCTTCTATAAATTTTCGTTACTTGCACTTATTACACGCGGTCGTATCTCATGGACATGTCCCCGTGTCTGCCTCCTGAAATTTTCTTAGAAATCTGTTACTGGCACTTTTGACACGAGGCCGTGTCATCCTACCATGCCCCCGTGCCCAGTGCCTATTTTTTTTCTTTTTTTTTTGAAAAAATGTTGTTTTAACCCACAATTACACATTTAATCAATTTTAACCAATTTTGGACACATTGGGGACAATGTGTAACTTAAGTACGGGGGATAAGCTAAACTTGAAATTGTTTGTCCTAAAAAAACAAGTCTTACACAAAACTCTACTTGGAAATGCTAAAATGCCCCAATCTTTTTCAAAAACAATTTTTTTAGTTTATTTTGTCTCATTTATTGTTTAAGTTAGTTACCATGATCTAAAATTTTCAAGTTTTTATAAAGTTTACAAACGATAGCGCCGTGATACATTTTTACACTTATACCCCTTTTCCCACAAAATATGAGTTTTGAGCTTTACTGAGCATTCAAATCTGTATCTTTACTAATTGCTCAATTTCATTTCTTGTGTGAATAGTCGTATGGTTCTTATGAATCTAGAACTTGACAAGATGATAAATTCCTGGTCCTTACTAACTCTCTTCTTCCACAACTTAATTTTCTTCTTATCTCCCCACCTAAAAACAACAATATTCCCGTAGTTGAACACCTTTGATCCTAAGCCTTTCGTTTCAAAACTCGCAAAACGCCATTTTGCATAAACTACCCATCACCCAAAACCAATCTTTATTTTCACACCCCCTTTAGTTTAGTAAAATGCGGTTCTTCTGAAATAAAAAGAGTGTGACTTAGTTTTATCTTATCAAAAAAAATCCTCTTGTTACTCGAAATAAATAAGCAAAAAATTTATTGCTTATGAATATATAGTTCATAACTAAGTCACAAATAAATAAATTTTCAAAAGAAAACCGACAATTTACGTTTTTAACCACTTTTCAATAAAACTATCATACCCCTAGCCAAAACCTACCCTTCTAAAAGTCCTCTTGATATACAAATATGTTGTTAAAAAAGAGGAGATTTGATTGCTTGTCAAGCCTATGGTAGGAGTAAGTTCCATACCGGTATCGAGCGTTTCACTTACACATTCATGGCGAGTGTTGAGTGATCACTTGTGAGGGGTGTGAATTTGTATATAGCTAAATAGAATTTTATAAAGGCATGTTATGCCCAAAATATATATTTTCTTAAAAAGTATTCTAAATAAATAATGTCAAATAAGATTATAAATAATATAAAAAAAATAAAAAGAACTTAGATTCCCGACACTCTACAAACAAGAGCCAAAAACTTCTTCTCTGCCAATTCCATTTGGTTGTGTAAGCAATTATTAAAGAGTTTTGCTTGTGTACAAACAAATATTCAAGTGTGAGGGTATTTGATATTCGCCAAATGCAACATATAAATTATGTTGATGCACTTTATGTCCGTCACTGTGCGAATAGGCTAGAAAGAGTGTGTATCGAATATTGTATAGATTAGATACGAACACAGAACCCAAGTGCGAACGAGAACTGGCTCGTACGAGTGACAATATGACTCGTACGAGTGACAATGTGACTCGTACGAGTGATAAGCTGCTCTACTCATATGAAGGACACTTCGTACGAAGCCAACCTGCTCGCTTCACACAAGCTATTCATATCTATATATATGTGTTGTGTGTTCATTGTTTGAGAGTTTTGGAAGTTCGCTAAAGGGAAATGCTGGCGGATTCTCTCCAGGAATTGCGCCAGCCAGACAAGATATATACTCTTTCGGTATGAATGAATGAATGCTTCCGCTAATTCTGTTTCTACTCCCTTTTTATAACGTTCTACCGAATCGGTACTATCATACGCCTAAATTTCCGTCTAGAACCGCCGTAACCGGGACTCACAACTGGTATCAGAGTTACGGTATCGATTCATTCAATCTAACAGTTGATGAATCACCTACGCTCAAGAATTTTGGACGTATGAGGGGTTTTAGACGTAAAACATCAAATAATCGGACAATCCATGGACATAATGTAAAATTGAAACCGGAGGGTTGTTAGAAACTGATATTCGACCAGATCTATGCAAAAATCATATTGAAATTTGAAGAAATAAAGATTCTGGATTGAAAAAATGTAATCAGGCTCATTTGTACGAGTGAGCCTCTATGGCTTGTACGAGTGTCAATTTGTCACTCGTAAGAATCACCACTCGTACGAAGCACCACTCGTACGAAGTCCACCTTGTACAAAGTGTGGCATGCCTAGAAAACAAGCATTTTTTGATCGTATTGACGAGTCGAGTGCCAAGAAAAAATTTGTTGATTACGAATTCTTTTCAATATTTTAACGTCTTATTCGGGTTGCTCGGGGACACCGTCTAATGCTTCAGAGTATAGAGTTAATGATACGTTACAAAGTGTTGAAGATATTGGGGTAGTCACTGATACCTGCATAAAAGGTTGATCATCTGGTGTAGTGACTGTTAACGGGCCCTAATGTTAAATCCGCATTTGATCAAAATTGCAATTTTGGGAAATTTTCCGCAAAATTTAGTTTTTGTGACACGATGCTCAAGACATCAGAATTTGCAAAAATGAGGGGAATAAAAGTTTTCACGTATATGTTAATATTCTGGCATTTTTGAAATTTGTGACCATGCAACAATACTCGGGTGGTTCCGACTGCAGATTATCTGGGAAACACAGAGCATCTAAGATTCATTAGTGATGAGATAAAGTTGATGTCTGTTTTCCGTAAAAGTGGGGTTGCATAACTGAGTCATAGAGGAGTTGTTGATTGGATTCAGTAGTTGTGGTCACGTTGATGCTTGAGTCTTCGTATAAGCCGATTGCACACAGGACTGCTTAGTGGTACAAAGTATCCAATTTAACTCCGCAGGGTAAATGAACTGTTTTTCGGACTAACCGCTAGAAAATAAGGATGCTTTGTGGTTTCAGTTGTCATCGGGACTAACGAGGAAGGCTATATACTTGCAATTCTTGACTAAAGAAGATGATATAATAAATCTTTCAGAAATCTTTCAGACAAAAAATGTGTACCAGTTGCTCACAAAATAGACTATACATTTGGAGTTTCGTGATCAAAGGATGTTTAGAATTTCCAGATCTTGATACAGATTGATGCTTAAGGGTTAAACACCTGATCTTCGATGTGGAAGTGGTTGCACATACGACTGCTTATCTTTAACTCTGCAAGGCAAATGAACTGTTTTCAGGACTAACCGCCAGGAAATGAGTATTTTGTAGTTTCAGTTGCGCCATTCCAACGGAGATAGCTATACATATTTTATTGTGACTAAAAAGGAAGAATGTGATTCTGATTGTCAAAGAATGTTTCTCAGATTCGATATGTTACCAGATAATATGATTCTGATGATGATTTGCTGATTGAGAAGATTACCGATTTGCTGATTAATCATGATTACAGAAATCAGGATTTCAGATCTACGCGGATATTTATTGATTTGAAGTTTATCATTATGGTAATTCGAAGTTTCTATCAATTGCCAGTTGGGTTTTGAAGATCAGAGGATCGAACATTGGGGGACTTCACTAAACCAAACGCGGATGTGGTTAAAGTTGAAACGGAGAAGCTGCACTGATTAAGTTCAAGTTGGTGATTAGTCGAGAAAATTTGTATATCAAGCAAATCAGAGGAGTTTTTGAACCGTGCAAACAAAGACCTGAGGATTAATTTCTGGAGAAAATTATTTCAGGGGGAATGTTGCTTAAAGTAGATAAGGCAAACCTGGATGATCAATCAAGGGGGAATTTGTTGACGCATCCTACGACATCAACAGATACCTGATTGTAGTTGCAGAATATTCAAACACGGCATTCAGATTTCAAGATCAAGATCAAGCTTTGACAGTGACGTCCAAGGGGGGATTTTTGTTGATGCACTTTATGTCTGTCACTGTACGAATAGGCTAGAAAAAGTGTGTATTGAATATTGTATAGATTAGATACGAACACATGACCCAAGTGCGAATGAGAACTGGTTGTACGAGTGATAAACAACTCTACTCGTATGAAGGACACTTCGTACGAAGCCAACCAGCTCGCTTCGCACGAGCTGCTCATGTCTATATATATGTGTTATGTGTTCATTGTTTGAGAGTTTTGGATGTTCCATAAGGGGAAATGCTGGCGGATTCTCTCCAGGAATTTCGCCAGCCAGATAAGATGTATACTTTTTCGCTATGAATAAATAAATGCTTCCGTTGATTCTGTGTCTACTCCCTTTTTATAATATTCTACCGAATCGGTACTATCGAACGCCCAAACTTTTGTCTAGAACCGCCGGCTGAAGAGATTGAGGCATTGGATGGATTTATATCGAGGAGAAGCGTGTGGTTCTCCAAAGAAGATAAGATGGCGGTAAGGGGACTAAACGAAAGCAAGCTGCCACATCTTCCTCCGGTGCCCCTAAAAAACGTGCATATGCTGGTGCGAGTTTGATTGATGAGCCAGAGCCTGAAGAGAATGTAGAGTCAGTTGCAGCTGATATAGAGCGACATGCATTTGGTAGTGAAGTCGGTAGAGATGAAGAGGCATCCTCTTCTAGCACTGATGAAGAGGATAGGATTTCCGGAGAAAAAGATAGAGCCAAAGAAAAAGAGTTGGAACGTTTGGCTGAAGAAAAACGAAAAGCTTAGGAGAGGAGAAGAAAAGAGACACAAGAAGATGATACTACTTATGTGCGATTCGAATCTGACAGCGATACTCCTATTCTCAAGACATCAAAGAGGCTAACGACAAAACGATTGAAGAGGCAAGCAGCTAGAAGTACAGACTCTCCGAAAGCTTGATCTAAGAGAAAGGTGTAGAAGAAAGCTGGTATTGCATAGAATGTTGAATCTACACCACAACCACCACCATCACCAACTCCACAACCATCACCACAACCATCACCTCAACCACAACCACAACCCACCCCTCAACCAAAACCAACTAAATCTCAACCCAATTTTCGACAGGCTCTAGAATTGAAGATCAGTTTGACTTCGATTTTGGAGATATTCCGGGGGTGAAAAATCCGGCAGATATGTTCAATGACATGCAAATTGAAGATTTAGAGAATCAAGTCATGCTGAACAGTGTTAATATTGCTGAGTTGTAGGGGCAGATTAAGGGTCTAAAAGAAGATAAACAGCATCTCGAGGCTGTTTTAGCTAGTATCGTGTCAGAAAATGAAAGACCGGGGAAGCGAATGGCTGAATATGACGAAGAACGCCTCAGGAATCAAAGACAGATGAGCTTGTTCGAGAAAGTCCTTATCAAGAAGATCTGGATTAATCTTGCTGCCGAAATTGATGAGATTGAGAGGGAAGAAGCAAGAGAAAGAGTTGTAGAGAGTGAACGTATTGCGAAAGAACTATCCGACACTCAAGGAAATGGAAAAGAAAAGGTTGTAGAGGAGCCTGTGATAGACAAAGCTGCGCCAGTATCTTCAGAGTTAGTGGTGTATGTGCAAACGAAGAAGTTTGTGTTGATAGGAAAGCCAAGAAATGTGGATATTGACATGTCAAATCTTTCTGCGAAACATCAGGAGTGGCTGAGGGAAAGAAAGATGTTGAAAGAGATTAAGGAAGAGATAGATGCTTTTGCTGAAAATCCTGAGGAAGTTGATGAAGACTTAGATGAAACAGATGACGCATCAAAGAAAAAGTCTGATAGTGATAGTGAGGATGATGATAGTGATATGGGTAGTTCGACAATTCTTGTAACGGAATCTGGTTTGAATGATGATATTGATTTTTCTATGTACTTGAATGACTCAGCCAATGAATTTGACGATGACACAGATCAGGGAAAGTTGTTTGATAGCTCGAAGAATTCTAAGCCAAGTATCCTCACAGTGACTGATATGTCAACTGTTTCTGCCATGCCTAAACCGAAGATTTTGTATTTGGAGCATGATGTGGAAAAAGGTGAATTTATCCACAATTATACGAAAGAAGAGGTTGTGAGAATGCTGGGAGTGGATGAAGAAGCGTTTGAATTTGACTTCAAAGATGAACAGAATGACATCAGTGCTTTCCAGCCTGAAGATTATCTCTTCGAACACTTTTCTGAAGCACATGATTACGATAAGGTTGTCGTGGAGGATGATTCTGATGATGCGATACTACAAATATTGCTGGTTAGGGTACGGATGGCTTCCCAACCTTTAGCGAGATGTTTACAGCCCAAAGCAATGATTTATTGAAGGGTAAAGTAGAAGAGGTTGTGAAACAGGGAGCGGTACCTAAAGGATTATCCAAAGAAGAGATAGCTGAGATGAGGAAATTGTGGTTTAAGGAGTTACCACAGGAACGTAAATTCAAACGTCCCCTAGCATTCTTCACATGTGATGCTGATATTTCTCTAGGGTACATCATTAGCTGGGGATGGATCGAGGAACTAGATATATATGCGATAAAAAGGAAGTATGGGCTCTAGTACTTCCGACACTTGAGCGATATAAAGACCTGCCGTTCAGGGATATTATAGAACTGGTGCAGACTAAGATGATTAATCTTAAGATGGAATTTCATGACCAGCGGCTATGGAAACTGATAAAGCTGGAAGCTACTCATGGTTTTAGACGCTGGAAGCCACATATCCCCAAAAGAGTCACGAAGAATGATGCTGTTACGAAAGGGAAGGATGTGACGTTAATTGTTAAGAGGCCAAGAGTGATGAAAAACATGCCTATGATTAAAATGGAGCAAGATTTTTACAAGATATTTAAATGGTGGCACTATGATTCAAGCACAGGTGAAGCTGTTATTTGTGTCCAACCGGATGAAGATTCTTGGAAGATTACTGAAGAATTATCCGAATCCATTATTGTGCACAAACATATATATGGTCTATGGCGTGGCATTCAAGTACTAGACCCAATGTGGCTAGTCAACTGCTCAAAGAAGGATATATAATGTTTATTCTATAGCAAGATCAGTTATGAGGAGAGAGATAAAGAGCAGGCGCTGCAATTCCAGAAGATTATTAATGTTTGTTTTGCTAACGGTATATATTCAGGAACAACATGGAACACTTCATGGAGGAAGCTGGAAGAGAAGGAGGAGCGGAAGAAGGAAAAGAATGCTGAAAGGATTGCAGAGAGAATGAGGATTGCATCGTAGAGAAGCTTTCGGTTTAGCAACACCTACAATCGGCCTCCTCCAAAAGACCAAACACCAATGTTATCTGAGGAGCGTCGCAGGCCACCAAAACGTTTCTTTGGACGTCAATGTCAAATATGTTTGAAGAATTTTGAAGAAATTTTTGAAGACTATCCAAGACTGCGGCCACATCCAAGGGGGAGTTTGTTGTGCATAATGTATATCACCTACGTGTAGGATATGTCAGTTGTGTAAATAGGGCTAAGAATGTCATTTTTATATGTATTGTATATCATTCGTATGAGTGAGCTTATGTGGCTCGTACGAGTGACATCTTGTCACTCGTACGAGCAACCACTCGCACGAGCCAACAACGTCACTCCTTGTGCGAGCCATGTTGGCCTATAAATAGTGGAGCTTGAGTGTTGTGTTGTTATCTGTTGGTGTGTGACTACGGCGAAGCCCTGTTCAGTTGTTTACTCGTCTTTAACTTTCACGTTAATTAATATACGAAGCAAAGGTGTTTAAGCAGCATACTTGATTGTTTGTTTGTCGAAATCGCTAACAATGAATTCTGCCTCTGTTAGCTGAGTCGAATCGGTCCGGTGCTCATAAGAGGAGAGTCGATCCCCTCTCACAAATTGTATCAAATACGGTATAAAATCAACCCTTTTTAGTACTAATGTTGGAAAAGTGTGTTTCTTTGTATACGTTTAATTTTTAGGATAAAAAGAGCTTAAATGTACAAAAGAAACAAATTAACGACAAAATCCAGCATAATTATGAAAGAAGGGAAGACAACACACTATACCAACCACCCAAGCTTCACACCAAGAACAAAAACAACAAATCAGAAGTTTAGCACAGGGCGTGCCTTGTCAACATGGGGCCATGCCCCTTTAAGATTCCAGATCAGAAGAAGACAAACAGAAGCAGACACGAGACACGGGGCCGTATCCCTGTGGACACGGGTCGTGATCAACTTCCATATTTGTGTATCTAGGATGGTATAACAAGTACAATGGCCACGGGCCATGCCGTTGACACACGGGGCCGTGTAGCAGGTTACAAACGAATTAAATGAAGACAGAGAAGAAGGTAGGCACCGAGCCGCGTGAGCAGTCTGTCCCAACGATAAATAGGGGTGATTGGTTTCATTCTAACTCATCCCCCGGAAAACCACTTCTCTCAAACATGCCCCCACTCCACCACCACAATACCACCATCATCCATCCTAAAGTGTGTAGTAGTCTCGGGATCCAAGATTGATCATAAGAGTTTTTGTCAAACAAAGGCCATTCTTGGCTAATCTCTTACTTCACTTGGTGAAGACAAGTTAATTATGCATTACTTTTGATTTCCTAGCTTTGGTTAACTAGTTTTTTTATATTGAAAGTGAACTTTATTCTATCATTTTTCATGTTTTGTTGTTTCAGTCATTCGTGTCTTTACAGTTTATATAAAGCATGTTAACTGCCTAGAAGGGGGTTAGAAGGGTGGTATGGGTAAAGTTCTTACCTCGTTCAGTGTATAGATCCTGCGTGGACTTGATTCAAGCTTATTAGGACTTCCTTTGAGGCAGATAGCATCAAATCGGGGGAAGTAAGAATGGCTTGAATACCATATAAATAAACTATTATTAAAACTTTAACCCGGCCTTGAGGGAGTGTATCCCTACTGACTCAGACTAATATGGCCGATGATAGCTTTACCTCCAAAAAAGGGACAAACTTTTGTTGAGAGTCAGAGTTACATAATGTTTTCTCTCAAACTTTTGCTTAGATTAGACATCGACGATATTCCGGTATTAAAAGCTCTTGTGTCCTTGGACGACCTAGGTATCTTGTCATCACTATACTACGCCAACGATGGGTGCACTTGACCTAGCGTGTTGTAGAGAGTGATAGTTACATATTGTGTTTTTTACAAATTTAAAGCATGAATAAACGAGTGAAAAGTACTTAAAATATATCTAAAAATCAGCCACACTCGCATCACGTCACCGCACCCCAATCATCCATCATGTTGCGGAGAACCATCTTGTGCCAATTGGATACTTGCCTTCCGAAGATCAACTAGTTCCCACACTTTAAGCTTTCAGAACTGAGATAGTTCTTCTTGCATGGCCTCCACCCAGCTGGAGTCTTGGATAGCTTCTTCTATATCATTTGGTACGGATTGCGAAAGAAAGGCAGCGTACAGTCCTTTGTTGATGACGTATGTTTGTCCCCAAGTTCGCACGCTGTCTTCCACAGAACCAATAACATTTTCAAGAGGGTGATTCTGATTGGTCTTGTAGCCAGTGTTAGTGTGGGTTTCAATTTGTTTAGGTAGATTGGTGAAGTGTTCATCGACATAGATGATTAGCGTCCCTCATCCTGAATTGGTTCATCCACATTCATCTGTGTAGAAGAAGCAACATTTGAGGATGCGTTCTCAGCCGAAGTATCATAATTAACTTCTTCAACAGAAAGGATTGGGTCAGCAGAAAGGGAGGGAAACGAGTGGTGAAAGGAGTGAGACCAATGTCTGACGAGTCAAATAATGGTTTGATTTGAGTGACCTCTGCAGGTTTAGTTTTAGAATTGGTTTTGGGAATGTCGAAGGTATTGAAAACAACATCAACATCGTAAAACTAATCGGGAGAGATGCTAGTGTTGGTGTAGTTTTCTTCTTGAAAGTTGACGTAGTATGATTCAAGCACCACCTTGGTTCTTCTGTGATAGACTCTAATGCCTTTTGAATAGATGAATAATCCATAAAGTAACATTCATCACCGACTTCTTCAAACTTGATCAGATTATCTTGCATGCTGAGAGGCGTGCATGAGCATCCAAATGGTCTAAAGAAATCTATCAAAGGCTTTCGCTTGAAAAGAAGTTCATAAGCAGTTTTTCCGTGTGGTTTAACGATTAGAACTCGATTCAAAACATAGCATGCTCTGTCGACTGCCTCGGCACAAAAGATAATTGGTAACTTGGAGTCTACGAGCATAACTCGAGCAGCTTCGATGAGTGTTATGTTCTTTCTTTCCGCTACAACCGTTTTGCTGAGGAGTTCTAGCTGCATTGAACTGAAGGCGGATTCCTTTTTCTTCACGGAAAGAGATAAACGTTTGACTTTTGAATTCAGACCCATTACTACTTTAGATAGAATTAAGCTTAAGTTTTATTACATTTTCGATCATAAGAATAAAGGTCTTTAGGATGTAAGCGGTTTCACTCTTGGCTTCAAGAAAATAAACCCATGAAAACCAAGAAAAATCATTTGTAATCACCAAGCAATAAGAACTTTTAGCCAAAATTTTAATACTAATAGGACAAAAAAGATCCATGAGGAACAATTGTAATGGAGAAGTGATCGTATTCATTGCTTTGGACTTGTGCGGCTTTTTGAGTTGTTTGCTGTCACACCCTGACCCGCAGCAGATATAGTAGTCGTGGCATGATTGGGTTTTCATCAAAGCTCATGACATTTACTATATTAAAGTTTCATATTTATTAACTCAAATTTAAAAGAGAATATTCCAAACACATAAAATACATACAAACACAAAGTAATTTTTCTAAACAAATAATGTTTTATTCTTCTTCTAAAGCCAAATCTTAGGTGTTCCTTTCCTCAGTCTGTCCATCTGTATCATGTATAAAATAAAGATTTGGGTCAACAAAAGTTGGTGAGTGAATCTCATTTAATCATTTGAATGAAATAGCTATATTGATTAATCATAAAAATGTGCATAAACCAAATATGAGCATACGTATATGTAAAACTATCCACAAACCACATAACATCAAGCAAAGTACACATGAGCATGATAAATGATGAACTGTGAGATAAAGTCTCACTCAAACGGAGCCAATCTAATTAGGCACGTGATGCTCTACTCGTATCCAACGAGGAACTGATGGGGCTAATGTGAACGATGCACTGAATTGAGAAAATATAACCACATATAACAACAACCAAACATTTACATAAAACGTTAGATCATATAATGGTAGTAGCACAAGTGTTAGAATAAATAAAATAAGTAATCGACACATGATACACCCCAAAACATGAATAAAAAAAGGAATTTGTAAGGATTCACTCACAGTGGGTGCGTTTCTTGGATTGACAACGAATGCGCAAGATTTAAGATTTCAACCGACGAGAGAAACTAACCTAATAATCACATAATAACTCGATAAATATATAACTTTTATTTGAAATTAATATTTCTAATTAATGCCTTTTATTAGATTTTTAGGTATATTTTTTATAGTATTTATTATGAAATTAAAACTTAAAAGTCTTATTTTTAGGTATTTTAAGGATTTTTGAAATTAAAAAAAATAAGGAAATTAAGTATATATATATATATATATATATATATATAATATACATACCCTTTTTCAGGGTTGACCGGTCAGGCTGGGTTGATTTTGAAATTATTGGCATTGTGTGAGGATCGAACTCATGACCTCCCGTATACGTGCACGCAGCTCTACCAACTGAGCTACGTGTCTAACCCGAAATAAAATTGATTTTGATTATATATATATACTAACTAACCTAAACTATATTTTGTTTTTATTTAAAAAAGGATTTTATAGTTTCCAAAACCGGTTACAGAAACCGACTCGAACCCGAATATATTGTTCGTTGCACATAGCCCAACTAGTTGGGCTATGTGTCTAACCCGTAATATCCCCTAATTATATTAGTTATATACACTCACTAAGGGTGATCTGATTAGGTTGTTAAAAAAATTTGGTTTTATTTCAGAAGTTGGATACGTGTGAGATTCAAACCCGGAACGTGTGCTTTGTATTTGCACACAGTCCACCGCTGGACTGTGTGTCTAACCTGATAAAAACACTTCATTTAATTATACTTATATATTATATAGACTTCATCTTCTTCATGAATATTACCCGTAACTCGAACCCGATTGTTGACCTATATATATAGTTTCTAATTAACTGTTTAAAACAACAAGACATTAGACAAAAGACAGCAAAGAGATTAAGATGTTTATACCGATTTGAAGTGATGCTATATCTCTCCGGTTAAATTCCAGTAATGAACAAGACAACTCTGGCGACGTTGGTGAAAATAGTGAGTTCTATCAGAGGGTTTTTGTAACACTTCGCATTTGTATCTTTCCGTTTTTAGTAAGATCGCTTTGTATTTCTATTTTTGGAAATTCCAAACCTTGTAATCGTATTTCATTTCCGAATCATTGTAAATCTAAGGCTTTGATTGTGATCTAATTGATCGATTACACGCAATTCACAATCTTTATACGCATTTATATCTATGATCATACACACATTCGTTACGCAATTTATAGCTTCGAATCAACTTGCATATTCTTATCATATATTCAATAAAGTTAAACGTTTCTAATCAAGCAAGCAATCAACAAGTTAAACAGACAATGCATATACTTTTGGCAACATGATTCTTGTCACACTTAAGTTAGGATTATGCAACACCTTTAATCATGTTTTAATCTTCCAAAACACTTCACACTTGATTTACATATAAAATACATTATTTATATAACAATTAAAACCATTTATATAAATTAATTAACAAAAAAAACAAAAAAGAGGGCTACCATAAGTTGATGTTTTGGGCTTGTTTCAAGTTTAAACACCCACTAATCTTGTCCAAAGCCCAACCCATTGGAACCCTAATTCCTTCCCTATATAAACCACCTTTCCCCCATCCATTTCCCACTTTTACAAGCCTTCAAACACTTCAAAAAACACTCTCAAAGTCCCTCACATATTCAAAAAACGCAGCAGCCATATTTGAGTTTTTTTGTGAGTTCTAACTTACTTCTTCAACTAATTCATCCTTATTTCTTCTTCTAAAACACTTGGATAACCTCTAGGAAGGTTTTCACAAGTTTTATTTAAACTAAGGTGAAAACTCTCCATTTTTGAGGTCCAAAGTGCCATAAATTTTCTGCCCATTTTTATCTTTTTAAACTTTAATATTTTCAAAGTTTTCTTCATGTTTTCGTACTCAACATTGTTTGCTAAGCCCTATGGGATGTTACCATAGGTTTTCCATGGAAAACAAAGGTGGAATCACACCATTTTTGGGGCCAAACTTTCTGTTTTGGAAGATAACTTAAAAACTTTTTCGAACTTATTTTGAAGATAACAAATCTATGCTGCTTATGCCACTAACCAAGCTTATGGTTTGTGTGTTAAGCTAGACTTGTTCACATACAATCAAGAGGCATAACTTGTCTCTAAACTTGTGGTTTTTACTAGGGTGTCAAACCCACAAGTGTTGAGCCATCCAAGCTTAGAAGCTTGTGTTTGTGTAGGTGTGATTACATGAAGGCCTTGGCCATTCAACTATTCAATCCACCCCTCACTTGATGATTTCCATAATTCTTGACCATCCGGATTGTCCTTGTGTCAATCTTGTGTAATGGTGAATCTTGTGAAAGAGGTTTAGGATGGTTATCCTCCTACCTCCATGCATGACTTATATGACTTACATGATATCTATGAAGTACATTATAACTATATGTAAATACTTAATATAACCGAACCTTTGACCATGACCAAATGGTTATTTGTCCTAAAAGTAGGTTATTTTATCTTAGACCTAACAATCGTTACGATTCTATTGGGCATGACCCATAAAAACACAATTACCCTTCGGGGCTTATTAGTATAAAAAATGAGCGTTAATGTCTAGATAAATACTTTTGTTTATATATACTTTCTTTGCATATTGTAAATTCCTAAACTCATTAAACTCCCCCGTCAATCTAATACTCACACACCTACGTTGCCTTGTGTAGGATAAACTTGGTGTTCCATCCCCTAAATCAACCTAACTCTCTCACGTATATTAGTTTACAAAACCGTGAGTACACTCGACCCCTTTTATGCTTTCCACTATTTGGGTGCAACATGATTAATTTACTAAAACTACTCTAAATCACACTTTATTCTATACACAAACAATCCATCAACATGCTTTAGTCTTATGCTACTTGAATTGTTACTTGGTATATTCTTATGTGATATAAATGTCATTAACTTTGATCGAGTCTCCCTTAACATGTAAAGCGCTATAGGAGTAATGCACCGCCCGTATTCTTGTGGTCAATGTTCAGTTTTAATCTATTTTGCGGTACACTAGAGGATTGACTTGTAGATTTACATGCCTTGTTTACACTTATCTTGTATGCTAGCTATTCATGATATTAAACTTGTGTACTCGCCAATACTTGTACTGAATTATACTTTTTAACATGTTGCAGGTTGATGAAGTTGTTATGATGGAACTTAGTAGGAATGGCATAGAAACACGCGTAGAACACTAAGTTAATCATTATTTTATTGTTGAACGTGTTTTGTTGTTTTTTCTTGTATTTGAATATTCGGTGTAACCTTGACAATTTTGATGCTATGAAATGAAATGGGTTGTTAATTTAAATATTGTCGCAAATAGCGTTATGATGTCTCGAGCAATCTAGTTCGTCTCACTCTGATGTTTCCTCCACCGGTTGGGGTGTGACAGATTGGTATCAGAGCCATAACTATAGGGTATTAGGTAGAATTGCCATGTTCGACCTAGTCTATAGTTTTAGTGACCAACTTGACCATTCTTGCTTCATGAATAAAATGTTAATTCTTCCTATTTCTTTTGTCTTAAATATATATATGTGTTTTTCCTAAGACACTTACACAATTTACGCAATTGAAGACTTGAAGACACTCAAACTACAAACGAGCCGATCTCACCAAAATAGGGGTGAAACCCGCACTTTGGTGATCACTCTCAATCCGCAAAATTTGATTTTTGCATGAAATTATACCATCAAGTTTGGAGTGAAATCCACATCTTGATGGGAATTCCGTTTCATACTCTAGTGGACCCTTATCAACGAGTCGGAATACGCTCCTCGTTTGTTAAGTACAACCACACTTAGGGTACAATGTTGTCAAGTTATAGGTGAAACTCGCACCTTGTCAACTAGTCCCATTCCTCGATTTTCAATCTCGCCAAAGTTTCGATTTTTTTCAATCGGTTAGAGACGTGTAGTAACTGGAAGGGTAAAGTGTCGTTAATCGCTTCTCGACGAGATCACTTTGCCTATAGGCCAAAGCACGTTTCTATAATTTGAAAGGATCTCGATTCACTTTGGAATAGTCAATGTTTCTCAACCTGAAACACTCAAATATTTTATTGAGCCTATCTTTTATGCTATCTCAATTTTTATGTTTTTTAATACTTGTTATCTCGTTCATTTCGAACCCGATGCACAATTCGCACGCCTTTCGTAACAAAAAACAATAATAATAATTATAATAATTCTCGTGAACCAACTAAATTTATGCTCCTTTACGCAAATCATACATGTTTATGCTTTTGAATGCAAACATGCTTATGCTATCTATGTGAAATTATACGTGTTACATGATGCTTATGTGCTCAAAACAGATACTTTTCTTTATAACAACATTTTACAATCAAAGCCTAAATCTATCTTTTATTGTCAAACCCTTTAGATGTCTTTCTCTCAAAGCGTTATGGGAAGAAGGAAGTCAAAGTCCAAGTCGAGGTCCTAATCCGACTCCATGTTAAAGAAGGACTACATGAAATTCATGGCTGAGCAAATGGTTGAACACATGGCTAAGGTCATCCCCGAAATAGTCAGCAAGGTCCAGCCCCCACCTAACGCCGAATCACCTTATACCTCTGTCGACTCCAAAGCCGAACCACCCAAAACCACCTTCACCCATAAGGAATTATGTTCTTGCAATCCCTTACCCTTCACCGGCGAGGGGGACGCCACTAAACTGCTACAATGGTTCGACGCCATTGAACTCACCTTTACCCAAAGTGGTTGCCCCGACCACTTGCGCAACTTGAACGCCACGGGAGTGTTCCGATCGAGAGCCCTTGATTGGTGGACTTTCGAGCGTAGCGCTCGTGGCAACGAAGTTGCCCACACCCTCCCTTGGGTCGAGCTCAAGAAGTTAATGGAAAGTGAATTCTGCCCCCCTCACGAACTCCAACGACTCGAGACTGAGTTTTGGAACCTCCTGCAAGTGGAGAATGACAACGCTGGCCTCACGGCCCGTTTTAAGCAACTGTGCGCGATTTGCCCAAGTCAAGTCGACACTACTGAGAAAGCGGTTGCTAAATACATACGTTGCCTTCCTCCTAACCTCGCTGACATGGTTGATACCACCTCCCCCAACACCCTCGAGGAAGCTTTTCGGCTGGCTGCTCGCTTGAACAACCGCCAAGTCCTTTGTGAAGCCGCCAAGGCTCCACCAAGGAAAGCCCACCAAGCAACCACCGAATCCACTACCGAACTTGCCTCACCCAAACCCCCAAGAAGCAACACCAAGGGCAAGAAGCGGAAGGCTTCGAGCCCGATTTGTGCGGTAGTCACTCCGCCAAACCCCCACCAGCCAGCTTTGCCCGCACCCGAACCCATCAAGAAAGCGTACACCGGACCCCATCCCAAGTGCAACACCTGTCCCTTCCATCACCCGGTTACTGCCCCATGCCGCCTATGCACGATCTGCAATAGGTATGGGCACTTTGCCCAACAGTGCCGGAATGCTCCGCAAGCCCCCATCAACCAAGCCCGAGCTATGACCACCACACCTCCTCAAAACCCTACCGGCAACCAAAACCGACCACTTGCTCCTGCCCTCATGCCTGCTTCAGATGCGGGACCCAAATCACTTTGCCAACAACTGCCCGTAGTGTAACAATAACAATTAGCAGCAGCAGCAAGCTCGCGGCTGAGCCTTTGTCATCACGGTCGCTCGAGCTCAAAATTCAAACGATGTCATATCGGGTACGTTCCTTGCTAACAATGTTTACGCTAAGTGTTTATTTAATACTGGTGCGGATAAAAGTTTTGTATCCATTGAATTCAAACCTTTGCTTATATGTAGTCATTCAAAGTTGCCTAAATCATTTGAAGTCGAAGTCTCTGATGGAAAATCTGTCACCGTCGATTCTTTCCTTTCTAATTGTTCTTTAAATCTCAACGATCATACGTTTTCTATTGACCTCATACCCATGCCAATGGGTAGTTTCAATATCATAGTAGGCATGGATTGGCTAGGGCGAGTCTGTGCTGAAGTTGTTTGTTTGGAAAAATGCATTTTCCTTCCCCTTCCGAATAATGATTCCTTGCATGTCTATGGTGAGAAACCTTCCAAAGGTCGCAAGCTTTTGTCGTGTATTCAAGCGAACAGGTACTTGCGTATGAATACTTCACCTTTATTGCCCATATTGTGGAAAAGAAGGAGAAGGTTCCAAGCGTGAGTGAAGTTCCCGTTGGGCGCAAATTCCCTGATGTCTTTCCCGAGGATCTTCCTGGTCCTCCTCCTGCTCGTTCTGTTGATTTTCGCATCGACCTCATCCCTGGTGCAACTCCAGTCGCAAAATCCCCCTATCGTCTGGCACCCTCGGAGATGCAAGAGCTGTCTAGTCAACTTCAAGATCTTCTTGAGAAGGGCTTCATACGCCCTAGCACATCTCCTTGGGGTGCTCCTGTTTAGTTCGTAAAAAAGAAAGACGGATCCTTTCATATGTGCATTGACTATCGTGACCTCAACAAGCTTATAGTCAAGAACCGATACCCTCTTCCTCACATCGACGACCTTTTTGATCAGCTTCAAGGTGCGACTTGTTTCTCTAAAATCGACCTTCGCTCTGGTTATCATCAACTTCGAGTCCTCGAAGAAGATATACCCAAAACCGCGTTTCGCACACGTTATGGGCACTACGAGTTCGTAGTCATGCCATTTGGTCTGACCAACGCACCCGCCGTGTTAATGGATTTGATGAATCGCGTGTGTAAGCCTTATCTTGACCGATTCGTGATCGTCTTTATTGACGATATCCTAATCTATTCCAAGACGCGAGAGGAGCATGAGCGACAATTGTGTCTTATCCTTCAGCTGATGTGAATTCAACGTCTCTTCGCCAAGTTTTCCAAGGGTGAATTTTGGTTAAAAGAGGTTCAATTTCTTGGTCATTTCGTCAACGAACTTGGTATTCACGTTGATCCCGCGAAATTCCGAGGCGGTGAAAAATTGGATTGCCCCTAAGACTCCGTCCGAAATTCGTTCATTTCTCGGCTTAGTTGGTTATTACCGTCCTTTCATTTCGAACTTTTCAAAATTGTCGTGCCTCTCACTTCCTTGACTCAAAAGGATAAACCTTTTGTTTGGAGTTCCGAACAAGAGGAGTCTTTTCAAACGCTCAAGGACATGCTTTGCAATGCTCCTATCCTAACCCTTCCCGATGGTAACGACGATTTTTTCGTGATTTGCGATGCCTCAAGACAAGGTCTTGGTTGCGTTCTTATGCAACGAGACAAGGTTATCGCTTACGCGTCACGACAACTCAAAATTCATGAGAAAAATTATACTACACACGACCTTGAACTTGGTGCAGTTTGTTTTTGCGTTAAAGATATGGCAACACTACCTTTATGGTACAAAGTGTATGGTCTTCACCGACCATAAGAGCCTTCAGCACATCTTTAATAAAAAAGAACTCAACATGCGTCAGCGTCGTTGGGTAGAACTATTGAACGACTACGACTGCGATATCCGCTACCACCCTGGTAAAGCGAATGTTATGGCCAATGCACTTAGTCGGAAAACTCATGTTAAGAGTGTACGCTGCTATCAAACTTTGGGAAAGCTTCAAGAGATGATTCGTGAGGCACAATACTCGACCGTTAATGAGGGTAACTTAGATAATGAGTTAAAGTGTGGTGTTGAAAACCAACTTGTGACCAAACCCGATGGCATCATGTGCTATTTGGACCATATTTGGATTCCTAACCATGATAATCTTCATGACCTCTTGATGAGTGAAGATTATCACGACATCCGAGCATCATATTGGTGGCCTGGAATGAAGAAAGATATCGCATGCTATGTTTCGAAGTGCCTTACTTGGTCCAAGGTAAAGGCCGGGCATCAAAGACACTCTGGCTTACTTGAACAACCAGAAATTCCTGTTTGGAAATGGGAGAGTATTGCTATGGATTTCATAACCAAGCTCGCTCGTACATCGTCTGGTCACGATAGTATTTGGGTAATCATCGACCGTTTGACCAAGTCTGCTCATTTCCTTCCCATACGTGAAGACTACCGAGTTGAGAAATTAGATCGTATCTACACGGATGAAATCATCTGTCGTCATGGTGTCCCCGTTGACATTATCTCCGACCGTGATGGTCGGTTCACTTCTCGCCTTTGGCAAACATTTCAAAAGGCCCTTGGTACTCAACTCAATCTTAGTACTGCTTTCCATCCTCATTCCAATGGTCAAACCAAGCGTACTATCCAAACTCTAGAGGACATGCTTCGTTCTTGTGTAATTGATTTTGGTGGCAACTGGGACATGCACTTGCCTTTGGTTGAATTCTTGTACAATAACAGTTACCACACGAGTATTCAAATGGCACCTTTCGAGGCATTGTATGGACACAAGTACCAATCGCCTATTTGTTGGCACGAGATCGGGGAAGCTCAAATCACCGGTCCCGAGCTTATACAACAGACGACGGACAAGATTTTGCAGATTCGGGACAACTTGCTGAAAGCTAGAAGCCGACAAAAGAGCTACGCAGATAAAAGACGTTGGAATTCAATGTTGCTGACTTTGTACTTCTCAAGGTATCCCCTTGGAAGGGTGTGGTTCGTTTCGGGAAAAAGGGAAAGCTCGCTCCTCACTACGTAGGTCCTTTCAAGATTCTCGAGAGGATTGGCAAGGTAGCCTACCGACTGGAACTACCACAAGAGCTCAACAACGTTCATCCTACCTTCCACGTCTCAAACTTAAAAAGATGTCTCGCTGAAGAAGGACTCCAAGTTCCGCTTGAAGATCTTCAAATCAATGAGACTTTGAACTTCGTGGAAAAACCAGTCGAAATCATGGATCGAGGTACTAAGAAACTAAGGCGCAGTTGAATTCCTATCGTGAAGGTTAGATCGGAAGGAAACGTGGTGCTGAGTTTACTTGGGAACTTGAAAGCGACATGAAGTCTAAGCATCCGCATTTGTTCGTTGCGTCTTCCTAAATTTCGGGACAAAATTCCCTAAAGGAGGGGAGACTGTAACGCTTTGTAGTTGTATCTTTCCGTTTTTAGTAAGATCGCTTCGTGTTTCTATTTTTGGATATTCCAAACCTTGTAATCGTATTTCATTTCCGAATCATTGTAAATCTAAGGCTTTGATTGTAATCAAATTGATCGATTATACACAATTCGCAAACTTTATACGCATTTATATCTATGATCATACACACATTCGTTACGCAATTTATAGCTTCGAATCAACTTGTATATTCTTATCATATATTCATGAAAGTTAAACGTTTCTAATCAAGCAAGCAATCAACAAGTTAAACGCAAAATGCATAGACTTTTGGCATCATGATTCTTGTCACACTTAAGTTAATTATTTGCAAGACATGTTTAGGATTATGTAACACCTTTAATCATCTTTTAATCTTCCAAAACACACACTTGATTTACATATAAAATACATTATTTATATAACAATTAAAACCATTTATATAAATTAATTAACAAAAAAAACAAAAAAGAGGGTTGTCATATGTTGATGTTTTGGGCTTGTTTCAAGTTTAAACACCCACTAATCTTGTCCAAAGCCCAATCCATTAGAACCCTAATCCCTTACCTATATAAACCACCTTTCCCCATCCATTTCCCACTTTTACAAGCCTCTAAACACATCAAAAAACACTCTCAAAGTCCCTCACATATTCAAAAAACACAGCAGCCATATTTGTGTTTTTTTGTGAGTTCTAACTTACTTCTTCAACTAATTCATCCTTATTTCTTCTTCTAAAACACTTGGATAACCTCTAGGAAGGTTTTCACAAGTTTTATTTAAACTAAGGTGAAAACTCTCCATTTTTGAGGTCCAAAGTGCCATAAATTTTCTGCCCATTTTTTATCTTTTTAAACTTTAATATTTTCAAAGTTTTCTTCATGTTTTCTTACTCAACATTGTTTGCTAAGCCCTATGGGATATTACCATAGGTTTTCCATGCAAAACCAAGGTGGAATCACACCATTTTTGGGGCCAAACTTTCTGTTTTGGAAGATAACTTATAAAACTTTTTTGAACTTATTTTGAAGATAACAAATCTATGCTACTTATGCCACTAACCAAGCTTATGATTTGCGTGTTAAGCTAGACTTGTTCACATACAATCAAGAGGCATAACATGTCTCTAAACTTGTGGTTTTTACTAGGGTTTCAAACCCACAAGTGTTGAGCCATCCAAGCTTATAAGCTTGTGTTGGTGTAGGTGTGATTACATGAAGGCATTGGCCATTCAACTATTCAATCCACCCCTCACTTGATGATTTCCATAATTCTTGACCATCCGGATTGTCCTTGTGTCAATCTTGTGTAATGGTGAATCTTGTGAAAGAGGTTTAGGATGGTTATCCTCCTACCTCCATACATGACTTATATGACTTACATGATATCTATGAAATACATGAACTATGTGATATATAAGTAATATTATAACCATATGTAAATACTTAATATAACCGAACCTTTGACCATGACCAAATGGTTATTTGTCCTAAAAGTAGGTTATTTTATCTTAGACTTAACAATCGTTACGATTCTATTGGGCATGACCCGTAAAAACACAATTACCCTTCGGGGCTTATTAGTGTCAAAAACGAGCGTTAATGTCTAGATAAATACTATCTTTTATATATACTTTCTTTGCATATTGCAAATTCCTAAACTCATTAAACTCCCCCGTCAATCTAATACTCACACACCTACGTTGCCTTGTGTAGGATAAACTTGGTGTTCCATCCCCTAAAGCAACCTAACTCTCTCACGGATACTACTTTGCAAAACCGTGAGTACACTCGACCCCTTTTATGCTTTCCACTATTTGGGTGCAACATGATTAATTTACTAAAACTACACTAAATCACACTTTATTCTATACACAAACTATCCATCAACATGCTTTAGTCTTATGCTACTTGAATTGTTACTTGGTATATTCTTATGTGATCTAAATGTCATTAACTTTGATCGAGCCTCCCTTAACATATATAGCGCTATAGGAGAAACGCACCGCCCGTATTCTTGTGGTCAGTGTTAAGTTTTCATCTATTTTGCGGTACACTAGAGGATTGACTTGTAGATTCACATGCCATGTTTACACTTATCTTGTATGCTAGCTATTCATGTGGATTTGTTTAAACGGATTTTATACTTATGCTATGATATTAAACTTGTGTACTCGCCAATACTTGTTATTGAACTATACTTTTTAACATGTTGCAGGTTGATGAAGTTGTTATGATGGCACTTAGTAGGAATGGCATAGAAACGCGCGTAGAACACTAAGTTAATCATTATGTTATTGTTGAACGTGTTTTGTTGTTTTTTTCTTGTATTTGAATATTCGGTGTAACCTTGACAATTTTGATGCTATGAAATGAAATGGATTGTTAATTTAAATATTGTCGCAAATAGCTTTATGATGTCTCGAGCAATCTAGTTTGTCTCACTATGATGTTTCCGCCATCGGTTGGGGTGTGACAGTTTTAGGTGTTGATTGAGAGAGAATTTGAGAGAATGAGCAAGTTCATTTGTGGTGAAAAGATTGGTATTTATAGAGTAACCAGTCAATCATAGAATTTCGGTTTCATTCTTGATTTTGAAATCATTGATTTCAGTTGGTTTCACCTCATTGATTCCGAATTTCCGCTTGAAATTGATGATTAGAAATCAGTTATACTCGCTAAATCAAAAGGAAATCGTAAAGCTTGCTTTGATTACACTGATTTAGTTCTTGGCGGTTACTGGTTCTTAAAGTTTGAACTTGCAGGTTTGATCTCTTGTTTAATATAAAACTTAATTGTTTCCAAAACATTTCAAGTTGTGTGTGTAGTGCAGTGGTGTGTGGTGCGTGTTGTCTTGATGGGGACCCCGGTTTGGAACTTTGTTGCCTCTTTGCCTTTATTATTTTTATTATTATTTTTAAACCTTATTTATTAATATTATTATTACTTTTTATTTATTTAATATTTTAACTATATAATTTATTTATTAACCATAAAAATTAATAATACGAATTTGAACGATTAATAAATGTGTAACGAAACTTCAAATAAAATACTTGAATTATTTAAATGAAGTGGGTTTTGGAGCCCGTTTTACAACGAATGTTACAGTATCCCCTACTTTTAGTAATTTCATCCCGAAATTTACGTAGCAGATGTAACTGGAAAAAGATGCGGGTATTTTTCACGCATTGAGTCTTCGTATTCCCAAGTAAACTCAGGTCCTCATTTTGACTCCTAACACACCCTGACTACTGGAATACGACTTTGTCTTAAACGTTTCTCACCGAATTCCTTGATTTCTATAGGTTGTTCAATGAATGCATTGATTCATCAATCTGAATATCTTCCAATGGTATATGTAGATTTTCGTCAGCGATGCACTTTTTCAAGTTTGATACATGGAGCGTGGGATGAATCAAGTTGAGTTCTTCTGGTAAATCAAGCTTGTAAGCTACAGGACCAACTCTTTCGAGTATTTTGAATGGTCCCACATATCGTGGTGCCAGCTTGCCGTTTTGACCAAAACGAACCACTCCCTTCCATGGTGATACTTTCAAAAGTACTTGATCGCCAACACAAAACTCAAGTGGCTTTTGCCGTTTATCAGCGTAACTCTTTTGACGACTTCGAGCTGCTAGAAGATTATTGCAGATTTGAAGAATTTTATCAGTTGTTTCTTGGATTAATTCAGGTCAGTGATTTGTGCTTCACCGATTTCGTGACAACATACAGGAGATTGGCACTTACGACCATATAATGCTTCAAATGGGGCCATACCGATGGTTGAATGATAGCTATTGTTGTATGAAAATTCAACTAATGGTAGATGAGTATCCCAATTGCCCTTGAAGTCGATGACAGATGCTCGCAACATGTCTTCAAGAGTTTGTATGGTGCGCTCAGATTGACCATAAGTTTGAGGGTGAAAGGCGGTACTAAGGTCTAAACGTGTACCTAATACTGATTGCACGGCTTGCCATGTTCGTGAAGTTAAACGGCCATCTCGATCTGAAATGATACTTAAAGACACACCATGACGGCTTACAATTTCATCTATATAGATATGAGCTAACTTCTCGTTCTTATAGTCTTCTCGGATTGGAATGAAATGAGCTGATTTAGTAAGACGATCAATGATAACCCAAATTGTATCATGCCCACTGGAAGTGCGAGGTAACCCAGTTATGAAGTCCATGGTTATGTTTTCCCACTTCCAAACAGGTATTTCAGGTTGAACGAGTAATCCTGAAGGTCTTTGATGTTAAGCTTTTACCTTAGAACATGTGAGGCACTTAGAGACAAAAATGGCGATATCCTTCTTCATGCCAGGCCACCCAGTAAGAGTATCGTAGGTCTTGATACATCTTATCAGTACTTGGATGTATAGAGTATCGTGTTTTGTGAGCCTCATTCATGAGAAAAGTACAAAGATTGGCGTGATCAGGTACCCAGATACGATTTAAGTAATAAAGGATACAATCAAACTTGGATTCTAACTTGGTTTCGGCTCCACAAGACAATTCATCTCGTACAACATTTTCCGTGACAGAAATATGTTGAGCTGCCCGAATGCGGTTTTGAAGATCAGTTACGATTTGAAAGCATAAAAGGTGAATGGAGTTTGCATACTCTTTTCGGCTAAGAGCATCAGCCACAACATTGGCTTTGCAAGGATGATAACGGATTTCACAATCGTAATCATTCAAGAGTTCGACTCATCGTCGTTGCCTCATGTTCAACTCTTTTTTTATTGAAGATATGTTGAAGGCTCTTATGGTCAGTGTAAATCTCACACTTGGTATCATAGAGATAATGTCTCCATATCTTTAGAGCGAACACGACTGCTCCAAGTTCTAGGTCATGAGTAGTGTAATTCTTTAATGCACTTTGAGTTGCTTTGAGGCGTAGGCTATCACCTTTCTTCTCTGCATTAGGACACACCCTAACCCCTGCCCTGATGCGTCACAATAGACCACAAAGTCTTCACAACCGTCAGGGAGATTCAGAATAGGGGCATCACAAAGTTTTTGCTTCAAAGTTTGAAAAGCCTCTTCTTGCTTGGGCCCCCAAATGAAGGGCTTGCCCTTATGAGTCAAGTTTGTGAGTGGTAAGGCAATACGAGAGAAATTTGCGATAAAACACCGATAATAACTAGCTAGACCAAGAAATGACCTAACTTCGGTAGGAGTGTGTGGAGCTTCCCATTCTTGCACTACTTTGATCTTTGCAGTGTCAACATGAATTCCTTTGTCGTTGACGACATGACCCAGAAATTGAACTTCTTTTAACCAGAATTCACATTTTGAAAACTTAGCGTAAAGCTTTTCGGTTCTCAAAAGTGTTAGGATGAGTCAAAGATGTCACTCATGATCGGATTTGGTCTAGATAAATAAGATAATCATCAATAAATACTATGACGAAACGATCGAGTAGGTTTTACACACCCTATTCATCAAATCCATGAAAATGCGAGCATGGTCAAACCTAAAGGCATGACCATGATGTAGTGACCATTCGAGTTTAAAAGCAGTCTGGAAGTCCTTCACGTACTCTAAGCTGTGATACCAGAACGAAGATTGTTTTGAGAAACAGTGGCACCCTGAAGTTGAATTAGAAGATCATCGATACGAAGGTAAAGATAAACGTTCTTGATGGTTAGCTTGTTGAGCTCTCGATAGTCAATACACATTCGGAAAGTTCCATCTTTCTTTTCTGAAAGAACGTACACCCAAGGTGATGAGCTAGGCGTATGAAGATTTTGCGACTGGTGTAGCGCCAGTACAGATGATTCGAAATTCGACTTCTCGCATAGGAGGAGTCCTTGAAACATACGTCGAAAACTTGAGGAAATTCCTTAACGATTGGGAGTCTTTAAGCTTTTCCGTTGCTTTTTTTGACGATGTGGCTAAAATTGTTGTTAATCTTTGCGATGGTATCTTCGAGCTTAAGGCATGACATCAACTTGACTTTGATGGGGTTCATCCAAAATACAAAGTTCGACCGTCGTGAGAGGAATTCGAATAACTTCTCATAACAAACAAATTCAGCCCTGATGCTGACTAAGCCAGTCCAAACGAGACGATGACGTTGAAAAACTACCCAACTTCATAGGAATAAGATCGATTGGAAATCATGATCATTGAGAGTAAGGGTGAAATCTCAAATAATAGAGTCTAACGTAATAAGTTCACCATCAGCTACTTCCACTGTAAATGATTCGGCTAGACTAACGCGAGGTAAATCAAGAATAGATTCAAACTCTAAGGACACAAAACTCTTATCCGCGCCATTGTCAAATAGAATAGATGCATAACTACCGTTAATAAGAAACGTATTGTTAACCACGTTGTTATCCGCTCTAGCCTGGTTAGCATTGATGTTAAAAGATCTTCCTCTAGCGGGTGGATTGAGTAAGTTGGCTTGGTTCACTGGATTAGCTTGAGCTTGAGCATTTATGATGTTCACCAAATGCGGACAGGCGTTGCGGAAATGAGTTGGATCACCGCAGTTGAAACAAGCTCTGACAGGCTGCATCATAGGATAAGTGGGTTGGTAGTAAGGTTGAGCCATTGGTTGAGCAGGTGGTAAAAGTAAAGGTTGTTGGTATATAGTTTGGCCCACCACTTGGTTGTTTGGTTGGGCTTGAGGTTGATTTCGGGCTGGTCTTTGAAGAGAGCGACAAGTTTGGATTGTATGACCTGCACGGCCACAACTTGTGTAGTGAAGACATGGGTTCTCAGGAGGGTGGTGATATGACATCGGTTGCATTTTGGATGAGATCCTGTATATGGTTTCTTGAATGGTGCGGTAGGAGGAGCAACTTGTTTGATTGGGGTGGCAGTGATAGGGGGTTGGTTTCGGTAACAACGAAATTCTTTCCATTGCGCTTTCTTTTGCCAGCAAACTTAGAAGACGATCCTGTTTGGGTTGGGGTAGGGGTTTTAGTGATTGTTTTATCTTTCTTCTTCTCGTCTTTAAAATCACCATTCCTGATGCGATTTTCAGTGAGCTCAGTAGCTAGCTCCATCGCTGCCTCGAGAGTTGCAGGCGTAGTACTCATCACGGAATCTTGAATTTTCGAGGGAAGACCTAGAATGTAGTGCTTGATTAACCGGTAGAGTGGAGTGAACAAGTTGGGAACCATCTGATTCAACTCGAGAAACCTCTTGCTGTAGGTTATGTGGTCTCCCCCTTTTGTTTCAAGAGGTAGAACTCATCCTCTAATTTCTTGATTTCACTTCTTAGACAGAAGCGTCTAGTCATAAGCTCCCTCAATTCTTCCAAGTTAGGGCCACAGCGGCTTCGACGCCTGGTCTTCCTTTCTCCACATTCCACCACGTGAGTGCTACCCCATACAGGCGACCAGTAGCAGGACGTTTGGTGTGGCATGCTTTGGCCTAATAGGTCCTTCGTACTCTCATCGTTAGTCCCTAGGTAGGCAAATTGGTCCATTATGTTGGATTTATATGAATACGAATCCTAGACAGGACGTTCCGACTACCAGTACTCGTACCCTTCCAGTTACTACATGCCCGTCGTAGAACTCACTTTGATGAGATGAAAACATCAAAAAATTCTTGAGAAAGAAAACATGATAAATGTTCAAATATGTGAAATTTGAAACGTGTGTGTGTGTCTGCGTAAGCATGATATGTTAATAATACATATACCACAATAAATATCAAACTGCAACATTTAGTAGTGAGAGTGCTTGCATGCATTTGTGTGTGAAATAAATATGAAACAAATAAATATCATGAGTTTGCATGTAACCAAATACCACATAAACAATTAAAATCTAATCAACTATAGTATAGGCTCCAAGGGTCTAATAACCTATCCTATATCCCTATAGTCAAAAGCTCTGATACCAATCTGTCACACCCTGACCCACAGCGGATATAGTAGTCGGGGCATGATTGGGTTTTCATCAAAGCTCATGAAATTTAATATATTAAAGTTTCATATTTATTAACTCAAATTTAAAAGAGAATATTCCAAACACATAAGAAAACATACAAACACAAAGTAAATGTTCTAAACAAATAATGTTTTATTCTTCTTCTAAAGCCAAATCCGAGGTGTTCCTTTCCTCAGCCTGTCCACCTATATCATGTGTAAAATAAAGATTTGGATCAACAAGGCGAGTGAATCTCATTTAATCATTTGAATGAAATAGTTATATTGATTAATTTAATAAAAATGTGCATAAACCAAATATGAGCATACGTATATGTAAAACTATCCACAAACCACATAACACCTAGCAATGTACTCATGAGCATGATGAATGATGAACTGTGAGATCAAGGCTCAATCAAACGGAGCCGATCTAATTAGGCACGCGATGCTCTACTCATATCCAACGATGAACTGATGGGCCTAATGTGAACAATGCACTGAATTGAGAAAATATAACCACACATAACAACAACCAAACATTTACATAAAATGTTAGATCATATAATGGTAGTAGCACAAGTGTTAGAATAAATAAAATAAGTAATCGACACATGATACACCCCAAACATGAATAAAAAGGGGAATTTGTAAGGATTCACTCACAGTGGGTGCGTTTCTTGGAATGACAACGAATGCGCACGAATTAAGATTTCAACCGACGAGAGAAACTAACCTAAATAATCACGTAATAACTCGATAAATATATAACTTTTATTTGAAATTAATATTTCTAATTAATGTCTTTTATTAGATTTTTAGGTCTATTTCTTTAGTATTTATTATGAAATTAAAACTTAAAAAGTCTTATTTTTAGGTATTTTTAAGGATTTTTGAAATAAAAAAATAAGGAAATTAAGTATAAAAAAATATATACCCTTTTTCAGGGTTGACCGGTCGGGCCGGGTTGACTTTGAAATTATTGCATCGTGTGAGGATCGAACTCATGACCTCCCGTATACGTGCACGCAGCTCTACCAACTGAGCTACGTGTCTAACCCGAAATAAACTTGATTTTAATTATATATATATGTACTAACTAACCTAAACTATATTTTGTTTTAATTTAAAAAGGATTTTATAGTTTCCAAAACCGGCTACAGAAATCGGCTCGAACCAGAGACCTGTTGTTTGTGTGCACACAGCCCAACCAGTTGGGCTGTTTGTCTAACCCGTAATATCCCCCAATTATATTAGTTATATATACTCACTAAGGGTGATCTGATTAGGTTGTTAAAAAAAATTGGTTTTATTTCGGAAGTTGGATACGTGTGAGATTCGAACCCAGAACGTGTGCTTTCTATTTGCACACAGTCCACCGCTGGACTGTGTGTCTAACCCGATAAAAACACTACATATAATTATACTTATATATTATATAGACTTCATCTTCTTCATGAATATTACCCATAACTCGAACCCGACTGTTGACCCATATATATAGTTTCTGATTAACTATTTAAAACAACAACACATTAGACAAAAGACAGCAAAGAGATTAAGATATTTATACTGATTTGAAGTGAAGTTATATCTTTCCGGTTAAATTCTGGTAATGAACAAGTCAACTCTGGCGACGTTGGTGAAAACAGTGAGTTCTATCAGAGGGTTTTAGGCGTTGATTGAGAGAGAATTTGAGAGAAAGAGCGAGTTCATTTGTGGTGAAAAGATTGGTATTTATAGAGTAACCAGTCAATCATAGAATTTCGGTTTCATTCCTGATTTTGAAATCATTGATTTCAGTCAGTTTCACCTCATTGATTCCGATTTTTTGTTTGAAATTGATGATTAGAAATCAATTATACTCTCTAAATCAAAAGGAAATCGTAAATCTTGCTTTGATTACACTGATTTTGTTCTTGGCGGGTACTGGTTCTGAAAGTTTGAACTTGCAGGTTTGATCGCTTGTTTAATATAAAACTTAATTGTTTCCAAAACATTTCAAGTTGTATGTGTGTGGTGCGTTTTGTCTTGATGGGGACCCGGGTTCAAAAATCGGTTGCCCCTTTGCCTTTATTATTATTTTTTATTATTTTTAAACCTTATCTATTAATATTATTATTACTTTTTATTTATTTAATATTTTAACTATATAATTTATTTATTAACCACAAAAATTAATAACACGAATTTGAACGATTAATAAATGCGTAACAAAACTTCAAATAAAATACTTGAACTATTTAAATGAAGCGTGTTTTGGAACCCGTTTTACAACGAATGTTACAGTTGCCTTGAGCGCATGCAATACATTTTTCTGAAAAATGAAATTCTTTGATAGGTAAACCTCTTACTAAATTTAATTTAGAAAGTTTATTCATATTTTTGAAGTTTACATGCCCCATTCGCCTATTCCAAAGCAGTTATTCCGATTCTGATGCTTTAGAGATTAAGCAAGTCATAGGTTCAGCAGATTTTCATATTTAGAACATATGTGTTGTTTTGACGGGGTGCTGTAAGCATAATCATTTTGGGAGCAACTGAGTAGCCAGGCTTGAGGAAGATGCATTCAACATCGTTGAACAGAAAAATATCCCTTTGTCACAGAGTTGTGATACACTCATAAGATTGTAGCACACTTCTGGTACATAGTTGACATCTTCTAGAGTTATTGCATCCTAGATGACGGCTCCAAGTCCAACTAATCGACTATTTTTCCTCTTTTCTCATCGCCGGCGAAAGATACAAAGGTACCATCTATGAATATGAAGTTCCTGAGAAGCTCCTTCAAACCTGTTATATGCTTAGAGCATCTACTATCTACGTGTCAAATGTATTCCATTAGCATCCAAAGCCATTTTTGAATTTTATTCTTATATACAACAACAAATAAAGAATGTATATTCAAGTTAGTTATCTATCGAATTTATCATGTTTTTCTTTGATAATATCTTCTTTTCTTTTCCAAAAACAAGTAGTTTTAACAAAATTTTTGACTTATTTCTTAAAACTATCAAATTGTCTATGATATTTTTAGCAAAATTTTAACCGGTTAGAACATTTCTTGCTTTTACAATGTTTCTCTATGTGCCCTAAATGATCACAACAAAAACATTTGATGCAACGTGTCTTTTTCTTCTTAGAAGTTGATACGTTGGAAGATGATGTACGTGATGAGAGTCTTGAATTGCATGATATGTTGTCCGATGATGCAATTGAGCTTGAACTTTTGTTTTCTTCATTCTCTTGTCAAGACGACTCTCATCTTCTGTGCAATATTCATCGTCCTCATTGTCTATTGAAGCATCTGATCCTTGATCTTCACTTGAGCTTCTTTCGCCACTTTCTGAAGTTATTCTGCTTAACTGCTACTTTTTCGTTTGACTCCTTGCCGGACTCTAACATACCTGTATGAGATGGAACAAATTCTAGAATTTCCTTAGCGAGGAACTTTTCGAATCTGTTTTGTTTCAACTCTGGAACAAATATAGGAGGTTCACGCACAACATATTCATCACAAAAAGTAGATTGCAAATCAAAGCATTCAACCACTACATTCTCATGGTCACGAGTCATAGGTTTAGGCACATGCCATACAGTCATCCCAAATATTTAAGCTAGGTTTAATAAGTCATCCGTCCTAGTTAATATTACATTCACCCCGAATAAAAGTCTTGTTTGTTTTACCATAGTTCCAGGCGAACCAGTTAACATTAGTATAACTGTCGCCTTAATACCCTGTTCCTATTTTCGCGCCACCACAATCCTCATCGTGCATATCCTCCTCACGCTCAATCACATCTGCATTATTTTCGAAAATGTTAGTAATTCATTTTCACAACTGATTTGAGCTATTAAATCATCTTTATCGATTAGACCGTTATCCGGATGAGGAGTGGGCATGGGTACAAAGTTTTTGCTGTGAGGAGGAGGAAAGCTTTTCTTTCATTTCCAAATTATCTTTATATCCAATACCGTCTTTCGCGTATGTCGGTCGTTGGCAATTTTTGGTATCAACCAATGCCTTTTTACTAAAATTTATTTATCAATTATGATTTGCAATTTATTGTTTTCATTTTTGGATTTCTCTATTTTTCAGTTAAATCATTTATGAGAAAATATTTTCTGAAACAAATTCTTTTAAAGTTTGCATTTCAGCAAAAGTTGAGTTCAACTTTCTCTGATATGCAACTTTGTTCTATTTTCGTTCTTTGTTAAATTGCAAAACTCTTTCCTTTTCTCTGGTTAGGTCACGGTTGAGAGATTTATAATGAGCCACGACATTGACACACGGTTGTGAGCATATTTTGATTTTGAATTCATAGGGAATGTTGTTTACTAAGTCCTTTTCCTCCTTTTCTTTACAGGATTCAACTTTCATTGCTGCTTCAGGAACTTGTTCTTTCTCTTTCTTGACACTGTTGCTAGCTTCTTGAGACTTCTCCTTTGGCTAAGATTTTCCAGCCTCTTCCTTTCTTCTGTCAGCTGTAGGCTTAGTTTTGTTGATGATGCTTTTCAGTCCTTTGTCCGTAGATTCATTTCCCTTGGGAATACCTGCATTTTTGTTGCCAAGAAAGTTTGATGGATGCTGAGCCGATCCAGTTGAAATCTTTGCCATGAGAGCTTTGTTAACTTCATATTTTGCTTCAGCGATCTCCTCGGCCCAATCATAGTCTTCCACTACCAAAGCCTTTGGAGTGTTAGGAATAGCATTGTCATTTCCTTCAATAGCAATCGGCCTTCTACCTAGAGCAGCTTCAGTGTTTTCATTTTTGAGCAGTGGACAGTCTCCTTTGATGTGCCCTAGGTTCTTGTAGTTGTAGCACTGAAGCTTAGATTTATCGAAGCTCGCTTTCCCAAGCTACAACCTTTTTCACGTTTTGTCTTGGAACTTCTTCAGCCTTAGAGTGGTCATTGACATCTATCACTTCAAGTCCATTTCCTCCATATCATCTGGATCTACCTAATACATGTCTTTAGTGGTAAAAATGTCTTGTTTTAGCTCTCCTGACATAAGTGCTTCAAGAATGGCTCAGAAAGGTGTTAAACAGAGCAACATGTTTTGTCGAGATCTTGAGAGCTTGAGCATCACCAACCATAGTAGCCTTTTCATTAGATTGTGCAGCCTTTGGATAGTTTGCGGAAGCATTGAAGTAAGATGTATTTGCAGCTTGTGAGTTTGAACCGCCTGAGGTTATGGGGGCAAGGACTACCATGTTCTTGGGAGCAGGAGCGGATAAGACAGATTTCTGAGAGTATCTGACTTGATTCATTTCTCGTTTGGTGACATCCATTTCAAAGGACTTCAAAGTGTTGATCAGATCTGAGAGCGTGACTGGATTTGGACTATTCAAGAAGTCTCTTTTGATCATCATACATTGTAAGCTCAATTCTTTTTTAAGAGAGTCCAAAAGCTTCTTGAATGCAGCACGATTAGTAACAGGGTTACCAACCTTCTTCATTTTTGTCATCATGTTCAAGAATCGACTGATGTGGTCTGACAGACTTTCCCCGCAAACACTTCTGAACATATAATATTCTTTCTAAAGCATGTCTCTCTTGTTTTGAATCATTTCTTTGTGACCTTCATAGTAGTCAATTAAGGCCAGCCAAAGTTCATTTGCAGTAGTGTATTTTTCGAACATGTTGCAGTCATCAGTTGATAAGGCCGTTGTCAAAGCAGCTTGAGCCCGGCGGTCACGTTGGATATATGCCTTATCTTCATCGGTAAAGGTCAAGGGATCATTGTTGATTACATGAATATCATCACGAACTGTCATTGGGACATAAGGTCCGACAGTAACAGAGATCCATTGAGTATAGTCTGTGTACTCAAAGAATGATTTGATTCGGTTTTCCATCGAAATCGGCTGATCCTTTCAACTTTGGGGGTCGGGTTGCGGTTCCGATTTCAAGTTCAGCTTGAGCAATTGGGTTCAGTTGATTAAGTGACATTTTGATTCGGTTTTAAGTTCAATTTGTTAACAATAAGTTAATTATGCAGGTTAACTTGAACTGGCCACAAATACGCTGCTAAAAATGCTGAAATATGTTACTGGGCTTAATTACGCTATTAATTACGTAGGTCAATCAGTTCTTAGTTCAAATCAGTCAAATACACTTGATCTCTTTTACGCTAGTTTAAGTCATAGGTTTCTTGGACTGGCGAAAATGTTAAGTACGCAGACAGACCAAACACACACAAAGACCTTGGCTAAAAACGCCGAACACCGTGATAAAATTGTAAGAGATTTGTACCACTACCCCCAAAGTCGCCTTCGAATAAAAACACTGACTTAATTAAATACACAGTTTATGAAGGTAGCGTAGATATGTGACATCAAACATGATTATTATTGCAATATTTTTAAAAATAGTTTAGCACATATGGAATCACCACAAATTAGTTTAAAAACAGAAAAGTGGGGACAATGTACTCACTTTCATGTCTTGGTGATGAGTTTGTGTGCTCTCAGGGCTCTCTAAGATTACACGGATTTCCTAATAATAAGGATCATTCGTTAAGGTTTTATTGCGATGATGTTTGTAGATGTTAGGGTTATAAGAACCCTTGGCAAATTGTAATTTGTTTAGTTTCTAGAAAATATAATTTTTGACAGCTTTCTGTGTTGTTTTATTTTATGTTTTAAAAATATTAAACAACATTGAAAATTATGAACATTTCCATTATACTAAATCATAATGTGCTATACAACTTTCATTTGGAAAATATTTCTATTTGGAACCTGGAAAATGGTTAAAACCGTGGATCTTTACAGATCGTTTAGTTTTGTGCTTCAGTTTGGTTATAAATGGTTGAGGGTCTAAATAGAAGTGTTTTTAAGTGTATTATACATCGTTGGAACCGTATTTCAGAGTACTTAATCATAAAATAACAATTTACTTCATTTAGTAAAGTGTTTACCAAGTTATGGTCGTTCAAAGTGACAACACATAATCTGTCCAAAACGGGAAATACACTTATGTGTTCCCATTGGTAGGTTTTTGATGCATAAAAAAACAGGTTTGGGCGGGAGTAAGATACAAAACTATTTGTTTATTAAAAGAGCTAAAGGAAGGGAACTTACAATTCAGGATAACTTAAAAGTATTCCTTCTAAAGACCAAGAAAGCTTGCACATTAGGAACTAGTGAACTCACACAAGACTTTGTTTGTGTTTTCAGTTGGTGTGAAGAAAATGGTAACCAAAGGGTGTTATTTATAGTGACGTGAGATTAAGACAATTGTCCATGAAGGCTTAAAAGTGTTATTAGTGTCCAATGAGGTGTCAACACTAGGAGAAGTGTGAGAAATGAGAAGATAGGTGGCAAAACATGGGCAAGACAAGTGTTCATGGGTCGATGATTAGTGGTCTATGATGTGCTTAGAGTTTGAAGATGGTTAGGATAAGTGTCCATGAGTGTTTTAGAAAGTTATTAGTGTCTTGCTAGGTGTGCACAACATGATAACTTAAGGTTTTTGGTAGTTTTAGTCCCTAGACTTTGAGTTTTGATGTTTTGACGATTCTAATCCCTAAATTAAATTTAGGAAGGTTTCAAGATATGTGATACTTAGATTTGTTTTGGTAATGACTCTAAGTTAAAATTCTAATGTTCGTATTAATGAATATTTAGTACAAAAATTAGAGATTCGAAATTTTCGCGATTGTTACACATATTCCTACCCATTTTTAAACGTTCATAAATTTTTATACGACTTTATTAAAAAAACTACACCATAAAATCGAGCATCCTTTTATCTCTATTTTGAGGATCATATTTCTATATAAAATATTACAACTAAACAGACCCAAAAAGTTGTGTTTATTTTCTATGTTTTATAACATTTTTGTGCTGGATTTTTTTGCACTGGATTTTTGTACTATATTTTATGTGCTATATTTTTTGTGCTTAAGTTTCTTTCGTGCTAGCTTTTTTGTGCTTAAGTTTCTTTTGTGCTAGAATTTTTGTGTTGTATCTTGAGAAAACAAAAGAGATGGAAATTTGTTACTTAATATCTACTAGCTAAATTTTAAATGCTGAATTTTTTGTGTTGTATTTCGAATATATAATGTGTGTATATTGTAAGAAATTATAAGGTTTATGTATTAGTTACAATATTGTAATGGGCTTCGGGGTAGCATTTGGGCCTAAGGGCTTTAGGGTAATGGAGCAATAACCCTCTAGTATAAATAGATAATGTTGTTTTAGGGTTAGGGGCTCCCTAGTGGTTTTTGCTCTCACTTGTATTAGATTAACTTTGATTTGTATGCAAGTTGAATCTTTCTATTTTTCATCTTATTTCTTCTATTAGCTTGTTTGTGTGATTCCGCCACCATTCAAGCTACATGTGTTATCGTGAGATCCATTCACCGGGACTTACAATTGGTATCAGAGCCTGTTTGAACCCGTTTCCAGACTCGGATCTGATATCACTCTATTTCGGAGCTGTTGTTGAGTTCCTGCTGCATTTCGGATCATCTCGGATCATCTGCTTGAACATCTCGGATCATCTGTAGAAGACTCGAATCCATCTCTGATAGACTTGCTTGCATCTCGGATAGAACTGCTTGCATCTCTAATTCCATCTCGGAAAATCATCAAGCATCTCGAATCACTACTGTTGAAGTTTGCCTGCATCTCGAATTCCATCTCGGATAATCATCAAGCATCTCGAATCATCTCAGATCTCTACTGTTGAAGCTTACCAACATCTCAAACCATCATCTCGAATCATCAATCATCATCACAGATAAGTTACTGTTCCAAATACGAGATTGATATTCCAGTTATTGTTCCGAATTCAGTGTTTAGAAGCCATTGTTTTGAGTTGACCTTTAGATGACCATCTCGAATTGGACTTTTGAGCTTGTCATTTTTAATTAAAATACAACTAACTTCTATTTGGTAAAAACTAAAAATGATGAACCCGAACGGTATTTTGACTGCTACGGATCTCACCAACGCTACCTTCACAGCCATCCAATCTCATACTCTGGCAATGCATCAAGAATTGGATCAGAGTATCGGAACGTCTACCAAGATTCCAAGGTTGTTGTATGGAGATGACTACTTTGACTAGACCTGCCAATTTTAAGCAGTTTTACAAAGCCAGGAACCCAGTATGTGGAGGTGTATTCGTGATGGTCCCCGCACTATCATGTACGCAACTACAGATGATCCAGACACTCAGATTCCAAAACTAGAAAGTTTATGGTCCGACGAAGATCGAAAAATCAAGGACGTAGATGATAAAGCAATGGCAAATCTTACTATGGCTCTCGGTCCTGACATCTTGATTATTGTCAGAAACTGCACAAATGCGAAAGAAATTTGGGATGTGCTCAAAAATCTGTATGAAGGAAACACTGACATAAACGCTAGCAGGGTAAACATTTTGAACCAGCAGTTCAGTTCGTTTAATCGCATCTACGGGAGACTGTGGAGAACCAAAATCATGAGGTTCGTCAAACTCATCTCACAGATGATCAGTGCTAGAATTTCGATCACCCATAGTGGGATGAGTCGCCAACTGTTGAGTTCACTGCCAAAGTCTTGGGATGCCGATGTTTTGCTGATCAAACGTACTACAAATCTATATGAAGTTACTCTCACTAAACTGATTGCCACAATAAAATCATGTGAAATTGACAACCAACAAAGAAAGCTAAACCACAAGAACTCCATGATGGTTGCAGGGGTGACCGACTCTAACACTTCAGTGATGTCTCAAAGTCATCCTAACCGTATCTTCAGCCCCGTGATGAACAGTAATCCAAATGTTGTTTTCAATCCATTGACTCAAGCACAGCTTCAAGCTCAGAAGACAAAATACTGTTACTACTCAGTGATTACCACAACAAGGAAACGTGGTCTACAGTCCTTTTAATCCCTTAGCCACTCAACATGTTCCTCCGCTGAAAATCTCGCATTCCTGACCAAGCAGAACGAAGAGAAATTGGCTCTAGTAGCATCCATGCTCAAAGTTTGAATGCTTTTCTTGCAGGTGATCTCGTGCCTCCTTTAGTGTTTGCTACAAAGATAAATCAAGTTGTTGAAGAAGACATTGAAGAATTGGATGCTTCATGGAATCTGGATATGGCTGCATTTCGAGCAGAAAAGTTTCAAAAGCGATACGGGTACCGTCCTATGTCAAACATTCGCACTGGGTCTATCAAAGGTAAGTTGAGGTGCTACAAATGCCATGAACTTGGACACTTCGTTAGAGACTGTAGGATGACACTCATGGGTTATGAAGTAACTGTTGCTGCTGCAAGGAACTCAGAGAGTGTCACACCCTCAATTTCCACTTGCGGAGTTTTACCGCGAGGCGTGTGAACAAACCAGAATCTGAAACACTAGTACGACGAACGACTCTATATGATTTGATAATACGTTTTCCAAAATCATTTTTTGTAGATTTTATATTGTCTAAATTAATTACCAATATTTAGCAGAGCATTAGTTTTTAAAGTTGAGCGGAAGCATAAAATAAATAGTGAAGCGGGCGCCAACACAAACGCCAAAACAAATGAAAAACCCCAAAACAATATTGATAAATAAGACTCGATAAAAGATGTCTTGTTCAATGCATGTGCGTGCACCTAGAGCTCCTAGCGTCCTGAGAAACATGTAAAGAAACAAGTGTCAACATTAAAGATGAGTGAGTTCACAGGTTTTCATAAATTCGTTTGTTCGGTTATAGTTTGTTTTCCCCGTTATCCCTAACCCAGGATAACGTATTGGTTCCATTACTCCAACCCGGAATAATAAGTTGTTGCTTCCAATATTCCAAACCCGGAATATTAAGTTGTTGTTTCCATGATTCCAAACCAGGAATATTAAGTTGTTGTTTCCATTATTCCAAACCCGGAATAATACAGTTGATTCCATTATCCCCAACCCGGGATAATATAGTTGTTTCGTAATTAAGTTCAATGTTAACATATATAGGTAGCTAGCCTAAAGTTATGTCACGTAAGAGTTCGCGATCGAAGCTGACTGTTGTGCCTCCGTTTTGCCAGGCCTATCACTGACCATGGCGAGGTTAGGCCGAATTATTCACCCGTTGACCATACCCGGTCGGCTAGCGCGACTAGCTCGGATGGGGCTTGTCGGGCCCAGTAGTACTACTTATAACTCCCCCGCTATTAAACCCAATACTAACGATCCGAGAGATTGACGAGGACTTAAGTGATAAAGCTGCTTAGTGACCATAACATTACATTAACATTAACTTAGTTACCGAATAGTTATGTGACGTTAAATTCGTATAACGTAAAGAGATTGAGTTTGAGAGTGTATACATGTTTCTCCCCCTGTTGTTTAAAAACCGGATAAAGTTAGGGGCCGTGAACTCACCTTTATTTGCTCGGTTAGTGTAGCAAAGAAGTTATAAGAGATGGGACCGCTAGTTGCGTCCTAACAAACCAATTAATTCCAGGTCAGTGTGTGAACACACCAATACAAATTCTACACGTAATTTACGCACAAAGTGATACACACAAACAACATATCTAACACTCAAACATGCATGCAAGTATCCTCATGTGATCATAGTAATCAAACAACTTATCATGAACATAATCCAATCCATGCAACACTTTGGTGCACACAATCACAAGTTATCAAATTTCAGCTTAACACTCATAATTCAGCTGTTTTCTAGGATTTTTATAAAATAGTTCTAACATTCCAAAAATTCCAATATTTTTACAGTAGGTGAAATTTATACTATAGAAATTTATATAAATTTTCCAAGTCCTAAATCTTTACCAATTAACCATAAATATTAATATACTAGGCTGCAGTCAGTTTTATCACTTTCTGACTGCAGTCCACGGAAGAATTTATTTAAAAATCACCGATTGTCCAATTAACAAAATTCTAGTTGGAGTTGCCCGGAAATTTCCATACCTAGTTGCTGTACAAAATTCATGACTCAACTCCCTACTGATTTTAAAATCCAACTCGATAAACGACTAACAAAATTTCAGGATTTTCACAGCTTTAGTTACGGAACTTATTTGGCCCTTTAAAAATATCAAATGACTTCAGAAAATTATGAATCCAGCGCCATTAGATTCCTTATTCAAATCTTTACGTTCTAGACATCAGAAAATCCGTTTTTCGACAACTAACGACCGAGTTACAGCCAGATGAAGTCGGCTGTAACTACTACTCAGCAACTGTTTCAGCATATCATTATTATAAATTCGCATAACCCGTCCGTATGATTAACCTAGGCGATCTTTAACCGGTTTCCTAGTCATAATCAATACTAATAACATATCCATGCAAACCCTAGTTCATACTTCTAGTTTTTATAAACAAACAAGGCTCATGATTTCAGATTTTTAAACAAACATCCAACGCAAACATTATTAACAAATCGGTTATCCTAACCTTTCATTCAATCATATAATCCGAAAACAACACAATCAAAACACATGTATCCGAGTATTAACTTGTAGCATATGACAAATTCTAATCTTTTAATAATAAGGTAAACGAACCGTGAGTACTATAAGAGATCGGTGATCAAGGATTGCTTGCAACCGAGAAGATCCGTGACCAAGAAAAGAGATTATTCGCGGCTGAGAAAAAGTAGCAGGCTGTTATATGATCGAATAGAGGTGAACAATGGTTGATCTTGCGACTGAATGGAGGTGAACAAGGGCTGCTCGCGATCGGGAGATGATGATGGCGATGACTGCTGCTGCTGCTGCGACCGAGAGGAAAGAAAAGAACAAGGCTGATCAGATTGATATGATGAAGGAAAGAGGCTGTTTGCGATCACAAGGGCGAGAACAAGGCTGCCGACGGCAGTTTTCTTTTAGGGTTTTGTGTTTGTGAATGAAACATGCATGGATGTGTGTATATATAGCGCAAAAGGGATGAGGGTTACGGTTAGGCTTGCGCTTGTGGCCGAGGGACTTGGGTTGGTTTGGTTTGGGTTTTGATCTTGCGGTTTTGGGCTTGATCTTTGCGGCCGAATAGTTTTAGTTCAAGGTTTAGTTTTGATCTCGGTTTGGGTTTGCGGTTTGGGTTGCACACGGCCGAGAATGGTTTGAGTTCTAAACTTGGTTAATTCCTAGAGTCACAAGGAATCAAAGTTGGTTCGTGTCGCGGTTCGGTTCGGTTCGTGTACATATCTACCATAATTATTTTATAACTAAAACAATCACACAAACACACATCACATATTCATTAACTCGTACACGTTTAATACTTAGCATATACTTTATTCGACAAGTGTCGCGTTTACGTTATCCGAAAAACCCGGGATGTCACATTATCCCCATGTTGAAAGAATTTTCGTCCCGAAAATTGAGTAAACGCGGTTTAGAATGTAGTGTACGTGTTTAGAGTGCCACGCACAAAGAATTAGTTCGTTAATGATGGTACGCGAAGTTACAAGAAGTTTCCAAGTGCCATACATAAAGGTTTCCAAGTGCCATGCACAAGAATTTAGTCAACAATAGTACACGAAAGTATGAGAAGTTTCCTGGTTGTCACATCATCCCCATGTTGAAAGAATTTTCGTCCCGAAAATTTAGTTACTGGTATCGTTAGTTTGCTGCTCAGTTGCGAAGAGGTGTGGGTATTTGCTTTTCATTTGGTCCTCTCTTTCCCACGTGAACTCTGGTCCACGCTTAGAGTCCCAACGAACCTTAACGATCGGAATCTTGCTGTGCCTTCGAGTCTTGATCTCACGATCCATGATCTCAATAGGCTTTTCCACGAAGTGTAGTTGTTCATCCAATTGGATCTCATCCAATGGAATGACTAGAGTTTCATCTGATAGACACTTCTTCAGATTTGACACGTGAAATACGTTGTGAACTCCACTGAGTTCGGCAGGAAGGTCTAATTGATAAGCTACGGGTCCGATACGTTTCAAGATTACAAACGGGCCTACGTACCGTGGGTTAAGTTTGCCCCGTTTTCCAAAGCGGATTACACCCTTCCAGGGTGACACCTTTAGTAGGACGCGGTCGCCTACTTGAAATTCGAGCGGTTTGCGTCGTTGATCAGCGTAGCTTTTCTGTCGATCTCGTGCCGCCGCCATGCGGTTTCTGATTCGTACAATCTTTTCAGTGGCCTCAAGTATTAACTCAGGGCCTGTGAGTTGACTGTCACCGACTTCTGCCCAACAGACCGGTGATCTACATTTACGACCGTATAATGCCTCAAACGGTGCTGCCGTAATACTCGTATGATAGCTGTTGTTATATGAGAATTCTACTAGAGGCAGGTGGATTTCCCAACTATTTCCGAAGTCTACTACGCATGCCCTAAGCATGTCTTCCAAGGTTTGTATGGTCCTTTCACTTTGACCATCAGTCTAAGGGTGATAGGCTGTGCTCATATCTAAGCGTGTTCCCAACGCTTTCTGGAGTGACTGCCAGAAGTTAGACGTGAAGCGAGCATCTCTGTCTGAGATGATGGACGTTGGCACTCCGTGCCGAGAAACTACTTCCTTAATGTAGATGCGAGTCAACTTCTCCATCTTATCTGTTTCTTTAATAAAAGTGTGCGGACTTAGTTAAACGATCCACGATCACCCAGATGGTATCGCAACCACCCAAGGTTCGCGGGAGTTTAGTGATGAAATCCATTGAGATCTGATCCCATTTCCACACTGGGATCTCAGGTTGTTGGAGTAGCCCCGATGGCTTTTGATACTCCACCTTGACTTTTGCACAAGTCAAACATTTACTCACGTAGGTGGCTATATCAGCTTTCATGTTGGGCCACCAATATGCAGCTTTAAGGTCTTGATACATCTTATCCGAACCCGGATGGACAGAGTATCGGGATTTGTGAGCTTCATCCATGACTAGCTCTTTGAGGTGTCCGTAGAGAGGTACCCATATGCGATTCATGAAATACCGGGCTCCATTGGGTTTTACTTCCCAATCGCGTTCCATTTTTCCCACCGATTCGGCTATGATGTTTTCCTCCTTAACTGCTTCTAACTGGGCGTCGCGTATTTGTTCGGGTAGCCCCGAATGAATAGTGAGTTGTAATGCTCGTACACAACGTGGTTTCAAGTGTTCCTTCCTACTGAGGGCATCAGCTACCACGTTAGCTTTACCCGGGTGATACCGAATGGCACACTCATGATCGTTCAAGAGTTCGACCCAGCGACGCTGTCGCATGTTCAACTCCTTCTGATCAAAGATGTGTTGGAGGCTCTTGTGGTCTGTAAAGATTGTGCACTTCGTTCCATAGAGGTAGTGTCTCCAAATCTTAGGTGCAAAAACTACTGCTCCCAATTCCAGGTCATGTGTCGTGTAGTTTTTCTCGTGAACCTTCAGCTGTCGCGACGCATATGCGATGACCTTATCGCGTTGCATGAGTACGCATCCCAATCCCTGAATGGAAGCATCACAATATACTACAAAGTCATCTGTCCACTCCGGCAAGGACAGAATGGGTGCACTGCAAAGTTTCTGTTTCAGCAATTGAAACGCTGCTTCTTGCTTGTCACCCCAAGCATACTTGATGCCTTTCTGGGTGAGGGTAGTAAGCGGTTGTGCGATCTTTGAAAATCCCACGATGAAACGTCTGTAGTAACCAGCCAATCCCAAAAATTGGCGGATCTCCGTCGGTGTCTTAGGTGCTTCCCAGTTTTTGATGGCTTCAATCTTGGCAGGGTCTACGTGGATACCCTTTTCATTTACGATATGCCCGAGAAACTGAACTTCCCGAATCCAGAAATCACACTTCGAAAGCTTGGCATATAGCTTTTCCTGTTGGAGTAATCCTAGCAGCAATCGTAGATGTTCAGCATGTTCTTCTTCACTTTTGGAGTAGATGAGTATGTCATCGATGAACACAATGACAAATTTGTCGAGGTATGGTTTACACACGCGGTTCATGAGGTCCATGAACACCGCAGGTGCGTTGGTGAGACCGAAGGGCATGACCAAGAACTCGTAATGGCCATACCGAGTGCGAAATGCCGTCTTGGCGATATCCTCCTCCCTGACGCGTAGCTGGTGGTAACCGGACCGTAAATCAATCTTAGAGTAGTAACTTGACCCTTGAAGTTGGTCGAATAGATCGTCGATGCGAGGTAACGGTATCGGTTCTTGACGGTAACCTTGTTGAGTTCCCTGTAGTCGATGCACATGCGGAAAGTCCCGTCCTTCTTCTTGACAAAAAGGACTGGAGCTCCCCATGGCGAAACGCTTGGTCGGATAAATCCTTTTTCTAATAGCTCCTGAATTGGGTAGACAGCTCCTGCAGCTCGGCTGGAGCTAGGCGGTATGGAGCCTTGGCAATAGGAGTTGCATTGTTTGCCAATTTGATTTCAAACTCCAATTGTCGATGGGGTGGAAGACCAGGTAGTTCTTCTGGGAATACATCGGAAAAATCATGGACGACAGGGATGTCTTCTATACGTTTCTCGTCCTTAGGCTGTTCGGTAATCAGTGCGAGTAAAGCGAAGGAGTTCTTTCTCCGAAGATACTTCTGCGCTTGCATGTATGAGATGATGTTGGTGACGGCGCTTGCCTTATCGCCTTGTACCGTCAGGATTTCGTCGTTAAAGAGCGGAATACGGATAGATTTTTCGAAGCAGAGAACTTCAGCCCGGACGTCGATAGCCAGTCCATTCCGACTACCACGTCAAAACTACCCAGGGTAGTTGTCATCAGATCAATGGTAAAAGTGTGGCCAGCGAGTTTGAGTTGACAGCCGGATACTATTTGGGTCACATCTACAGATTTACCATCGGCTAATTCTATAACATATGGGGTCTCTAATGGTTTAAGCGTGAGATTTAAGTTCTTCCTAAAAGACTCAGATATAAAGCTCCTATCCGCACCCGTATCAAAAAGCACAGAAGCAAAATGTTCATTAAGGGGAAACTTACCGGTGACCACGTCCGAGTCGTTTCTGGCCTCTCCGTGGCCCAATGTAAATGCGCGACCTTTAGCACCTCCTGTGCCACCGTTCCCATTATTGTTGTTGTTGTGGTGATTGTGGTTGTGGTTGTTTCCACCATTATTGTTGTTATTACGCAGCTGTGGGCAATCTCTTCTGAAATGAGCAGTGCTACCACACTGATAGCCTCCCCGGTTAACACCCTGCTGCTGACCCTGGGGTTGATTTTGATTTTGTCGGGACATGATTTCCCCACGACAATCCTTTGCCGCATGTCCCATCTTGCCACATCGTTGGCAGCGATTTCCGGCACAAGGGCCGTTATGATGGAGATTACAGCGATTGCACTGCGGCTTTCGACCTGCATAGCCGCTTGCGTTCTGGTTGTTGCTGTTGTTGGCAGGCTGATTTTGGTGACCCCGGTGGCTGTTGAAATGATTGAACCGCTTCTGGTTCCCTTGCTGCGGATGAGATGACGAAGACTGTCGAATAGTTGAGTCTTCAAACTTTCTTTTGTTATCCGGGGCAACTTCAGTTGTACCCCGTGCTGGCAGCTTCTTCTGTTCCACCGCCTTATCGGTGAGTTTGTGAGCCAATCGGATTGCTTGATGTTCAGTTACAGGGTTACTAGCCATTACCATACCCTGAATTTCCGGAACCAGACCCCCAAGATAGAACTCGAGTCTTTTCTCCACTGTGTTGGCCAAATCGGGACACAGAAATACCAAATCATGATGTTTTGCGGTGTAAGCTTCAATTTCCGATCCCACCATCTTGTGGTTCCATAAGGCTTGCTCTAACTGTTGCACTCTGTCTCGTGGACAGTACTCCTCTTTGATTAGGGCCTTGAACTCGGCCCATGCCATTGCATTCGCAGCTAAAAGTCCACGTGTTTGGACTTGTGCATTCCACCATGTCAGTGCCCCATCTTCCAGTGTTGAGGCTGCGTATTTGACCTTGTTGGCCTCTAGGCAGTTGCACATTTCAAAAACGGATTCAGATTTTTCGATCCAGCGGATTAGTCCAATGGGTCCTTCCGCCCCCAAGAATTTGCTTGGTTTTGCGTCAAGGAACATCTTGTAGGGGTTAAAGCCCCCTCCTGCTGACAGAGAACAGGAAGTCAGCAAGGAATTTTACTAGCCTCACTATTAGATTTTCACGCGAAAATTTAATAATGGTTACCTGCCGGTTGGTTCTGAACACCCGCTAAAGCTGCGTTCACGTGCTCTTGAATCATGGCAGCTAGCTCTTCGGGCGTCAAGTTAAGGTTTCCACGTCTTCCAGTTGCCATTTAGATCTTCGAATCACAACACAAACACACCCCGATAAGTCTATATATCCAATATAGTTATCCTACTTCGTACTTTAATAATTATTAAGTTACGTCAACTCAATATGTTAAATTGTCAAAAGAAATACTTGATTAACTGAAATTTCAACGTCTTACAAAAGTGCAAATCAAACATACGAATTCACTATAAAGTCTCAAGTTTAAACACAAGTGGGAAAATAAATAGACTGAAGGAAAATAAATAAAATAAACGAGACGTGTCAGTCGTCTACGTCTCCATCCCCCAAGTCACTGTCGTTGCCGTCATCCTGCGCGGCATTTCCAGCTTCTACAGCTGGGTCCTCCTCTGGATCCTCCTCTGGATCCTCCTCAGGGTCCTCCTCTGGATCCTCTTCCGGATCCTCCTCTACCGGCACTGGAGGGGCCGGTGCTGGTGCAAGTGCTTGATTTTGCAGTTCCTGAATGTTCCAACTATTTTCCAGGACTCTGTCCTCGAGCCAGTCGGCTCTTATCTGCTCAGCACGCAGATCTCTGGGTATGGTGTTACGAGCTATCTTACTCGTACGATGCTCTTCCTCGAGCGAGTCGGTCTTACCTATAAGTTGTCGGATCATCCATCCTTGTGCTAGGATGGTTTCCTGCATTCTTTCTAACTGTTTTTGTTGTGTATGTACCAGGATTCTAAGTATGTCAATTCCTATTTCTACAGGGTTAACCGGTTCAACCGGTACAGCAATGGTTGGGCGTAACGACGACTCCTCCCCCAGAGCGAGCCTTTTCCTCGCAGCTGAGCGTGTCTCCACTCCATAAGATGGTATGGGTTCCACCATTGGTGCCTTTCCTGGTGCCCTTGGTGGCGTAAGTCTGTCGGATGATGATGATGACGATGAGGATGATGACATTGCCTGTTAGGTCGTGTAGTTAGTTACGAGTTGTTTTCATTTCTTATTATGAAGGCATAATCTACATAACACAGTTGTGGTAACAAGATATAATAGTTAGGTGCCAAACTAAGTCTAGTGTCGTGAAATCAGCTATAGTTTAGGTCTACTTCTAATGCAAACCTGGTTCTCTATAGCTAGTGGCTCTGATACCAATCTGTCACACCCTCAATTTCAACTTGCGGAGTTTTACCGCGAGGCGTGTGAACAAACCAGAATCTGAAACACTAGTACGTCGAACGACTCTATATGATTTGATAGTACGTTTTCCAAAATCATTTGTTGTAGATTTTATATTGTCTAAATTAATTACCAATATTTAGCAGAGCATTAGTTTTTAAAGTTGAGCGGAAGCATAAAATAAATAGTGAAGCGGGCGCCAACACAAACGCCAAAACAAATGAAAAACCCCAAAACAATATTGATAAATAAGACTCGATAAAAGATGTCTTGTTCAATGCATGTGCGTGCACCTAGAGCTCCTAGCGTCCTGAGAAACATGTAAAGAAACAAGTGTCAACATTAAAGATGAGTGAGTTCACAGGTTTTCATAAATTCGTTTGTTCGGTTATAGTTTGTTTTCCCCGTTATCCCTAACCCGGGATAACGTATTGGTTCCATTACTCCAACCTGGAATAATAAGTTGTTGCTTCCAATATTCCAAACCCGGAATATTAAGTTGTTGTTTCCATTATTCCAAACCCGGAATATTAAGTTGTTGTTTCCATTATTCCAAACCCGGAATAATACAGTTGATTCCATTATCCCCAACCCGGGATAATATAGTTGTTTCGTAATTAAGTTCAATGTTAACATATATAGGTAGCTAGCCTAAAGTTATGTCACGTAAGAGTTCGCGATCGAAGCTGACTGTTGTGCCTCCGTTTTGCCAGGCCTATCACTGACCATGGCGAGGTTAGGCCGAATTATTCACCCGTTGACCATACCCGGTCGGCTAGCGCGACTAGCTCGGATGGGGCTTGTCGGGCCCAGTAGTACTACTTATAACTCCCCCGCTATTAAACCCAATACTAACGATCCGAGAGATTGACGAGGACTTAAGTGATAAAGCTGCTTAGTGACCATAACATTACATTAACATTAACTTAGTTACCGAATAGTTATGTGACGTTAAATTCGTATAACGTAAAGAGATTGAGTTTGAGAGTGTATACATGTTTCTCCCCCTGTTGTTTAAAAACCGGATAAAGTTAGGGGCCGTGAACTCACCTTATTTGCTCGGTTAGTGTAGCAAAGAAGTTATAAGAGATGGGACCGCTAGTTGCGTCCTAACAAACCAATTAATTCCAGGTCAGTGTGTGAACACACCAATACAAATTCTACACGTAATTTACGCACAAAGTGATACACACAAACAACATATCTAACACTCAAACATGCATGCAAGTATCCTCATGTGATCATAGTAATCAAACAACTTATCATGAACATAATCCAATCCATGCAACACTTTGGTGCACACAATCACAAGTTATCAAATTTCAGCTTAACACTCATAATTAAGTTGTTTTCTAGGATTTTTTATAAAATAGTTCTAACATTCCAAAAATTCCAATATTTTTACAGTAGGTGACATTTATACTATAGAAATTTATATAAATTTTCCAAGTCCTAAATCTTTACCACTTAACCATAAATATTAATATACTAGGCTGCAGTCAGATTTATCACTTTCTGACTGCAGTCCACGGAAGAATTTATTTAAAAATCACCGATTATCCAATTAACAAAATTCCAGTTGGAGTTGCCCGGAAATTTCCATACCTAGTTGCTGTACAAAATTCATGACTCAACTCCCTACTGATTTTAAAATCCAACTCGATAAACGACTAACAAAATTTCAGGATTTTCACAGCTTTAGTTACTGAACTTATTTGGCCCTTAAAAAATATCAAATGACTTCAGAAAATTATGAATCCAGCGCCATTAGATTCCTTATTCAAATCTCTACGTTCTAGACATCAGAAAATCCGTTTTTCGACAACTAACGACCGAGTTACAGCCAGATGAAGTCGGCTGTAACTACTACTCAGCAACTGTTTCAGCATATCATTATTATAAATTCGCATAACCCGTCCGTATGATTAACCTAGGCGATCTTTAACCGGTTTCCTAGTCATAATCAATACTAATAACATATCCATGCAAACCCTAGTTCATACTTCTAGTTTTTATAAACAAACAAGGCTCATGATTTCAGATTTTTAAACAAACATCCAACGCAAACATTATTAACAAATCGGTTATCCTAACCTTTCATTCAATCATATAATCCGAAAACAACACAATCAAAACACATGTATCCGAGTATTAACTTGTAGCATATGGCAAATTCTAATCTTTTAATAATAAGGTAAACGAACCGTGAGTACTATAAGAGATCGGTGATCAAGGATTGCTTGCAACCGAGAAGATCCGTGACCGAGAAAAGAGATTATTCGCGGCTGAGAAAAAGTAGCAGGCTGTTATATGATCGAATAGAGGTGAACAATGGTTGATCTTGCGACTGAATGGAGGTGAACAAGGGCTGCTCGCGATCGGGAGATGATGATGGCGATGACTGCTGCTGCTGCGACCGAGAGGAAAGAAAAGAACAAGGCTGATCAGATTGATATGATGAAGGAAAGAGGCTGTTTGCGATCACAAGGGCGAGAACAAGGCTGCCGACGGCAGTTTTCTTTTAGGGTTTTGTGTTTGTGAATGAAACATGCATGGATGTGTGTATATATAGCGCAAAAGGGATGAGGGTTACGGTTAGGCTTGCGCTTGTGGCCGAGGGACTTGGGTTGGTTTGGTTTGGGTTTTGATCTTGCGGTTTTGGGCTTGATCTTTGCGGCCGAATAGTTTTAGTTCAAGGTTTAGTTTTGATCTCGGTTTGGGTTTGCGGTTTGGGTTGCACACGCCCGAGAATGGTTTGAGTTCTAAACTTGGTTAATTCCTAGAGTCACAAGGAATCAAAGTTGGTTCGGTTCGGTTCGTGTACATATCTACCATAATTATTTTATAACTAAAACAATCACACAAACACACATCACGTATTCATTAACTCGTACACGTTTAATACTTAGCATATACTTTATTCGACAAGTGTCGCGTTTAAGTTATCCGAAAAACCCGGGATGTCACAGAGAGGTCCATGGTTCCAGTTACTCCAGCTCAGACATCAACTTCAACCTCATCAAGCCAAGGAAGCTCGGGAGCGGGAAATGCACTGATGGTGTTAGAGCAGCATGGTTTTAGCTGGGTTGATGCTGCAACTCAAGTGGAATCTCTGAAGATTGCAGAAGTTGCTGAAAATCATCTCCAACGCTTGATGGCACAAACTGAGGAGCCCAAATCTCTCTCCGAAACGGTAAACTCTCTCTTGTGCTTCGAAGACTATAGAAATAAAATGGCACAGATGAGAGCACATAATTTAAATCTCATTAGTGATTACAACAGTGCCATGTCAAAGTGCACCGGTCTTCGAGAGAACAATAGAATTCTCTATGAAAAGATTGATGCACTAAAGAAGGACATAGCTCAACTCCACCGGGACGTAAAGCAAAAAAAATGTTGGGTCCATGATTATAAAACCAGACTACATTCCAAAACCTTGGAATGCGACTTGGTAAGAGTTGAGTTAGGACTTCTCACTGGAAAGTTTCAACAAAATGAGTTGAATATTAAAAAATTTTGATACTGCCAGTGACATTGTTCGTAATCTTTGTATTGTAAAATTGGTGTATAAAGAAAACAAGGGAAAAGGATTGGGTTATTCACAAGTTCCTCTGCCATATAATCATAATTATTCAAGAATGGCACTTATGACTAAGAATTGGAAAATTATGAAAGAATGATGTATGGAAAACCAAGTGACTACGTTCTTTGGGAACCTTTCAAGCCTAAGAATACCCAACCAACTGATTTCCAAAAGCCTATAATTTTTGTAAAACATATAAATCAAGAGTGCTTAAATGAATCAGTTGAAAATTTAAAAAGGGGAAAGGAGTCGACAAAAACTCCATCCGAAGAACCACAGGAAACGACTTCCACATCTGATTCTGTAAAAAACTAATTGTTCTAGTGTATGTGTAGAGTCAGTGATAGATGAAGAGCGGTCAAAAGTGGATGATGAACCTCAACCAGTTGTTGCTGATGACTCAGATGTTTCTTTATGTGATAAACATGATGAATATGTTTGCAATTTTGTTCGGTCCTTGGTTTTTGAGACTCAGGGTTTTTCTGAAGTTGTTAAAACTGAAATTTTGAATAATGTGGTTGTTGATTCTGATTGTGATTTAACTTGTTACCCAGAGGAGTCTGAGGCATCAGTTTCGAGTGATTCAGAAAACTGTTCCAGTTCTCCTAAGACCTCAACAGATACCTCAGATATTTTCAAAAATTGTGAGATTGAAAATATTGTTGTGTTGAATTGTGTGAATGAAATTGTTTGTGAACAGGAGCCGTCTGATTTTTCTGGGAATCAGACTAAAGATTTTAACCTATCAGATAATGAGCAAGGTGCTTTGATAGTCAATTTTTTGACAAAATTTGCTCAACATCTAGTAACCAAGATTCCATCCATTCTGAAAGCTTGGTGTCACATGAAACTGTTTCCAAAGAAACTGACGCTATTGTCTCAGAAAATTCAGTTTCTGAAGGAAAGGTTTCAAATGAAACTAAGCCCATAGAATCCACTCCTGCAAAGAAAAGAAGATTCGAAGAACCAGAAAACAACACAAAATGAAAATTCAAGAGGAAGCCTCCTCAAGTGCTGTAAATCAGAAGAAAAATCCAACCCAAACACCAACTGAATCAAAGTTGAAGGGTAAAACTATCAATACTCACTTTTGTGTTGATGATTGTGAGTAGGTTTCATCCAAGAGTACAAATGCACACAAGAATCAGCACCTAGTGGAAAGAAGAGACCCAATCAGCTTCCCAGAATAACACAAGCGGAATTAAGAGTCTTTTTCTCGAAAAGACAAACTTGCTTCAATTGTGGAATCCCAGGGCACATAGCTAGAAATTGTGTTCATCGCCCCTTCGTGTCTTATCCATCTAGAAACTCCATCCATCAGATGGCTTCGCACCATCGACATCATGGACATCAAAAGCCCTCTGATGGAGACTGGAATCTAGCAAATAAAAACAATCAAAAGCATTCAAACGCAAATGGTTTCATAAATCAATCCAAGAAATTAAACGCAACATCATCTAATGTCTTTTCAAATAACAAAGAGTTAAAGATTTGGAAACCTAAAAATATTGCTAGATCTTAGTCAGAGTGTTCTCACTTGTCGAATTCTACATCCTCATCTTCTCAAACATCAAAATCTACTAGCATTATGTGACCTTCCGTGAGGCTTTGTGAAAGAGGAGTGATTATCAACCTAGGTCGAAAATTATTTGGGTTCCTGTTTCCCACTAATCTCGTTGTGTGTGAAGGAACGACTATGGAGGGATGTCGTTAGACTTTAGTTTATCGACAGTGGTTGTTCCAAACACATGACATGGGACATTTCCCAGTTGAACAACATCAAAATCTTTGACAGTGGATTTGTCACCTTTACAGGTGGAGAAACGGGAAGAATTACTATGAAAGGCACAATCAGAAATGGGGTCCTCAGCTTCTCTAACGTTAACTATGTTCCTGAACTCAAACACAGTCTTCTGGCGTCTCACAGATATACAACAGCGGTTTAGAGGTCCAGTTTACAAAAGGTGGATGCGTGGTTCTAAAGCCCGAAATTGTCATACCAGAGGATTGGTACTTGATTGAAGTTGAACGCCGGGGAAATGCCTACGTGATTGACATGAACAAAGCCCCCACTGGTCTAGTTACCTGCTTATTCTCTAAAATTGCTGAACAGGATGCAATGATGTGGCATTGACAACTTGGCCATCTTAACATGAAGAATCTTAATCGACTAGCAAAGGGAGGTCTAGTCAGAAACTTACCAATCAAGGATTTTATACAGATTGAAAAGTGCGAATCAAGTGCCCATGGGAAGCAGCATCGTAAGCCACGTAAGCCCAAGCTCGTGCACACGACATTTAAAGTTCTGGAACTGCTTCACATGGATCTTTTTGGTCCAATCAGTGTGCTAAGTATTGGAGGAAGGCTTATTGTTAGGTTATCACCGATGACTTCTCTTGTTTCACTTGGGTATTTTTCTTTGAAAAAAAGAGCGAAACTGCTGGTCTGATAAAGAAATTCATCACTCTCATGGAAAACCAAGCAAACGAGCGTGTCAAGGTTATACATTGCGATAATGGGACGGATTTCAAGAATGCTGAGTTAAACAACTTTTGTGCTTCAAAAAGAATTGATCATCAATACAATGCAGCTCGAACTCCTCAGCAAAACGGGGTTGCTGAAAGACTAAATAGAACTCCCATCGAAGCAGCTCGTACTATGTTGATAGATCTTGGCCTTCCACTAATATTTTGGGCAGAAGCAGTGAACATCGCCTGCTATGTACAAAATCATGCGCTCATAAAAAACGTCACGTGAAGACACCGTACGAAACAGTCGAAGAACAGAAACCCTTTGTACAACATTTTCGCACTTTTGGTTATCCTTATGTTCTCCTAACAATGGATGCCAAGGGTAAATTTGAAGCAAAAGGAGATCTATGCTAATTCATCGGCTATGCAAAGAACACTTCATATCAAGTTTACAACAAAATTAAGAAGCAGGTCATGGAGACGTACTATGTGGATTGGCTGGAAGAAAATCCCAAAGACGCATGACTTGGACCTGATTGGTTATATGATTATTCCTCTTGGTTTAAGTCTTTTAACATTTTGCCTGATGTGATTATTGCTGTAGATGTCTCAAGTTTAGTAATACCTATTCCCATCAAGGTCGATGATGATGTTGTACCTCTTCAAGACTCCTTCAAGAAGCTCACTGTAGATCCACCTGGATTTCATGAAGCTACTACTGAACCACATCTTTCTTCGTCAATACAAGAGCCTGCTCTTGAACCTATGACAACAGCTACTCCTGATGATGTAGTTCTCAACAATGAACCCTCTACTCAACAAATTGTTGTTGGTCCTTCAAATGCAAATATTCAAAGAGCTTTATTGTTTCTGGAGCCGATTCCACCAGACAGCATTGTAGATCTAGTAGTGTTCAACATAGCTACTGCATAAAAGGAGGGGGAGCAATCTAGAATAGTGTCAGGAAGTTTTTCTAACTTAGAATCTAACTTGTAGGAACCTGCTATAGCAATTCCTCAGCGTGTTTGCCATCCGATTACGAACATTAGTTGTTATGCAACTGCCGGTGTTCAGACACGTAGTATATCAGGAATCATTAACACATGTTTATATTCATGTTTCATCTCACAGATTGAGCCTAAGAGCATTGATGTTGCTTTGTAGGAAACTGGATGGGTTAATGCAATGCATGAAGAGCTCAATCAGTTTGAGAAGCTGGGAATATGGAAATTAGTGAAATTGCCGGAAGGAAAACGGGCTCTTGGTACTCGTTGGGTATATAGAAACAAACAAGACGATACCAGAGTGATCATGCGAAACAAAGCCCGGGTGGTGGTTCAAGGATTCAAACAAATCGAAGGTCTTGATTATGATGAGGTGTACGCACCAGTAGCTCGTCTGGAAGCCATACGCATCTTCTTGGCATATGCATCTTATTGGGGTTTCACCGTTTATCAAATGGATGTCAAGACAACGTTTCTGTACAGGAAGGTAAAGGAGTAGATTTATGTCGCTCAACCCCCTAGATTTACGGATTCGAAAAATCAAGGATATGCGTATAAGTTAGATAAAGCTTTGTATGGTTTGCACCAAGCACCTCGTGCATGGTATCACCTTAACAGAGCATCTGCTTGCACACGGATATACCCGGGGGACGATAGATCAAACGCTATTCATTAAACGCGTTGGCAAGGACCTTATCCTTATTCAGATCTATGTTGACGACATAATTTTCGGGTCTACCAATGAAGAGCTATGCAAAGAGTTCAAGGAGGTGACGAAGAAGAAGTTCGAAATGAGGTCACTGGGTGAAATGTCTATGTTTCTAGGCTTGAAAGTTCGTCAGAGTAGTCAAGGAATATTGATTCATCAAGGAAAGTATGCTCAGGACGTTCTTGCAAAATTCGACATGTTAAACTCTAAGACCATAGACTCCCCCATTGCTAAACAGCCACTGCTGAATGAGGATGCTGAAGAAGATCCGGTCAACCAAATAA